>JAOQGH010000012.1:148197476-148227680 GCA_025769975.1 Gallinago jamesoni
AGGGACACCTCCCACCAGACCAGGTTGCTCAAAATCCCCCATCCAGCCTGGCCTTGAACACCTCCAGGGATGGGGCAGCCACAGGTTCTCTGGGCAACCTGTTCCAGTGTCTCACCACCCTCAGAGTAAGAATTTCTTCCTTCTATCTAATCTAAAACTACTCTCTTTCAGATTAAAACCATTACCCTCATCCTATCACTAGAGTCCCTGAAAAGGAGTCCTTCCCCATCCTTCCTGGAGCCCCTTTAGGTACTGGAAGGGTCTATAAGGTCCTCCTGGAGCCTTCTCTTCTCTACGCTAAACAAACCCAACTCTCTCAGCCTGTTCTCATGTGGGAGTTGGCCCAGCCCTCTGAGCACCTTCATGGCCTCCTCTAGACTGAGTCCAACAGGTCCTTCCTATGTTGGGAGCTCTAAAGCTGGATGCAGTACTCCAGGTGGGGTCTCACCAAAGTGGAGCAGAGGGAAAGAATCCCTTCCGTTGCCGGGCTGGCCATGCTGCTGGGGATGCAGCCCAGGATACGGTTGGCTTTCTGGGCTGGAGCACACATTGCCACACAAAATGCACAACTGAATAATGAAGCTCTTTTCTGCAAATGCACGTCATCTGGAATTGTGATCCATTTGACAGAGGGACTTACTGAATCGATGTAGAAGGTGTTGGATCCCACAAAGGTGATAGCATCTTGTAGCTCATAGTTGTGCACCCCGTTTTGGTAATCCTGATAGGGCGTCACGGTGAGAGCGAAGGGCCCCACGCTGTGTTTGCTCCAGTTGGTCAACTTCACCTCCAGCGGGATGGGGTCCCCCACTTTGCAGTCCACCACGATATCGCAGTCACAAAGCTTGCCGTCAACGAGGATATCTGCACATCAAGAAAACAATTCCAGGTTATGTTGGACTCCTGCTTCAGAAACTGTATTAATCTTGATCTTTAGGAAATTTAACAGAAATAAGTCATCTCAATGAAACCAAGAGTGCATGATGGTTAACCTTAGGAAAGAAAACCCAACACTGCAGTGCTGTGCAGGGCAGTGCCACAGGGAAACTACTTGCAACAACCAGTTCCTGAAGGTCTAATATCTGTCCACAACTGTTAAAAAAGCTATGGAAAAAAACCAATTATGATCTATACGCAGGCACCCCGAGATATCTTTTTAACCTCCTCCCTTCCAGGCCAAAGCCACAGACAACTTTTCCTGCTTCTCTTGCAAATCAACAGCATCTGGTTAATGGAAATGCAAACAGGAATCATCAGCATAAATGGTGGCTAGATAGATCCAGGGCTGGATGCCCATGTTCACATGTTACAGCCAGAATAAATCCTCCTGTATGGAGGTGACCTTTTGAAGTAGGATAGACACTGCCAGAATTTGCAATGTAATACATATATTACAGTCCAGATTATAAGGAAAAAAGGGATTTTAAAATTATACAGCAGTACTACGAGCTTGTTCACTCTTTGTGCTTTAATTCATTCTGGGTTTTCTATTTTTAACTTTCTACTTTTCTTTCCCTTACCGGGATAGCAGAAAATATAAAGCCTCTAAATTGGTTACTGCTGGGACAATGACAGCCGGAGTAATGTGTCCACTAACCTTGCCCATTTGCTTATACAGAACCGAAATGTTTCATTACCAACATGCTATGAAATTGCTAGTCCAATTCCCTGCTCCGAAAGGGTTCCCAGTTGGGCGGTATTACTGTATTTTTCAGATGGGGGTTATCTCCGGTGCACTATTAATACAGGAACATTTCTATTTCACTACGGGTTCATGTTCAGAGAAAAGAGAAAGCCCTGGGCACGTATAAGAAAGCATCCTCCCCGTGAATACCTATCCCCACCATCTCATACGCCCATGAGGCATTTTGATCACTCCAGCTCCTCCTCAGTCGCTCGCCTTATGACAGACAGCATATTATTCCTCTGCCAACAGCATTGGATTTACATTAGTAATATCTGCTCTTCAAGAAAAGACACTATTTTTATACTTCAGAAGCTTTCTGGGGGAAAAAAAAAATACACCATTTTATACCAAAGTGATTTTTTTTCAGTACTTATTTTTGTTTTGTTGCTTTAGACAAAAAAAACTACAAAATGATGCATGTTCTCTAGATGCCCTTTAGCCTGGCAAACTGAACGAGATTTAGCACAGCAATTGGAAATAAAAAAAAAAAAAAAAGGCCAAGGAAAAAAACCAACCAACCAACAAAAACCTAGAGCCAAAGAAGAAACAAGTTCAGAAAGGGACATTTATTCCAGAGGCCAGGTCAGTAAAGATGAGCTATATAGCTCTGTGATGATTACCCAAAAGGAGGTTGTACCAACGTGGTCTCTTTTCCCAAGTAATAAGCGACAGGATGAGAGGAAACAGCCCTGAGTTGAACCAGGAGAGGTGTAGATAGGGTATTAGGAAAAAATTTCTTCACCAAAAGCATTACCAGGCATTGGAACAGGCTGCCCTGGAAAGTGGTGGCCATCATTCCTGGAGGTATTTAAAAGACATGCAGACATGACACTTAGGGACATGGTTTAGTGGTGGTCTTGGCAGTGTTAGGTTTACGGTTGGACTTGATAATCTTAAAGGCTTTTGCGACTGAAATGATTCTATCACTCTGTGAAAACCCCTCCTTGACCAAAAATGCCCAAATGCAGCAGCAGTCCCAGATACAAGAGGCTTGGCAGAGTAAGCACAAAGAAACCCAGCACTGCTCAAGCTGCAGCTATCCAAACCCCATGTCGGTGTCGCAATTAGAACAGTCTCTGTGCCAAAACTTCCCTTTCCAAAGGAGATGTCGAGTTTTTGACAACAAGAGCACTAGTGAGGCCACACCTGGAGTGCTGGGTCCAGTTCTGGGCTCCTCAGTACAAGAGAGACATGGACATGCTGGAGAGAGTCCAGTAAAGGGCCACAAAGGTGATTAAAGCTTCAATCACAAAGGTGATTATGGCTTCAAGCTCCAACAGGGAAGGTTTAGACTGAACATTAGGATAGAATTTTTCACAGAAAGAGTGGTCAGGCATTGGAATAGGCTGCCCAGGGAGGTGGTTGAGTCACCATCCCTGGACGTGTTTAAGAGTTGTTTAGATGTGGGCTTGGGGGATATGGTGGAGGGGAGAACTTTGTATTGTAGGGTTGATGGTTGGACTCAATGATCCCAAGGGTCTTTTTCAGCCTAAATGATTCTATTCTATTCTATAAAGGACTGGAACATCTTTCCTATAAGGGGAGGATGGAGCCAGGCTCTTTCCAGTGGTGCCCAGTGGTAGGACCAGAGGCAACAAACTGAACACAGGAGGTTCCACCTGAACACCAGGAAACACTTCTTTTTACTCTGAGGGTGACCAAGTGGTGGCACAGGTTTCCCAGGGAGGTTGTGTAGTCTTGGAGATACTAGAAAGCTGAAGGATATGGTCCTTTGCAAGCGGCTCTAGGTGGCCCTGCTTGAGCAGGCAGTTAGTCCAGATGACCTCCAGAGGTCCTTGCCAACCTCAACCATTCTGTCATTCTGTGACAGGAAGTTATAATCCCCATTGCATTTCAGGAAAGGGCTAGAAAACCTGTTTAGAATTGGGTTTCATTTGCAATAGCACACTCTAATATTACGGGGTCTCCTGCCCAACATGATCAAATTGCATCTTACAGGGTTGCGTCAAGATCATGGAGGCGAAGTAGTGGTTATAACAGTATCCCATTATCTGGGATTAACTGACTTGACTTTTTCAAAACACAAAAGTGTGTGTACACGTATAATTTTTATGCTTCCCAGCCTCCTGACACAGAAGTGAAGTCCAGTTGCTTCCTTCAAAAGAAATGCATTTATATAAATTCATGACTTCATATCAGTTTATGTTTTCAAGCTTCTGCCTGCAAGATAAATGCTTTCATTAAAAAAAAAAATACACTAAAAACCTCCTTTTTTTTCTGGTTCCTCCAGCCAGTGGGTATTACAGCTATGAGAACAGTTAGCTCCCCAGACCAGCATGAACCTTCAGAAATATTCAGTAAGCTAAAGGGATGAATTTTTTTCAAGCTGCTCATCAACTTGCCTTTTAGTTTTAAAATTCAATGCTCTGCTTTAGGAATTGTAAATGAACCCTTTGCCTTCTGTGTCCACCTTTGTATCTAACCATAGCTCAGAGCATTGCTTCCCAATATCTCAATGTGAAAACAGAAAATCCAAACAGAAAGGAGGCAATTGAGTTTGGCTCAACTAGATTAATTTTCTTCCATATTCCTAAAAAAAAAAAATATTAAATTAATTTAAGATTGATTGAAGAGCGTGTGTGTGCACATGTGATTGTGTACATATTGAGAGATTATTTCCTTCCCTTCCAGCACACCCTTCCCTCCTGCAGTACTGAAGCCAAGGATCTCAATGAGATGTCAGATGAGAAAACACACATGGCTGGCGTGCAAAATACTATGGAAAGGAGTGTTTAAAAACAGTCCCCTTTCATCAGAGAGAACAGCTTGGTTTGACAAGCAGCTTTACTCCCTTCCTGACATAGAAAACATCTCATGGACCATACGGATTTGCTTTAATATTTTCATCCATGAACAGAGGAAAAGCCATGTGCACAGGGTCCCATTTCTGCAGATTCAGCTCACTCACACAGATGGCATATAAAAGCTGAGACTGCTCACACCACTGCTGCGAGAGTGAATCATTATTGGCTTCGCTATACAGGAGCTCTGAATCAGAAGATACAGTCACTAGCTCAGAAGACAGTGGTGGCCGTATCTCCGTATTCCAAAGATTCAGATACAAGGCAAACAGTACTTACGAAAATTAGAAGGACCCAGTTAATGCAAAAACATATATAAATTACGTAAAAGAGGTGAAAACGTAAAGTCTGGCTGTCAGGGAAAAAAAGGCAGAAAGACCTAGCAGTTTCCTTCTAATTAAAAGTTAAACCCTTTTTTAAAGTACTTCAATAAGCCAACAGAATGCTGCTTTTTAATATAGATTTTTTTCCTCTCTCTCACACCTTTCCTGCTCATTGACCTACACACCCACTATGTGGGCATCCTTGGGTGCCAGTATTACCCTGCAACGCTTGGTAGCCACGACAAAAGGAAAGACACAGTCTCTACCCCACTCCTGTGACCACGCACGGGACCGCTCTGAGGAAGTGCAGGGTATTTTATCCCTAGGATCTCCCCTAAGAGATTGTTGTACCAAGGGAGAATATCCCCTGGTCCAACGTCCAACAACACTGGATGTTGAAAACGTGAAAATGTCCAACATATTTTGGAAGGCAGAAGATGAGGATGATACAAGCCACTAAGAATCATAGAATCACAGAATCATTTAGGTTGGGAAAGACCCTTACGATCATCAAAAGAATGGGTGAGAAGGTTGACTGGAAAGCCTTGTGTTTTGACTGACAGCATTAGCCAAGCCTTTTAAGATCTCTATGAATTCACCTTTTCGTTGGAAAAGCTACTTCATGGTGCAGTTGGTAGGTGATGCTTATTGACACCACAATGCCTGGGAGACCATCATATGAAAATAATACATCAGATTTCACATAGTGTCTGTCTTTCAGGATCTCAAAACTCAAGAAAAGGGAATGAATGTTACAAATGGGAAGAAAACCACTATTCCACAAGAGAAACATCATTTACCATCACCTGCCAGGTGCAGTTCTGTCTACAACACCCAAAGGAGCAGCTTGGGAATGAATACCAAATATTATGAACATCTTGTGTTATTTGCTCTGCTCATGTTAATGCACAGTAAGTTGTTCTTGCTACTTTGTCAAGTTTCTGTGTAAGCACCCGCAACTCATTGGCCCACCTGTACGTCAAGAGTCCTGAGACATGGCTAACTGCATTTCCGTACCCAACTCCCTGTTTGCCACTGTGAAAGTTTAATTTTGGAAAGCAGCATGCAAACACATGGTTAATCTCAGTGGAAATGCATAGTCCAGCAATGTTGACTCTCCTCACTCAAGTTGGGGTTGATTTAAAAAACAGACTGGAGAGGAAGGCAGGGTGTTTGTGCTCTTCTTTACAGTGGGGGATGGAGAAATTTCCATTGGATATTTGCTTTTAAAGTGAATTTTGAATCCTGAACTGAAGCAGACACGTTGGACTCTGCCATTTGCTGCACTTGGGGTCCTCAAGACTCAGAGCAAACACCTCACAGAGGCAGGACTTTGCACAAACATGTAGGTCAACAAAACTCAAGGCATGAGATGCCCAAATGAGTAAATACTTCTCACACAGAAGGTAAAAGAGATCTTCAAGCCCAGCAAAGCAAGCCTTGCTCAGCTTTACTGTGATAGGGGCATTTTAGTCAATCAACCATTTTTTGGTGCTGTTAGAGCTGTTCCAAAATATCAGTTTTACTCAACTTGGTCTGTGAACTGGGAGAGCCACGGTCTGAGGAGGGAAGAGGAGCAGGAGCATCTCTAGACAATGCCCATCAGGTGCTTCAGTGGAGAAAAGCCAAAGACTAAGAGCCCAAGCCAGAGTTGCCGCAGAGAAAGTCTCGCAGAATTATTCAGTTTTTCTGTGCTAAATCTAAAGTGCTGATTAAAATGTCTGCCCAGGCCAGCTTTACTTCTAATTGCCCAAAAAGAGCAAGGAAAGGGCCAGCCATTCTGTCTGGAACAACTCCTTTTTTTTTTTTCTTTTTTTTTTTTTTTCCTGTCCTCTTCTGCAAGAGTATTTGTTCAGGATTTTGCACAGAACTGAACAGTGCAAAGAGGATTCTTTTTTTCTTTTTTCTTTTTTTTTTTAATCATTCATTTCGAAATAGGCTGGACAATTCTATCCATTTCTGATCCAACTCATTATGCAGATGGGAGAAAGATCAGAATGAAGGAAAAAAAACCCTGTAATACAAGTAAATTCTGTAAAACTCTGCACAGAGCAAGATGATCCTGCCTTTCTCCAAACAAGCAAGATCCCAGTCCCTCCTCTCGCGCTGCACGGCAGGTCAGCAACGTTTTTAGCAGCCTGTTAATTGGGGTTCGGTCGTCTGCTCTGAGGAGCTGGCAGGCAACACGTGGCATTCTGTTAAGACAACAGGTTCCTTGAATATTCTTATGTATCTCCTCCACAATACGGATCTAAACACTGTTTCCTCTCCTCCCACTCATTCTCCCTCACATTCCCTTTCATTTTCTAAACCATTCATGCAAATTATTTACACAGAGAGACGCAGCACTGGTTACATTTGTTTGTCCGTTACGAGGTCCTGCAGTCTCTTCCGAGCTGAATACATCCATGCAAAAGACATCTCTATGAATATAAAACCCGTGTTCCCTGTCACTCTCCTCATGAAAATGCTGAATGGTTATTTAATAAAACGAGAGCCTTGTAGCTATTTGCATAAAACCTCCTGTACGTGGTTTGGGTCTGCTTCTCACACTGAATCTGGGCACCTTGACTTGGAATAGCATCCGTGTGGTCACTCGTTGTTACACCAACACAATACTGAGCCAAATCCATCCCCGGCATAATTTATTTGCCGTAACAGAGGTATACAGATGTTTGTACTGTAACAGGTTCAAAATGCAGGAATATCTCACCAACCTCTGCTAGTCCTGTCCTAGGAAGTGCCCTCATACTCAGCGTCTGCTCATCCAAAACCCCTACGGACCTGAAGAGTTCAGCCCCTCTTTGGGTCAAGGCCCTTGGACAGGGATGAATTAAAAAAAAAAAAAAATACAGGAAAAGGCAGGAACAAACTAGTACAAATTCCTGCAAGTACCAACAGCCCGGAGACCTTCAGCTGACACAGGGGCACGGACCCGAAAACAGGAAAGCTGGCAGAAGATGGGATGGCTGAACATGAATATAGGCTAGTGAAAGAGGCAATTGCTTCCGTAAGACCTCTGAGCTGCCTCATTCCTGGCAGGCTTCCCATTCCCAAACATTTCACAATTGAATTAAGGACACACTTTATTCGCTCCAAAAGCAATTAAAAAGAAAAACACATTTAAAATATAGTTCTAGCAACAATAAGCAATTAGTCTCTGATAATTGTCTATGTCTTCCTATTTAATCACTCTTTTGCAGTGGCCAGTATGCTGATGACAGATCCCGACTGGTCCCATTATCGTTCTTGCCAAATTGTTTCGAGTTTGTGTCTGTTCTTAACCCTATGATGACAAGGGACCGTGGGTGCTGCAGCGTCCCCGTAGGACTCGCTTGCAAAAGGATTTTTCAACCTTCTCCGCTTGGATTGAATAGGCTGCCTTCCTCCGAGTCAGTGGAATGTTTATGTCCAATTTTAATCTCCAAACTTACCCTGCTCAGACACGTGATCAGCGCTACTTAATCTCAGCTATAAACGTTCAGTTGTAGTATAATATTCCTCAATTAACTTTTACTTGGGATCTTAAACCAGCGAACCTGAATGCACAACAACCCCGGATCGAAGAAATGAGTTGTTCAGTTCAGCCTCTCTAGTTTTGGTAGGAGTTTTTTTATTTTGCACGTGCCTTTGGTGATAGACATTTCTCCTCCTGCCCTGTGAAACAGCTGGCACGTGGATGGCACCTGCTTGTCTCATTTCTCCTCTGGCAGCCAAGACAAACTGCCATTTGGGGACTTGCCCAATTTGCTATCAACGTGAAAATCGCTTCTGAGTTTTTCCTGCTGGTGTCCAGGCCTAACCTAAACGCTCAAAGGCAGACCCCCAAAATTTTAAAATTCTCAAAGCTCTGTGTTTTCAAAATTCTCAAAGCTCTGTCTTTACCAGTGAGCCTGAACTCCTTTTGAATTATTTTAAAATAGTCAATGACGTAGCCCCAGCTTGCTTAAATAGTATCATTTCTGAATGTGGGACAGCCCCTTTTTATCTATTTATCACAAGCAAGCTTGCAGAAGACTTCTTTTGATTATCTGCTACACAGCTAGAAGGTCAGCCTGGAATATACTGTATGCCTGTGCTTTGAAATTTCACATTCCCAGTATTTGCATGTTATTTTAGGTTACTGAAAATTTCATTCCTATAGGTTGGTTTATTTTTGTTTGGGGTTTTTTTGGGGGGGTTTGGTTAGTTGGTTGGTTGTTTTTTTTTGTGGCAGGACTACTTTCAGAGTGTTCTTACCCTGCCTTGCAGGAAAAAAAAAAAAAAAAGAAAAAAAAAGAAAAGGGGAAAAAGGACCCTATATTACATTTAAGCAAAACTAACCCATACTATAATAGATCATATAACACTACTTTTTCTATACTGAAAGGTTTGTGCAAAACCACTGCCGGTCATGAATAGCACGGCTTAACCTACAGCTTACTAAAAGAAAATCACTTTATTCCTCACTCTTTGCATAATAAGACCTGAAATTTTCTCCTTCCTTCTTCAATTCTGCAGTGATGGACGTGAGACAAACCTCTCCCTCTGCAGAGGAGGTTTTTAAAGGTCTCATGCAACCTTTTAAGAGTTTCTGACTTGTGGCTGAAAAGTTAATGGTAAAAAAACTGTCTGTAGCCCTTTTGTGCTGGTTTGGGAGTCTGTCAAAGCAGGTTTAGTCTAGACACTACACAAGTAATTTGGAGACCTCCAGGGAGTGTTATCTGCTCTAGAAATCGGTGTTAAAGGTGGTGATTGTGCCACATTCCCTATGGAGACAGGAACCAGCCAGCACATGGTTGCAAAAGTGATGCCCACTTAACAGCAGAGACACCAACCAAGGCTCCTGTGCTCAGTTCTGTGCATGCAAAGTTAAATATGTGGAATTCACCACACAACCTACTTACCTAAAGTCTCCCTGAATATGACAAGATGGAAGTGGAAACTTCTGGATTTTCTACTGTGTTATGAGGAAACAGTATTGTCCACATTATGTATTCAACAGGCACACAATCGTGCTCCGAGCTCTCGGACAGATAAGGGGTCGTACCTAACAGGTAGCTATTTCTAAACTTCTAGTTAAATTAATACTATGTGTAGAATAATTGTCATATTTGAGGAGTATCTGGGGCTCCTCTATGATGAAATATACAATATATTGTCTGAAGCAGAAGGAACTCAAATGCAGATGAGAAGAGAGCTGAGACAGCAGGTTATCTCCATGCCCAGATGTACAGAGACACAGGGGTAGGATGCTTTAGGAAAGCAAAAAAAAGAAATGCTGATTATTTAAAGAAAAACAATGGCTACATGACCCATTTTCCATGCTTGTCTTAAAGAAGAACTGTGAAATATCACATGAGATGTATGGGCCCTAAGAATTTTTCCATCCTTGTAGAGCAGCCAAAGCCTGGTACGAGATAATATATAACCCCCTAATAACAGGCGAGTAGATGATTTACCACATTTCAGTAACTGTGTAAATATGAGCACCAGGACACTGAGCCTCCCGGGCCTCCTTTAGCCCAACCATGATTGAAACGCAATGAGCTGAGCTAAATGAGAGATATTAAACAGCCCCAGGTACAAACGCTGTATCGCAGCACTTTAACGCGTGGGAAGGTGTGACGTGTGGTTTCTAGACGACGTGGGGCTAATGTCTACAGACCACAGTGGCTCAAAAGCAGAGGCAAAACCCGCTAAAATGGACATATTCTCATATTCTTAATGAAGTTTCTTTGAATTTCAGTCACAGCATATTTTGTAAGTTGTTTGACTTACCAGTGGGTTGAATTAAATTTTTACTCTTTTCCCGAAGTATGGTTAGTCCATTCTGCCACTTTTGCATTAAGACTCGAAGCAATAAACCAGATAGATATGACTTAGAGACTAAGGAGGCTACTATGGTGCTACAACTTCTTCATCCATCTATATCATGACCTGTCTCAGAATCGAATTTGAACACACACTAGAACTGCACTAATAGATATATGTAGATGGAAGTTTTCAGGCATCCTTGGTGACACAAATCCATATTCTTCCGTGTTAGACAGGACGTGAACACACAAATAACAATCAAACTTACTGAAAACAAAAAATCTTTAAGCCTAGCGTCATCAACCCAAACAATTTTAGGCCTCTCTCTGAGATCTTTCTGTTAATAATTTACTACTTGCTAAAACTGAACATGCTCAAAACCTAGCTCCTGAATTTTTCATGAAGTCCTTTCCATACCTGCCTTAATTTCAGAAATAAAATCAGACTCTTTCCTGCCAATCTTGGCTTTCTCTTTGACTTGATCTGTTCTCTCTCATGACTCACAGCTCCAGTCTGTGAATAAATCCTGATGTCACCTTCTACAAAACATCTCCAAATTTGACCTTTTCACTCTGCCTGCATTGCCAAACCCTTGTCTAAAATCTAATTGGATTATGGGCCTTAACAATTAAAATCTCTTCATCTCTGCTTTTGACACCTCCCAACTAGAGCCTTTCTAATCCACTGAAGACCTTGCTCCAAAGATCACCCTGTAGGTCTACAACTTGGTTATGTCCACATGGCACCTTGCAGAGACATCACTCCCAGCTTGTCTACTTTCTAGCTCTAGCAGTAAAGCTCAGCCCAGGCTAAATCTTCTCACACTGACCCAACTTTTCCTGTGCAAGCTGAAACCTGTTGCTGAGGTCATTCAGTAACACAGAAACCTCTGACTGCTACAGAGATGGCAAGTTGTGCTCACTGCTACTTATGGGCTACAACTTGCGTGCAAAACTACTTCTCTCTTATTATTCTTATACTATTTTCCAAATTTGTCTTCCCTGATAACCTTTTTTTCATATAACCTACATACTTCTATACTGTATATATCAAATAAATACACATGCACATACGTATGTATATATATAATACTAGACTACAAGCTCTTAGTGACAACACTCATGTTCCTAAGAGCTTAGCAGAAAAATTTGGATGGCACCTAGAACTACACAGACCTATTTTCCTGGGATGTCCAGCCAGCACTGCTAGAGAAATAGACACCTTAAACAGGTGTCTAAAAGAAATCACCTTAGACAAAATATTAAAACATAAAATAAAATAAATATATACATATATGTATATATATATCAAATCTCAATCTATCTCAATTTATCAATGAGGTAAGGAAGTGAGCACTGTACCAGCTTTCCAAATGGGGGCACTGAGACATTTTAAGGAAGAGTTAATCTGTCCTGTGAAGAGCCAACAGGAGTTTTTATGGAGCAGAAATGAATGCATACGCTACCCAATAGAACTGAGAAGGGAAGGTGACTGCCAGAAGATAGAGAAAAACATCTTAATCGTAAGCTTTCAAAATCCCCAAACTGGCTCATCGAGGTACCAACTCCGTACGGGAATACTGTCTTACACTAAACTGAACGTGAAACCTGAGGATTTATAGGACATGCAGGAAGGGAGAAAGAGGCTAAAAGGAAAGCCAATCATAAGGAAAAGTAAATTGAAATAAAAATCATGATATTTAAAGGAGAAGTCTTTGATAAGAGAGTAAAGTATGTGCCCAGAAACATTTCCTTCCCCATCACTACATTCTGAAGGAACGGAGACAGGAGTATGGTGAAGTTCAGAGAGGATGAAAACTTTGGCCTTAAATAAAATTACAAATTAAATATTAAGGGGGAGGAGAGGGGGCGGAGGTGGAGGGTGGAGAGAAGACAAGAAAACCACTGAGTTCAGCTAGTAAGTGTAAAAAATTAAATCCCCTCCATACCCAAGGCTGCAAGCCATGCCTTGGGCTTCACCTGTCGAGGGCTACAAAGCATTCCTGCAAAACCCCTTCTCCGTTTAATTGTCCATTCGTGTGGCAAAACCCTCCTCGCTCAAACCCTGCAACCGAGCTCCAGCCCGCCCAGCCGCCGGAAAAATGAGCAATGAGCAGGTGTCAAATTCTGCCCTTTTATCTTCGGCTTTTAAAAGACAGATACAATTATGTGCAAATCAGCGTAGCGCGGCCGCTGATGAGGTCTCTTTTCTAAGAATTATTTGCACAAGGCTCTGTGTGCAGACTGGTCAGAGCTATCAGCTCATCTGCAGACACACGACTGTGTCTGCTCTACCTTCTAGAGACCCACAGAGGCAAAAGCAGAGAAGAGAAATTGTTAACTCCTCACCCTCCACGGCAGGCAAAGGGACACTGCAACGTCTTCCCTGTTGCAATCTTTCAATGGTTTGTGTATTTCGAGATGACGCGTGTACGTTTGAGACACATGAGTGGAATGCCAAAAACATGAATCACAGAATCCCAGAATGGTAGGGGTTGGAAGGGACCTTCAGAGATCATCCAGTCCAACCCCTCTGCCAAAGCATGTTCAACTAGAACAGGAACGCATCCAGGCAGGTTTAAGAGAGGCTGTGAAGCATAAGAAACTGAAAAAATTGACAAATTTGAAGCTAAAAGTCTTCAAAATTCAATGCATGGAAAGACTTCATTGCTTCCTTAGTTTTTATCTCAGAATTCATGTATCATTTTGTGGATAGGACAAGAGGAAATGGCCTCAAGTTGTACCACGTGAGGTTTAGATTGGATATGAGGAAACTTTTCTTCACCGAAAGCATTATGAAGCATTGGAACAGGCTGCCTCATGATGTAAAACAGGAGAGGAGAGAGGACCATTGTGTCCCTATCCTTTCTAAACTCCTACAGAAGTAAAGATTTTCAGTGCAAGCGAAATCTTTTCGTGAAGTTTCCAGGTCTCCAGCAGGAGTTTGGGCTATGCTTTTCCATAAATATTTTTGAAGTAAGAGAGTGAAGAAAAGCTTATGAGCTGGTTGGAATGCATATAAAGCAAACAGTGACAAATAATGGAAACGTTTCCCAAGAGCATTCGCGGTTTCAGCAAGTACAGGGCATTGGGAGTTAACCACTCTATTATGTGGTTTGTCTTTTCCAGCATTAATTTGTGAAAAAGTCTATCTTTTACGCACTTGCAATCCAAACAAAAGAACAAATTAAAAGAACTAAGCACACAAACCATGCTGGGCAATAGACCGTCACAGCCAAACGCTGCCAGTAATCTATATTCTCATTGTATTACATGAACTGACCCAGAATTAACTATGGCTGCCCTCTCCTGGAAAACTCTCTAAAACAAATGAAGTTCTCTCTCATCCATTTCCATCAATGGCATTAGCATGCTTCGTGGGAAGAACACAGGAGAACATGACAACCGGATAAACAGCTACAAGGAAGCAGTAACAAGAGAGAGCAGAATTGAACTATCTTTCCATAAAGCTCCTGAGCAGATATTATAGTCCCCCTTGGACAGTGTACAACCCGTGTACAACTGAGCTCACTCAGGGAATACAGACTACGTGGTTCCTGGCTTAAATTTTCACAACGGATGTCAAATGTCAGGATGGGAGTAAGAAGGAAACAACTTGCAGTCACATTCCGAGACCTGACTGTGAGCTTTAGCAACCTTCGGCCGTGAATCTCAGCTCCCTTGAGGTTCAGTGGTCAAGCACTTGCACCACGAGCGCTTGTTCTCCAAGACAGGACTCAGTGCGGGCACCAGGCTCAGCAGATCATAACGTGAGAGCTTGCTGGTGTTTGTGCACATCCAGGGAGCTCTCACTTCGCTCTTCAACTAAAGATGGTATTCCCAGGTGATCTGAGAACAAATGAGGATGGGGCAAGGAGGAGATAGCCAACTGCACTACATGCATGGGAACAAGCAGAGCACATCCAGCTCGACCTGGCACAGGCGATTCAAAGAAGAGATGCTTTCAAGGAAGGGAAAAAGTGCATTCAATCTTCACAGATGTTAGTGTGAGTCAACAAAATGTCCTGACCCACAGTGTCAGATGTTATTGCTGGAATACAGTATCAGTGCAGGTGGCTTCAGCCTCCTGTCCATGGCTATATAATCACCCATTAGTATACCACTCATGGGCTTTTCTCTGAAGAGATTTCTTGCTTGAGCCTAGTCAATAAGAATCTCTTAAAATTCTTTCTTGAGAAACGACAGACATCATAAGACGGTAATTTGGGAAGATCACTGGTCAAATCCCAGTTATTACTTCTTTCATAAAGGTATAACTGAAGTTCCTGAGCCATATCTAGTGATAAAAATCACACAGTTAGAGGCTAACAGGGTAGAAGCAGGATGAGATTTCATGAGATTTAGATACCAAATTGGTCAATAGAGTATCCTTGATCAAACCAAACAAACAAAAAAATCAGAGCTGAAAAATTCATGTGTGAACTCACCTTTCAGAGGTGTGGCTTTGAAAGGGTTCTAAAAACAGCATTAGTCTTAAACATCTCAAAAATCTTAAAGTGAAGCATCTCATTCAAAACAATAAAAAGCATTCGAAATCTATAAAGTTGAGTTTGATCATTTCAGAAACTCAGTAATAAATATCTACAGATGCAGAACTTTGCTCTTTTCTTCCCCTTTTTCCTCTCTCTTCACATTGTTCTTTACCATTTCTTAATGTCTCTTGCATTTGCCTCTGACAGCAACCCCAGCGTACCAGGCACTGTATGAAAACAGGCAAAATCTCTGCTTTTAAAGAATCACTTTGTCATGTAATGACCAGTGAAATCTCCACGTATGCAAAGAGCCCTTTCAGATGCCACATTCAATGTGACTCAATGAACAGTAGCTGTAATGGCAAGCAGATGCTCCCCAAGGAGGTTGCCAGCTGTTGAAGTGACATACAGATGTTGAGCACACTGAGCTTCAAATATTCGACTTTCAGTACAAAAAGGACTCACTCCCAGTCTTAAAAATACTGAGCCAAGATCTTTGTTACCGTAAAATGCAATCAAGTTACCATTACTCTCAGGTTTCTTACACAAGCACAGAAGCAGCAGCCCCAAACAACAAAACACTGAGAAATGATAGAAAAATAGTGGAGAATTGTCTTTGACAGGAAAGATCAATTCCAGTTGTCTTTTATGACCTGATTCAAACGAAACTCAACCAGAGCATCCATTCTCTTGTTGTCCCAATTTTATTTGCAACTAGGCTCCATTTTTACATTTTGGAGCATGGCAGCCTTAAGTAAAAAATGCTTCGTAGGAGTAAAGGTCCATTTCCTCTGACACTTTTCTTGGAGAGCTGATTTAAATTAATACCACTACCTTCTTTCTAAAAAGCAGGATAAAAAAACCTAATAAAATTGTTAATTACAGGAAAATCAGGCAAGCTTGACCTACTCTTAGTTAATTTCAGTATTTGTCTAAGAAAAGAAGCCAGCATCTGCCACACTCTGCCAACAATTGTTATTAACAACAATCTGAAAATCAGCTTCTTGCAGGGGGACCCTAGCTGGAATGGAATATTCTCTCACATCAAAGAACAACTACCAGTAAAGACCAACAGGAGATATATTGGCACTTACAAGTTTTACTTATTTTTTTAACATCTCAAAGTCACCCAGCAGAATAGGCTGCTGTCTTTACCATCCCAAAGCACCTCATTAAACGAGTGAGTTAATCAAGTATATTCTGCTAATGAGAAAACATAATTTAAAAAGTTCAGAGAAGTGAGAATGAGGAAAAAAATTAACACAGCAGTCAACTTCTTTCCCACCTAGGAACAAGCCCTTGGTTCACACAATGTAAGCTGCAGTTTCGTTAACAAATTATGAGTTGTAGTTACATCCTCTGTGAGTAAACAGTAATTAACCTGGTCAAAAATTCATGGGGATAATTTCTAATAATTTTTTTTCCTGCCTACGTTTTGGCGGTTTAGAAAGGAAGGCTCTTCCAGCTTTATGACACATCAGATAACTGTAATTAATCTGCATGACCTGTACACTCTCTGCACAGCTTTGGCATTTGGGCCTCCAGCATTTATTCTGAATTTGGTATTAGGACCTTGCTGAACTCATGATATGTATAATTATCCACGCATACATCCAGCAGGTTTATAGAGAAATACATGTAATCGCTCACTCTGGGTACCAAGTTAAGATAGCTAATTGACTTATTATTATTTACTAGTGGCCATATATACATAGAGCTCCATCATACACTTTCTACCATGTTGGCTTCCTTTCCCCATTGACACACTCATTTGAGAATCGTTGAACTCATTTCAAATCTCGGGCATTTTCATATATCCCTTGTCCATCCCTGCTCACAACTCATTAAGTTTAGAATTTTCTTCCAAAGTATGCCTGTCCTGAAGGACTCCAACCTGTGCCACTGCAGCTTTTCTATGCCTAAAAGTATGAGGTCTGTTTATATCTGGACTATTTCTATTTGACACTGAGATGGAAAAAAGGCTGTGTTTGCTCTATTGGCTTTTCCCCTGCAAATGCAGGAGTATTTCACGCACATATTTTCTCGCGTGTTGTGAATCCATGAAATCACAATAACCCCAACAATACATCTAAATATTTGACAGAAATCATGGCAAAAATCATTTTGAAAAATTCCATCTGAGATCAGCATGAGGTAAATTTTCTTGCAGTCCGCTGAAATATTTACACAAATCTTTTGTTCCGTGATCTGATTTGCCTCATAATAACACTGAGCAACAATTTGCCTTACCTGGACTTACCATCCTATCAAAACAGTCCTAAATATTTGAATCCTGGAGGAGAATACGCATCGTCTGGGGCTGGGGACTGTAATCTTCTCTTGGATCATTTGCGAGCACAGCTTTATTGCTTGGCCACGGCGTGAATTGCCATCAAAGCCAGCAAACACCATCTCCCTCACTGCCCACTCGATAAAAATATGACACAGAGTGTATTGAGAGCCCTGGAAAACCACCTGCCGTCTTTGGCTCCGACAGCTGAGCAGTTTCTACTGGGAAGTCACAGGAATGGCCTTTCTGTTGAGATTTGCAAGGGAGAACGATACAGCTGTTAATTAATAAATAGCTCAGGTTCATCTGCAGGTTGTTTTTATACTAATGAGCAGAGCCGGCATTAGGATCGTTGCTTTTTAAGTTCTAGTACTGCCTTGCAGAAAGAGACCTGTAGCAAAGAAGATAATGGTGATTACACGAAATGAGTCCTAATACTTCTGAAAACAGTTATTAAAAAAAATTGCTTGAGTTAGGGGGAGATAAAAATTCTTTTCTTCTCCAAAGTCTACAAAATTTTTTACTTGTCTGGTTAGTTTCTCCTATATTTCTCTGTTTTATCTTTACTACGTCGTTGTCACAAGGCTGTTAAATTGGCAGCGCCTGAACAGATGCCTCAGAAATGGTTCCCTACCTAAAGCTGGAATCGTGTATCTACCACACCAAAAATCACTGACCACCACACATATTAGACAGTTAATGGCCTCAAAGAAAAAAAACTGTAATGAGCCTAACCAAACGACAAAATAGTGTGGCTTTATTTCCTGGGTCTATATCCAAATACAGCGTACTTTCTTCTCCATAAACTTTCCAGTCCCACTGAGGGAGCTGGATGAGGCAAAGGAGGAGAAATAGCCAAAAGTTAGATTGAAAAGAGAAATCATCTCCAACTATAAGTAAGTCTATGATTGCTCAACGTATAGTAATTCTTCTAATTTATCCCGTCTAGTTCCAACTTCAAAATGATGAGACTTTCACCATATCCTGTAGGAAACACCTCCACGGTCCAAAAGGCTCCTTAAATCTCAGTCTAAATGTTCCCACATTCATTTTATCCCATTACTCTTAGTTACAGCCTATATTCTAGCCTTGAAATAATTCCGCTCCTACACGAGGTTGGTATCCTAATTCTTCTAGCCTCCATTACCCTCTGGCATTGGAAGACATTAGAAAAATACACAAGAATAAATTAAAATTGTCAGAAAAACCAATGAATTACAGATAATTTAAAAATAAATACAATTAGGGCAGTTAAAAATGGAGAAGGCCTATTAGATTACTGCGTGCGTCCCTGAATACAGGATGTCTTAAATTAACCTGATACTAAATGTGATCTAAGCCAAAAGGCCAAGAAGAATCTTGCGTATCTTCTCTAATTTACACTTTCTTGGCCTTTATACAATCTGTCTCAAAATGCTAATACAGCAGCACCTGAAGGTGTTTTTATTTTACTTTTAGGTTTTTTACTTTTTGGTTTTTTTTTTTTAAGAAAATGGTGCGCTTTGTCTTACAGCAAGCTTATCCCCAACGTGAAGATCTCGGACAGGACTTCACTAAAGTTACCTGTCAAGCCTGTGTCACCTTCAAACGGAGCAAAAAGGGAAATATTTCTGTGCCTGCCTGCAGTCAGGTAGAACTGCTGCATCCAACCTCGTTTGAGCTGCGGTTTCAACAAACACACATGGGAATGCAGTACTGGAAGAATATTTGATTGTGTTTGTTTACCGACAGCGTCGATGCCAAGCAGCTTTGCCTGGCAAAAAAAAAAAGAAAAAAAAAAAGAAAAGAAAAGAAATTTGGTTTTTAATAACACCACAACTCTGATAGGAACTGTGTACAAGGCAAACCATTTCAGGATATCAGAAGACAGATGGCCTAAATAAAACAGCAATTCATCAAAAAATCAAATTTGTAAGTCTTGTGGAAGTTATTTTAAATGGAACATAAACTTAAATGTATATCCCAGAAGTCAGATGACATAGCATGAATCTGATCACCAGCAGCCCCACTTCAGTTAGGTTTTCTTTTAGTTTTCTTTGTGGTTATATCTGAATTAGCTCAAGATACAAGTAATTTCATTTTTTCAACAGAGGACCCCCAAAGAAGAACAGTAACATTGCCCCTAAACTTTTCATGCCGATAAACCACAGTTAAATGAAAAATCATCTAGCAGGCTTCCGTCTGTTACAGTCTGCATTTAGTTTTGAACAGTTGGCTTAAGGACCGAGGAGTTGGTTTGAAAATACCAGACGTCTCAGTCTAGAATGAACTCAGTTTCTTTGAATGATCTTGATTCAGAAATCTAGATTCAAGAAAGTATTTTCTTGTAACAAAACTCTTCATCGCTGGGTCAATCAAAAATAGAATCAAGAACAAATAAGGTTCCTTAGCAATTTAAGCAAAGAAAAACTACAGTCATTGCCAACCTGTAGGGGAAAACCAAAGTACTTTGCCTCCTTTCTAAATTATCCTGGTTTATTTTATTACTGGCCTCTTCAAACCTGTTACAGGAGAGAGAGTTGTTGACAGACATAAATGGTTTCAGTAAGGATGCTCTCGTTCTGCTCACAAGGCACAGAGGAAGCAAGGCTGAGTTCAGGTCTTCCCATTTGCCTTGTTCCTGGAAAACTTGAGGCATGATGGGCTTCTAAGTGTTGAGTTGGACCTTATGTCCTCCCTTTTGTATAAGCAGCACATAAAAAGACATTTCAGTTTCATTTCTAAATACTCAAAATGTGTAACGTAATGACTTCACCTGTCCTGAAAGATTCAAGGACACCCCACACCTCAACCACAACACACTATCGACGATCTAGAGAAAATACCATGTTCTGCTTTGGGTTCCTTCAGCACCTGGTTTAAAACAGTCATTGCTTTGGTGTTTTGGTTTTAAGACGCCATGAACAAAGAGCCCTTGAATAACAATACCCTGGTTTTTAAAGAAAAACTAGTGTCTACAGCAACAATTATGACAGCTTTTACTTGGAGACCGCAATGAAAGAGATCTGATAGGCTCTGAACAAAGAAAAAGCCTTTTATTCATGATGAAAGCCTACAGTGTCCGGAATATTTTTTTTTAAAGTTCTTTTTTTCAAGATATGCCTGACAGACTGTAGCTGGAAGCATATGCCCTGAACACAAGCTAAAATGCTCACCATTCTTTGGAAAGTAAAAGGGATCAATTCATATTTCCTGAATTTTAATGCAGGGCCAGTTATTTTTGCAACCAACTGTAAAACCAGGTCAAACTGGCATAATTTTGGTAGCAATTCCAACTCTCTTGATTCTGATTTTGCAAAGAGCATCCCGAGTCATGGGCTGTGCTGAAGAAGCGACGTTCAGTGTTGTCACACTCTGCAGGAAAACAGCCTAAATTATTTTTTCGGTCTCTACAAGTGACTGTTATCTTCATATCAAGGTGAGAACTTAAAAGTCTCAAATATGTGTATGATCTTACAGACTCTGGGGAGAATCTACTTGGCAAAACCAGCTGGGAATGGCAAAGAGACCACAAAACACCTGGAAGAATCCAGCCAGAAGTCTGTCTTATGAGAATATATTGTAGAATACTGCAAATATTTCTCTTCTCTTCTGCTGGCCAGACAGGTTGAACCTGGTTTTATATTTTTTAATTATTTAGGTGAATTTTATCTGGAGAAAGGAAAGAAAAAACAAGCTCTGCTCATATGTTGAATGAATTTGTTCCTAATCTTTCTTAGGAGGGAAAGCTGATGGAATCACATTGGCAACAGGACCAAAGCAGAACTGTGCTGCCCACACGCGTCTCTTCTTTGTGCAGTGGGCAACAGTTTTCCCCCTTTATTATATTCCATACACAGCCTGAAATCTTGGTGAACAGAATGAATCCACTAAGCCCTGGAAATGACAGCAACGTTTCCCATCGCCCGCTGGATAAAGAACAGGTTGCTTTGCCTCGGTGTCCTTCGGTAGCATTTTGTATCCTTAAATGTTTGACCCCAAGGACTGATACGAGAGAAGCAGAGGGTTTGCCCCTTTCTCCCATCTTTTTGCCTGTTTTCCAGGTTGCCTTTTCATCTTCCTCCTCAGCAAAGCAGCGAGCTCTGTTCCGCCTGTCTGCGGCTCAGGCTTCAGAGTAATTTTCAGATGTTACACGAAGGCACTTACACTAAGTAGCTCATCAAATGAAGGGTTTAATAACTAGTATGAACAGGGTATCTCACTATCACTCCGGACTTAGAAGGCCAGTCTCTGCTTTTTTATCTTCACAGCAGAAAAGCATAATTTGGTATAATTATTATTATTACTAAACACAGCTATTAACATAAAACTAAATTATCTTCTTTTCCTGACTAACCTATGGCTTTCTTTCTTCCAACATTTTACCTGCCAATACATAAACACCACCACACACTTCACGGTCCTGTTTTAAGAGATGCTTTCAATTTTTTAACCCTTTCCTTTAAGGAATAAATTCATTCTTAGCCCTGTAGAGTTGAAAGCTCAGTAAGAATCACAAGCCAAGCTGCACGGAGTCTGACCATCATACAACGAGGAGAGCTCAAGGAAACATAGTGCTGCAAAAACATGTCCTTTCCCCCCAAAAATGCCTGGGCACAATGTCGTTGCAGGTTTTACAAGTTTCACTCTCCCTCCTAATCTGCTTTGTAATGATGCTTGCAGAGCATAGAGAACTGCTGATAGAACCACTGAATCACAGAATTGACTAGGTTGAAAGGGACCTTTGAGATCATGAAGTCCAACCATTAACCTAACACTGCACAAACCCACCAGTAAACCATGTCCCTGCCCCAGCAGCCAGTGTGCCGAAATGGCACAGGGAACGCACAGCAGTGGTCAAAGTAAGGACCAGATCACAGCCCCCCCAGATGCCCTCTGGGTTTATCTCCGGATAAGTGTCCCATTCCTATCTCCAGATAAACGTCCCATTCCTATCCATTAAACAAAACGGTGGAAGGGAGGTGCTCATAACACAAATAGGGGGCCAAGGGAATATTCCCCCCCACCATGATGTTAGCTAAAGGGCAGTTTTACCATTTCTCCCATTGCTTCAGGCCATTGCCATGAACACTAATCCTGCCAGTGGAACATCCCCACTGTTGGGGCTCTCAAAATGCTGACCACCCTGTTGCTCACTTGGACCAACAAAAATGAAAGCAAGGAGCCCACTGAACGTATCTAGCAATTCTATATTGCTCACAAATACCTACAAACTAACATCTCATCTACAGTGCAATGACCTATAATTTTACAGCCCTTCAGTAGCAAAATAAGGTCACTACTTGTAACACTTTGTAAGTTATTTTCATCAAAATTGCGGTACATTTGAAAAATGTCATTTCAAACCCTAGATGAGTTTTATCCATCTGTCCCAAAACTTCAATTTTTTTTACTTGATCCTCACCTATATGAAATTATTTTGGTTCCAGTTTGCTGTTTGCAATATGAGACCGTGATGAGATACAACTGAGTAGATTTCCACACCGTGGCACATTTAAAGAAGCGGGGGGAAAAAAAATCCCATTACTTCACTTCCCCAATTAAGCTCTTTTTTGGGGGGGCTCTTTCTCTTTAAATACCACCATTCCCACCCCCCTGGTGTGCTTCAAGAGCTGCAGGGAGAAACTTGCTTCACACAAGCATGGGCTGTACAACTCAATTACTGAGATCTAAAGGGAACGCGCGCCCTTGGACAGCATCTCTGAGGTTTCGCCATGAACGCTGCCTGATCTAATTAGGAAACACTCAGCATCTGTGTGGCAATTACTAAAGAAAATAATTATGACATGACCACTGTCTTCCTTCAGATGGAAAAGCTGCAGAAAATGACAGGAAACAGAAGTCGGATGGGAGTTAACGAAACAGCCTTTGGCAAGAGAGGAGAGAAACACCAATTCCAGGAGAAGGTACAATTTTCTCGACTGGAAAATGTGGGAAAAGTAGCACATTGCAAGCTAAAGACCAACAGGAAAAGAGTTTGTTTTGTCATAAACGAGCCACAGACTCACCATAATAAAGCACAGCTTACACTTCCAGACAGCTGCCCACCCCAGTTTATTGTAGGAGAAGCCCCTTTGATGGGTGCAATGGTTTGGGGCTGCCCTCAAGAGATACCAGGTGACAATGTATTAACAATCCTCCACCTATTCATGCTACGAATTAAATTTCTTTCCAACACAGAAACCAATTTGAATCACTGAAAATACTCTGAAGTCCCCCTAGGAGTTAGTCCAGTGGTTACAGCAGGGAACTGGAAAGCGACGCTCTCTTAATTGCAGCCCCAACCTTAATCACTGATTTGCTGCAAGAATTTAATCACGCGACTTAACCCCCCTGCCTCAGTTTACTGATGTGCATAATATTAACAAGCAGCTTTGGAGTAATCAAAATATGGCAGATCCTTTACAAAACAATGAAGGTGATCAGCGTGGCACTTACGCAACACAGAGATGCGAGTCTTAATTAATGTTTATAAAGCGCCTGAAGAACTTGCGAGAGCTGGCGCCGAGGGAATATAAAGTATCATTACATTTATTTTGCCAAGAGGTATGAATATGTGATTATAATTTTATTACCCACGCAGACTTATATGGAGGGTTTGAGCACAAAAGAAATGAAACTTTTTGACACCTTCTCTGCAGCGCGGGTTCATTATGGGAGCAGTGTATCAAATGCAAGGGATTTAATAACTCGCTCCTAAGATCTACTATGAAATCATACCCGAATCTATCTTCAAGCAACGTATAAGCAAAAAAAAACTGTGTGTGAGAAAAGTGTTTTAAAAGTTAGGATTGTTATGTGGATGTTATAGCATCGCACAATCTGAGTACTTTCAGAGCATTCATTTACTGTAGCAGCTGTAATTTCCCCTGTATTTTGATTATCTTGACATTTTCTAATCATGAGAGTTATAAATTTTAAAATGATATGGCAGGCTTGATAGGCTGCAGATTCACATCCCAACTTTTTTTATTAAATGTTAAATTGCTTTTCTCCAAAAGGAGAATTATATTTTGGTTAATTTTTGCTTTTTGAATGCTACCACAGATTTCTTCTGATAATACAGTGGTCTGAGTGACAGCAGAGATTTTTCCTTTCAATATTCCTGGATAAATATTGACCGAAGATGCCAGTTCTGTCTTTCACCATTGAGATGAATTAGTTTGGGCACAATTACAGCAGGGTTTTTTTTTAGTATAGCGTCTAGTATGACTCAAAAGTTTCTAAGATGTGCTCAGAATTTGTACAGATTTTTTTTTTTCCTGATCAGCTCAGGCATTTTCAGGCATTATAGCTAGGGTCTGAAATTTGGCTGGGGA
The DNA here is from genome assembly GCA_025769975.1 of Gallinago jamesoni. Taxonomy (NCBI): domain Eukaryota; kingdom Metazoa; phylum Chordata; class Aves; order Charadriiformes; family Scolopacidae; genus Gallinago; species Gallinago jamesoni. The sequence continues at coordinate 148,222,206 of JAOQGH010000012.1, forward strand.
GGTACAGCATGTTCAGCATAATACATTTCCTGCTCAACCCAAAGTACTATGAATTATAAGATTTGTAAAATAATGCATTATTTACTCCTACTCAAGACTTTTTATCTAGATCCCTTCTGTGTCCCTTTTACTGAATAGTCCAATTTCAAGCACAAGATATTTCCCTCCAGAATATCCTGTGCAGCCTGTTACAGCTGCGAGCGCCAAAGGTCAGAGCAGCCTGGTTCCTCAAGACCCCCCCAGCTACACCCAAAGCCAAATGAGAAACTTGAAATTAAGTAAGTTAAACACTGAGGAATGGTATGGTTATGGAAAACCATGGAGATCTCATGTCCCTAATTTATGGAGGATAAGAGCCAAGGCTTTCAATAACTTTGTTCGCGAGAAATATTTGTCAGACCAGTGTGCGCACGTCCAAACCCTCCTCTTCCCTTCCTTTCAATATTCCTGGATAAATATTGACCGCAGGTGCCAGTTCTGTCTTTCACCATTGAGACGATTTAGTTTGGGCACAATTACAGCAGGGTGGGTTTTTTTTTTAGTATAGTGTCTAGTATGACTCAAAAGTTTTTAAGATGTGCTCAGAATTTGTACAGACTTTTTTTACTAATAATCAAAAGTCAGAAGGAGCAGTGATCTTAAAAGGTCCCTTCCAACCTAGGTGATTCTGTGATTCTGTGTCGTTCCTAACTCAGCCTCTAGCACCATTACATTCAATCCTCTAACTTTCCCAAACAAGACAAGGGATATATTTTTCAACCCAACTTTCCCTAATTCTGAAACTTCAACATCCATCAAGTTTTGATGGTCTTTTGACTGTTGTGCCCTTCCTTAAATTGTAAAAATAGTATTTGCCAGAAAAACTCGAGCAATGAGGTCACGAGGGCTGTCCAGTCCAAGACAAGAACAATCAACACTAACGTTTCCATGCTTTAAAAAGGACATCTGTACACACTTTCCAGCTATTTTATCTCTAATAGCTGTTAACCGATGTAAGAGGCAACTCTACAACTTCTTTGGTTTCAGACTGATTTATGGCACTACCAAAAGCAATTAATTAACAGCACTAGGCTACATATCTCCTAACTTACATTCTCTTTCAGAAACTATTTGACTAATAATAATGATCTATCACACGGCTTCACTTATGAATTCTAACATTTAACTTTTGAAGAAAGAAAGCTATTTGGAGAGCATCAAGTTATAACTCATTTCTCTACTGATACGATTTGAAATAATTTCTTGATTTTTTCATAATTATTTGATTACTTAATATGTCGACATAAAGGGAAAAAAAAGAAGGGGAAAAAAAAAAAAGAAAACAAAGCATCACTGAATATCCTTGCAAGGAAACCTCCTGATTTGGGAATGCAGTCCTCTGTCCAGGATCCACAACTCATGCATTAGAGAACTGTATATGGGATTTTTCTGTTTTGACAGATACAATCTAAAGATGAAAACATATTCCAAGGCAGAAGGACTTTTAGCTTTTCAAATTATAAATGAGCTTTGGCTTTGAATCCCTTAACTTCAGAGGGAGGAATGTGACCACTATCAGCCCTGGGAGCATGACATGAATTTGTATTTGAAGTTCATTTTAACTTTCAGAAGGGTTCATTTGTGTACACTGAAGTCCTACTCTCTCTGCTAAAATGGCAAATAAAGAAGGTGCAGATGTCTGATGGACAACTAGGACTGTGATCTTGAACCATTTTTCATGAGACAACACTTTGCAAATCTGCACCGAATACCAGTTGATAAGCTAAGATTAACACGCTGAGAGGCATATGGACCCTTTCAGCAAAAACATTCAAAATATTCTTCCTTAGCATTCTTATTCAAGAGATCCCAGGTTTAGTCAGGCTGACCTACAACCCCTCCAGAAAGTCAATGTACTGAGAAGCTTATTACTTCTACCTATCCATATAACTCCCCAAGGATCTTCTCAAAAAAAAAAAAAGAAAAAGTTGCGTTGCAAAGTCCTCCTTGTTTGTGGAACTTGTTCTTCCTGAATACATTCACAGTGACCAAGCTCTTTGTTTTTCTCAAAACACAGCTATCTCAGAAAGCAAACAGCAAGGCAGAAAAGGAAAACAGATTGCCAATGCTGCCTCTGCAGCAGAGGTGCTCTGAATAAATTCCCTAAAATACTTAACCCACAGGTAAAAGCTCTGACAGCAACATCATTACCCAGGACCTTCAGAGAGACCAACGTGTAATGACCGAATGGTTATAAACACAAGGAGCTCAAAGTCAGATTCCCTTTGAAGTAATCAGATCACATCAGTCTGTACTGTAATACAAATACAATGCCTTGGAGAAATAAAAGAAGAAAAGGACTATTTTTTATTATTTTTTGGTAGATGCTACAGTGTCCCAGCAACAGAACCACATCCCTTAAACTAACTAGAAAGCTTACGGTGCTCTCAGAGCCACTGCAACTTCACATGTTTCATAGCATAGCAGAAATAACCTCCTCATTTTACATTCTGTAAGAAGGGGAAGGTGGTTTAGAAATACATCCATTTATATACTCATTTCTATTCTTGGCAGTTTAAAAAGCTCTAAGCAGAGAAAGAAGGAGGATGGTGGGTAATAGAAGAAATATCCTTTTATTAATATGAACAACCAGCAACATAAAGCATAAAAACATGCGTTGGGCACCAACTCTAGTTTATTTGGATTCTTAAGTCTTAATATTACAGCCATAATGCTTCATGCTGACTTTGGATAGACGTGGATGTGTCCTCTCCTAAATTTTAAAAGAAGCCTTCAAGATATTTTGCTGTGTAATAACAGCAAGGATACATACCTTTCATATGTATCTCCAGTGAGACTGAAAAAGCTTTACGAAGGAACGAAGCATCATTAGCCCTTCTTAATAGTGAGAAGCAGGCACAGAGAAGTGAAAGAACTTGCTCACAAGTACACTATACATCAGATACATAGGTGGGAATAGGTCCTCCAGACTCTTCAGCCCTGTCCACTCTTATGCAGGCTCTAGCAACAAATTCATTCCCAACACACAGAGGAAATAATTGTTTCCAAACTTCAAAAAAGCAGAAGAACAACTTGCAGCTGGACAAAACAATTTTATACCATTTTCTGCAGGAGATTGTCACCTTTTGAGGTTTGTTTTCATTTCATTTCATTCATAGTTTATTCCCTTTCAGCGGAGCAACCAATTGATTCATCAGTCCTTTGAAGCTGCTTTCTTTTTCCCACCCTGGCATTAGCTACATGGACAATTCTTCTCTTCCTTTCAATAGGGAAGCATGAATTGTAGTAGAGCTGTTTGGCATAGGTTTAGGATATTATTTGCTACATCTTTGTAAATAGCTGCAGTTCTGTAGTGTATTTTTTATGGCTAACTTTCAAAGAAACACAGTAATAAATAAAAATGGATTTTCTAGGAATCAACAACGTGGAAACAATGAAAAATAGCCCTGCGCAAAACAGAGCATGAAATGGGGCTGACAAGAAGAAAAAGAGAGAGAGAAAAAATGTTGATGCCAAGGTGAAGAGAAGGAATGAGAGGGTGCAAGAGTGGAGACCCTGAAATTATCTTGCAACCGAAGACCAAAGAGGCAGGTACTGAGGCTAGAGGGGAAAAGAGAGTGGTAAGTTTCTGACAGTGACAGGGTAGTGGAAGAATGAAAAATCAGCCAGAAAAAGGGAGACTTTGCCAGTCTTTGCATCAGCATTGGCTAGATCTTGCAATTGGAGAAACCAGACGTAGGAGAGAGGCTGTAGGGACAAGGCAACGTTGACACAGAAGCAATCTGCACTACATGCAAGAAGAGGGAGGCATGTCCTTCAGTGAATAGCTATAGTTCCCCTGCAAACTGGCAGAATGCTAACGGCACCCACCAAAACTGCCATACACAATTTCCCATCACCCCATTACTAGTGATCCTGGCCCCAGGGGCAGAACATGGGAATGGACCTTCTCTTTTGGCACAGCAGAAAAGAACCAACAAGATTTATCTTTAAGGCAGCTCTGAAGCACTTGGCAAACACTTTTTTTTATTACAGCTGCTCTGGCCAAGTCCTTGGCCATCTAATCTACCACCCAACATGCTTCTGACTGACTACAGGTAAGTTGGACGAATTTCTAGATCTAAAGAGACTTTGTTTCCAGGGCTGTCTTCAGTCCAAAACGTGCCTTTCTTCAGTTAATGAAGTTTACCATGTGACACCGACTTTCCCTTTGTTACCATTTCAGATTTAACCAGCTTCTTTTCCTACATTCCTTGAACAGTCTCTAAACTATTCCTGTAGGCATTAAATCTACCTGTCCTAACCTATGTTTAATTGCATATAATGTATGAATCACTGGAATTAAGCACTTGGGAAATAACCTCTACTGAATATCATTTACTATTGAAATACACAGATTTGTTACTCTTTTATGCTGCTCTTTTTAGAAGAGATGTTCAAGATGTCTTCAAAGTATTGCCTTAAGACTAACACCAGCTATTCACTGACTGTGAGCCTGTAAAATCTTTTCCTTTGTCCAGCTTGAGCTGAAATCCAGACAGCTGAATTTCCCACTGAGCATCTGCCTGGTCATTCTCTTTTGGCTTTCCTTCCTCCACCCTGCAAGGACATCACATCACTTCATCTCCACCAACTGCACCAAAATCCTGTGGCCTGTTCTGTCTTTGGAAGATTTCCAATTCTTTCAGAAAGCAGATTGCAGTGTACTGCTAATTGCAGTTAAGAGGAGTAGATGGCTCAAGCAGCTGTTATTTATTCATTTGACATTCTTAAACATACACTTGGAATACCTATAGAGTTTCAACAAAGCTTCACTGAAGTCTAAACCTGCACTTAGTTTTTTTATCCCTGTAATTTGCAGGTCAGCCTTGTGGTTTCTTTTATTGCCAATAATTAAGCAATTCAAGGTAGGTTATTTCCCTCACGAAAATGTACATCGCTCTAAGCAAATATGCTCCAGGAACGTTGTGGTGCAAACCATTCCCCCTTGTTGTCTCTTCATGTAAACTCCAAGCACATCCCCAGAAACCAGGTGCCTTGTTCCTCGCTGCGGCGTGCTGCTTCACTGAAGTGTAAGAAAGAATGAATGGTTTCTCACAGAGCTGCAGGATCACCGAGGCTGGTAAAGGCTTCTGAGGATCATCTAGTCCAACCTCTGCTCAAAGCGGGCGCAGGTAGAGCAGGTTGCCCAGGGCCATGTCCAGCCAGGTTTGAATAGCTGCAAGGATGGAGAGTCCACAGCCTCTCTGGGCAGCCAGTGCCAGTTTTTCAGACACCCTCATTGTAAACTGTAAAACCTACAGATCATCAGTACCGTCCCCTGTCACTCATATGGTATTTTTGTCCCACTTGGTCAGGCACATCCTGTCTTTTTTAATCCATCTTTGATCTCCAAAGAAGATCCCATAGTCATAAAATCCAGATCCTTGATATTGACACCAGCTGTGTGTCCACTCCTTCTCTAGCTCTTGGGGG
>JAOQGH010000012.1:148227690-148243667 GCA_025769975.1 Gallinago jamesoni
CACTCGCCCCCCCCCCCCCCCCCCAAAGGAGAAAACCATCTGAGCCGTGTCCTCAGTCATGACCTGTGAAGGCACGTAGCCATACTTGATATGCTCCAGGTCTCCTTGACTGTATCACTGGTGCTCACATGGAAGTGTATAATAACCCAAGGGCTGGATAGTTTTTCTACAGCATCCCAGATCTGAGCCACTGGTAAGCAGAAAACATCCCTAGACAGCAGGTAAGGTTGACAGATTCCCCACAGGAGGGGGAAGTTACCCACTAATATCAACCTTCCTTCTCAGGTTCAGCTGTCTCACTGGACACAGCTCCCAGGGAACTGAAGCTATGCTGTAGCTGCAGATCTGCAGGTGAAGCAGGAGCCTTCCTCCCAAGGCCAGAAATCACAACCTTCTGCCTTTCCCATCATGGAAGTCTTCATTTCCCAACCTGACAGACTGACAGCACATCCTTCAGTAGTACAGTTTGGGGTTCGGGCTTTTGGAGAAGAACCAACCAGTCTCCTTCTGGACCACTTCTGCACCAACTGTAGCACCTGGGAGCTCTGGCCTATATAGCCAGGAACTTCTCCACAGCAAGGGTGCTTGATCTTCCCTAACTAGGCGTCAGATGGAAAAAACCACAAGCTCAAAGCACCTTCTGATCCGGAAGAGCTAGCAGAGCTCATTAGAAGCTGCTAGAGTCTGCTGGAAGACAGACCTCCTACAGCTATCCTTTCCCAACTGCAGCCAGCACCCTGAACATCCTCAAAGAGTTCCCAAGGGTTCTCCAACAGCCCCAAAAGCTCCCAGGGCATCTCAAAGGAAAGCATAGAAAGTGCTTGTCTGTCGGCTACCTCTTTTATCTGTTCTCACCTCGTGAGTTCACTACAGTCTGAGTGAACGCCACGAACCACAGCAGCTCCTGCTCAAAGCATCCTTTTTTTTTTTTTTTTGGTGGAAGTACAGAAAAAAAGGACAACTTTAGAGATAAACAACAGACAAGCTACCAAGAAGAACTTCTGAGGTTGCAATGAGATAGAGTTACTAAAACCTAGCCCACCACTGGCCCAAAACAGTGTAAATCAGCATTAATGGGAAATACTGCAAATCTCTACATTTCTTTTACATTGTCCCGTTTTCTTGATGCCTTGATTTTCCTGTGTAACCAACAGCTGTTACAATTCTTTATGGAAAAATAAAATGGAAATATTCAATGATTTTCTGAAAGGCAATGGGGAAAATAGCAAGACAATAATAAGTTTGCAATTTGGAAATTATTTAAAATCCAGCTCTGAAATGCAAACTGTCAAATGTTAACATTTGAGACTATCAACGAGGCATTAAGTAAACTCTGCAAATAAGGGACTGATTCAAAACTGCACTAGAGAGGACAGTACCTTAACTTCTCATGAAATACATGAGACATGCTGGCAGATAGACAACTGATTTCTGTTCTTTAATGCTGACATAAGGTAAGGCACTTTACCATTTGTTTTGAAAGAAAGCACTTGTAGGTGTTCTTGTACCGATTGCTGTTACTCTTCAAGGACTATAGGAAAAAGAAGAGATAAATGCATTGCAGTGCTGCATTTATAAATTTTTGCAAGAAGTGCAGAAGCATCTAATTCTCATCTTTCTTCTTCCCATTTATAAATGACAAAGTAATTCTGAGGGTAATGGTTGCCTACGACTTCTTTTTTCTTGTGGCTGATTTATTCAACATCAGCTTGTTTAGTGAAGAGGAGGCTAAGGGAGAATCTAATCTCAGCCTTCCACTACCCAAAGGAGGGTGGTGAAGATGATGGAGACAAAAGCTTCTCAATCATGGACAAAGGGCCCGAGGTTGGAGTTTCAGATTGGGCATCTGGAGAAGCTTCTTCACTTGCCGAACAGTGTAGCACTGGAAATGGTGGTCCAGGGCAGCCATCAAATCTCCAGCCTTAGAGGTATTTGAGACTCAGCCCAGGCAAATCTCATCTGAAGTAATTTGGTGCTTTGAATAGGAAGCTGGACTGGAGACCTCCAGCAATCCCTTCCAAGGGACATTTCTACCTTCTATGACACGGGCTTGGTGGTGCCTGCAAAAGTTTGTGCCCAGACTGCAGTCTGCTTGTTAGTGCCCTTCCCTCATTTGAAGACTCTCTCCTCCAGATCTCACAGATTTGACGGAATTTCATTGTCACTGAGCTCTCCACCTCTTTATCAAACTGCATAAAAAATTGGTGAACAAATTCAAAAGATGTTGGCGGAGACAAGGAGAAAAGAGAGACAGAAAGACAGACGTGCAAACACGCTCGTTCTCTCTTTCTTTCTAGAGAGTAATGATCACACACTTTTTTGTTTGTTTATCTTGCTCCCACAAAGTTAAGCCACAGGAGAACATTGTCCTGCTCAGTCTGTCCTTAACACAGAGATACGAAGGCACAAAACCACCATTCATCTTCCCATCACATGTACGGTCCCGCTCTCCAGCACACTCCTTTTCCTGAGGCCCGTGGTGCCAACTCTGCCAGACATCATCTCAGACGAGGCAGACAACTGCTCTGACCCGGTATTGTAATTCCCGAGTTCTGGCACCCACGTAACGTTTATGTCCATGACCCGATTTGCAAATCCAGCTGAGGATATAGGCCAGGACGGAGCAGATGGAACAGCATGTTATGACCTCCAAGTGGTATTTCTCCTAATGTATTGACCGAGCCGAGAAAGCGAGTTACGGCGTCAGGCTCTCCAAGATGCTGAAGCAGAAATCAAAGTTAGCATATAAAAATGCCAAGGGAAAGATTGTTCCTGTGCATCACAAATACCAGCATTGTCAGCCAGTGAGTTCAGAGGGAAACATCTAGCTGCCCATGTTGGGAAGCAGTTCAGGAGGGAATCTGGAAGCCTTACTTAATACTTCACGTATTTAATTGGACTTTTCCACATTTAACGATAAACACAATGTGCACCCACACAGTGCACGAACTGATGTCTGAAATATGAGCCATTACATCCACTGGGGTGAGAAAATATGATTTTGGCTTGCTTGGAAGAGATTAGCCGTGCATTCTTCGCTCCCAGGCAAGGATCGTGGCCCAGTCAGCAAGGAAAAGAAGACATATAGGACTCCAGTGAGCCTTTTGAGCTCTGACTCCATCTATCACAAAATGTGATATTTATTTACCGCCATCTTTCACCAAAAACTCCTCAAACCTTCCATGTAAAAAATCAATACCAGAAGTCCTTAGGGTTTCTTGATAGCAACTTCCTCTATTGATAACAACCCAAAATGAGAAAGAGCTTTTTGATCTTTCTTTGTTTTGCTATTTGACAAGGTTGGGTTTTTTCTGCCTGGAAAACGAGAGCAGCAGCACTGTGAATGCCATTCATATAATTTTTTTTTTTTTTTGAAAGAAGTTCAGCATTATTTCTTAATGATGCTCCAGGCTTGGATACGCATCATCTGCCCACGGGCTCATTCCAGAGGTAGATCTCTGCTGTCACAAATCCCTCACCCAAAGCTGAGCATGTCCGGAGCTTTCTGATCCACCTTACTCCTTCCATTTACAGTGGGGAGAATCAGAAGTAGTCTTAGCATGCTACATCATTAAAAAACAAATAGATCTTTCACGCCTATCTGAAGCAACGTGAGACTGAGAGACTGACAGCATTCATCTTCTTGATCTGAGACACCCCACTCAAGGAAAAAAAAAAAAATATCTGATGAGGCTTCCCCTGGGTTTGGCAGAAGATCAGGTACTAGCTCAGATGTAGCCACCCAAAATGAGGCCAAGTGAATTTCAATCTGAACATTGCTTAATTCTTGGGCAGAGCAATCAGATCCTCCCTGACAGATAACAACAGTACTTTGCTCATATTTTTTAAGACTCAGAGTATTAGTCAGCCAAAACCCACTGAGCCATTAGAAAAGCCACCCACTGACTTCCAAATTTTATTTTTTTAAATCAAGAGGCTAAAATCATCTTTGTCAGCGATATGCAAGAGAATTGTGCAACGCAGGCTTTCTTCTACAATTTTCTCAGCTTTTCCTACACTTCTGAGCTGAAGCATCCTCCTTTTCCCCCTTTCCCTTATTCTTTGTCTCCTACTCTTATTTGCACAAGTTATTTTTATTCACCCATGAAATTCATTAGGCATTATTGTACACAAATCTAAGCACAATATAGCAGATAAAGCAGGGGGGGTGGGGAAGGAACAAGGAAGAGTGAGCATAATGGACCCCCACGGGACAACTAAAATCCGTCTGTAATTATTATTAGCGCTAAGATTTTACAGCGTGACGATGAGTCAAAACCAAAACACAGCTACAAAAAGGAAAACAATGCAAAAGCACCTCGATAATAAGCAACCATATTAAAAGGATGAAAAGCAACAGTGAATACATGACCCTTGATAAATAGGTTTGCCGGAATCACCGTATCAGCTAAACACAATCCTCCGTAGCCTTTTTTTTTCTACGAGCCGCAGTTCTGCACTGTTCATTGCGCTTCTGTTTTAAGCCTCCTCTGTGAACACCCAGATTTTTCCCATTGTGCATGACTTCAAATCCTTGCCCAAACCAGTGGCCTTCAAATGGGCCACTGCAGAAACCACCATTACTTTCTATTCTCTCCTTATAATATTTCCCCCTAAGTTTTACCTTAAAGTAAACCAGATTTTCAAGTTCCTCCATAGCTATTAAATTGGGAAATCAGAGCCAAGCAATATGCACACTTTCATCCTTTTGGGTCCCCAGCTGTTTCAACAGCCTTCTTTAGTTAAACAGTACAAGAACTAACTTCCATTCCTAAATTCGGGGCTGTATTCAGTATAATCTGCTGCCGGTAGCTAATTTAGGTATCATGACTGCTTTTCTCCACTGACAGTGCAGACAGCCGGGTCTGGCAGCGCTGGATTGTAGGTGGCCTGAATCACTGATCACTTTCTCAAATTCAGATGCTAAAGATAGGCTTCTGGAGAAAAACAGTCTGAATATGGCCCCGCATCTCTGCCAATTTTTCTCCTGTGATTTGTGTTTGCCCAGCTCTGAACCTCGCAAAAATCTCATCAAAGATGGTGCAAGAAACGCTCAGCGCTTCAGTCTCTCTCTCCTGGAACCCGTACCATAACCATGTCTCTGCTTCACAATTTCTATCCCTCCTTATTAGTACTTCCCTTAATTTGCATTATGTAAACTGTCTTTGGAAATAATTTGTAGATCCTGTTTATATTCCGGTTAATACAACTTCCAGAGCATGACTTAGAATAGGGCTGGTGTTTAAGCACTAAGTATTATTGATCCTGTAATCCTAGCAACCTCCAACATGACAAATATTCTCTCTCATTCAAGCCTTGTTCTCTACTTGCCTAAGACTTTTTTTTTTTTCTTTCCCTTTTAGCATGTCTTCAAACTTTCCTGGTTTAGTTGAGTTCACTATTAATTCATTTGTCTGCTGTCTATTTACCAAGTTTTGCTGCAATCAAAGCAAATGCAGTCAGCTGACTGATATGAAATTTGGTCTGAAAAGCAAACGGCTGTGAGAATTTTAGCATTTGATACTTCCAGCCTCTATTCTAAGAAGTAATCCTTATTTATAAAGAGGGTCACCTTTGAGCAGCAAGGATGCTGATAAGAATCTGCAGGACTGAACCTTATAAATGTGATTTTTTGCAGGTTATTTAGAGAGGACAAAACAAGCAGACGATCAGATTCAGACATCTGTTTTAAAGGCAACTCTGCAATTTGTCTGGAGAGCAAAACAGATTATTAGCAGGAAATGGAGTTTTCTTAATATTGAATCTGATCCTGCCCCGACTGAAAATCAATGGAATTTTTTCCCAGATTTTCATGGGAGAGGGACTTAACATAGTTATGCTTCCAAAGACCCGGCAGCATAGAGCTACAACAACTGTCGAGGAGAAAGCTCAATTTGGCGAAACAAATTTCAATATTAAAGCATTCACACCAGAGAAAGAAAGAAACATGGAAAGATTCAAACGTTGTATTTGAGTGGCATTGCACCAGTGGAAACATTCAGCTCCCTGCATGACCCGCAAAGTATAAAAACTAAGGGAAAGCAAAGAAAATCCAAAAGATTTAGGTCCACAAGAGTGTAGTTCCATGCAGAAATGTTCGCATGGAAGGAGCTGGTGCTTCTGTTAGCTATTTTCATTTCAGTGTCTTCAAACAAAAATATCAGAATATTTTACCAACGTCAATTAAGACTCAGAATGCTTCTGGGACACACATACTTATTACACCCATTTTTACAGATTACAATGACACAGAGTTTGACTCATTAAAGGCCAGAAAATGAGTCAGCAAAGAAAAAGAACCCCAAAGCCCCAATCATCCATCGTCTGTGATAACCACTAAATAACCTCTCTCTCCTCTGTCATTAGTCAGCCTTGGGAATAAAGTCACTTATCTGAAACATAAAACTATTCCATACTTGATGTTTGCCTTTTTTGTATGTTTGTTTTTCACTATGATTGCCTCCTAACATTCCCCAGCCTCGCACGCAGACTGATGCACTTAATTTTGACAGACACAAAATTCCTCTTAAATCTGCTGCAGTGTTTATACTGGGATGTATAAAAATGACTTTGTGAAACGGAGTCTCGAAATAGAAAACGAGATTAAAAATATTTTGCACATGAAGACTTCTTTAGGCTCTGAGAGAAAAAGAAGAATGTTACAAACCTTATTCTATTTCTCCTGATCGCCTAAAGGGGCCCCTCCAGCAGAACTATTATTTTTAATCTTATGTTCTCTTTTCAGCATGTATTTTATTTTCTTCTCTCTTCTAACAATGCCCTGGCCTCTTAATAGCTCCTGAGTTCACCTGCTGAAAAAGATATTCCGGGATAAGACTTCTCTGTATTAGATTTGCAAAGGTTTAGAAACAGCTTGGGTTCTCTCTGAGCTAACAAACACTTAGTGGTAAATGCCTTCTCAAAGGGAGTGCTGCAGCAGTGATTTGGTCAGTGTATGAGCCAGTTTCCTTAACAAGCCTGAACCTCCCTGGCCTGCTGGTATTACTGCAAAATAGAATCATTTTCCTAAATGGTTTCATTAAAGGGACATTGTGCAGCCTGAATAGGAGATATTGAATGAAAATGGACAGAGTGAATTTTTACTCATGCCAAACCAGTCCGTGGCATCAGTCACAGAGGTTTCACTGGGAAAAAAAGAAAAAAAAATAACCACAGTCTCGATTGCTTTATTCGGAGGTGAACACATTTGCAATGATTCTGAAAGATTTGCTGCCACAGCCACCGTGGCTATACAGTGCTCATCAGCCACGATCGAGCCAATTTATCAGAAGAACCCAGGATGAGTTATTGTCTGACAACGCCAAGACTTACATTCGCTGCGGAAAATCATAATCATCCGCTGCCTCAAACAATTCCAGTTGAATTGCCTCCCCAACTTATTCATCCAATTCAAAGCCATGAGAGGAATATCAAGAAGGAAGAGCGAGCCACCGAGAGCTATGGTAGCTTCTCCTCCAAGGGGCGTCACACCAAGCAGCTCGGAAGGAAACAACAAGTTCTGCATTTTAATGAAAACCAGGAAAAAGAGGGCCAGGAGAGCATCGTGTGAGAAAGCCATTGCTATTTTTAATGTAAACCGATGCTGGAGCAGAGACCGAGCCTCCCATCCTTAGGGATTTTTCAACTTTCTCTGGAAGACAGGAGATAGCACCCCGATAGGGTCTCCTGAAGGAACTCCACCTACACAATAATTTAACATGAGCCATGGGAACTAGGGCTTTTTACTTCTTTTTCTGCCTGAAGCCCACATCTGAATTTCTGGAAGACTGAAACGTATATCACTAATGTCTTGAGGTTGGTAATAGTTGAGTGACAAAAAGAGTTGATGACCTATCCTTAATTTCTAATGAAACTATATGTGTATTTCCACAGAAGAGAGTTATTTAATCTCTAAAACAATATACTTCTTCCTTATACCTGCCCCATAAAACATGTCACCTACACATAACATAACCATTCCCATCAATAGGATTAATCTCCTCAAACTGTAGGTGGGTAAAACCAAGATCCCCTCTAAGTTCACGGAGATACAGATGCTTCCAAAGGTGCCTCCGATCCACCCACCTTGGACAGTTCTTGCAGGATGTGAAGAACTGCCATGGGACTAACTCATCTCACTCCACTGATGGTGGAAAGAGTCTGGACTTTTAGGCAATTCAGATTAAGGGAGATAAGTATCACCAATAGTACACAAGAGAGATAATTATGTGCAGACTCCTACAGCCAGAACTTTACAGCAATTCAGTGGGATGCCTTTTTATTGTTATCAATATTGTGAAGGCACATTTCTAATGCCAAATCCATTTTCAGAGAGCATGGGCATAAAACCAGCTGAAAACGTGTAGGTGTTGCATGTGTAGGTGGGGTTTCTGTAACTCATCTTGTTTCACATCCACTGCAAAGATAAATAGCAATGCATGGCGATACTACTGGAAGTTGTTTATCTCGCTGCTGATTTATGGGCTATAGTCATTAAAAGAAATCAATGACATGAAGTTAGACTGCCATATGAGTAGGAAATAATGCAAAAATATAACGAGGACAAGCAGATATTAACTTTCAATGGCCTAGGGAAAATGAATAGTTTAGCAAATGCATGATGTTATGAACAAACTCCCCTAAAAAGAAGAGGGGGGGAAAGAAAGAAGCAAAGAAAGAGAGAAAAGAAAGAAAGAAGGCTGCCTCATTTCCCTGAACTCTCAGCCACCTTTCCTTCCAGCTTTCTCTACATCACAGATCCAACATGCATCTCTGTCAAGCCAGCCTACGTGGTCGCACTGTAAGCTACTGTTCCTGCAAGCTGGGGCCTGAAACAAAACTGAGAGACCAATAAATCATGCTACAAAAAGGAAACTCAAAGACCACAGCAGGCTCTTTTTTCCTTCCTCTTTTGATTTCCTAGTGCCTTTTTTAAAATTTTTTTTTTGGCCTTATTTGATGCTTCTTGCAAAGGCATTTGGCAGATCAAAAAAGCTTATACACAAGACAATTAATCCTCATCATCCTTAGTGTGACTTGTGCTATCCAATTAAATTTAAAATAATTTTCTTTATGAAAATCTTTGGATCAAACCCTGAAATTAGAAATCAACTGAACTTTCAAGAAGTTCACCCATCATGAATTTTCCTGACTATAAGGATCAGGATCCTATAAGGATCCTATCAGGATATTAAATATATATATGTACTAATGGAATCTATTCATTCCATACGTTGATTGAACCTTCCCATTATTGTGGTATGGAAGGCTTTTCTGTAGCCTTGATTCTGGTGTTACTTGCAAAAATAATATATTTGTGGAACTTCTTTACATCTGTTCAGTTACTGAATTAACGGAGCTGAATCAGACCAGTCATTCACTGTGCCTGCCTATCTAGAGACCAAATTTGATAACAGACTGTGCTGTTAGCAACGGGATGAGTATTCCGAGATGGATATATATTAATGGGAAAAAAGAAACCCAAATAAGGTGACAAGTGACTACAACATAGTTAGGGGTGGAAGAAGGTCCGATCCTCAGAGAGGAGGTAATTAAGCTAGGCAAGGAGCTTTAGCTACACACAGGGCACATTCATAAGGTACAGAGAAACGGTACATTGTGAAAATAAAGACAAATTGGTATGTCCTACACGGGGTTTCACTCCTGTTCTTAACAGTTCGTGATCAATGCTCAAAATACATCAGAAAAAAAGGCACTACTGGTACCCAAAGGTTTCTCACTCTCTCACTTCCACAGAAAAGCCTTCAGCGCAGTCTCTTTGCTGTGATGACAAGCACATCCACAGAGGATTTAAATCTCCAGAGCTTTCAAAACAACCATCTTAACCAAGACTAGATTTCTTACCGCCGCAGTAATGGCAAATCATTGCCCCCATGGCAAAACCCAAATCTCCGGACAAATATTCAAAATTTTCTGCTTTGACTTTTTTTTCCCTGTATGTCCCAATGAGCTGTTGAGAGGCTGGTCAGAGTAGATGGTACCATGCTCCTTTCTCCCCACCCTGAGCTGCCAAATTCTAGATCCGATTACTCCAGTCTGCACACTGGAAGTGAGAGTAGAGTCAGACAGAAAAATCTCAGTAAAAACAAACTCGAAAGTGGGTGATATTTGCAGAAAAACAATAATTTAACAAACAAACACATGGTTCTGAGGCAATTTCACTCATTGCTTTCCAGGATCCAGGGGTCTCTGTACTATGTTTTATGCAACTGCAGCTGAACACCTTTTGTTCAGTGTGAACTGCCCAATTTAGTTCAAATGAGTTAGGTTGCCTCCTACATCAATACCTGCCAATGTTTTAGCATAAAAAGAAATGAGGATATTAGGGCTTTTTTTTTTTCAGATGGCATCTGGTTGGCTATTGTGAAAATACTAGGGCAGTTGTTCACATCCATTTTGCATTTAGTCTAAATTAGCCTTTTAGATTTAAAAATACCCTCGATTTCCCCTGTCTATCATTTTCTCCTTTGATACTATTTCTGAGCTAACGGAAATTTCAATCAGAATGCTGTTAACCTCCAACAAATTAAATATTGGGAGAGTATATTAAGCAGACCACGAAAACTAAATAGATTTTAGTAGAGCTGTAAAAGGCAAGGAGCAAACTGGAATAAAAGATAGTTGGAAGAAAAAAATAAGATTGATACGTAGGATTGAAAACCGATTTAAGCCCAGCTCTCATCGGAAAAGAGTGCAGGATCTAGACTTTGCAATGTTACAAAACAAAACAAGAAAAGTAATGCTTTACATTAAAATAATAGTTTCCATTTCAACTTGTGTGGGCACAAGTAAATTTAAAAAATGTAAATTAGTGCACTTTGCCCACACGCAGCTTTTTTAGAAGAAGACAAAGTGATCCAGAACACAATTTCCCTTTTTGCCATGCCAAGTCACTGAGCCAGCTGTAAAGCTTTAAAGCTCTGGATTCTCAGCCCTGTGTTTAGACCCCAGAATTAAATTATATAGAATCATATAATCTTTTTGGTTCCCCCTGTACTTGCCACTGGTGAGGCCACACCTCGAATATTGTGTTCTCACTATGAGAAAGACACTGAGGTGTTGGAGTGGGTCCAGAGAAGTGGTTGGTGAGCCTGGAGAAAAGGAGGCTGAGGGGAGACCTTATTGCTTTCTACAACTACCTGAAAGGAGGGTGTAGCATGGTGGGGGGTCAGTCTCTTCTCCCAAGTGATAGGACAAGAGGAAATGGTTTAGATTGGATATTAGGAACAATTTCTTCACTGACAAGGTTGTCAAGCATTGGAACAGGCTGCCCAGAGAAGTGGTTGAGTCACCATCCCTGGAGGTATTTAAAAGACGTGTGGATGTGGGTCTGAGGAACGTGGTTTAGTGGTGGACTTGGCGTTGTTAGGTTAATGGTTGGACTTCATGATCTTAAAGGTCTCACCTCTTTTTTTGATTTTTCTTAAACCCAACTTTAAAGATAGCTATTACCTCAGCGTGCCCTGTTTCACATTGTCACAAACATAAAGTTTTTGTGGGTTATCTGCTTTGAAATCCTTGCTCTCAACTCAAAGGTTGGCTTGAGGCACGGCTACAAAATAGGGCTGAATCAGAAAATAATCACTGATAACCAATGAGCTTCCTGTTTCCAGCTGGGATGGAAGAACAGCAATAACAGTCTTTTCCATGGTACTTCCCTACCTACATTTCTATTTGTGGTCTGTGATTTAAAGATAATTGAAAATCTGCATTCAAAGAGAGATCACTGAAAATCTGGTATCTTTTGCCAAAAGTATCTCAGAATATTTCAAAAAGGCAAAACCCATGAGGGTGAGTTTTGAGTTGTAGCCAATACTTTCATTGACAATTTAAGTTGTAGGGGGGGAAATAAACTAAATCTAAAAAATAAAGGAAATCTGATTCAAACTGAAAGGTGCTACTGATGATTTGGAGCACATGAATTAAAATTCAACAAGGGTTTGATAACTCAGCCCAAAAATCAGTAAAATGCAATTCACTGAAGATGCGGACAGAATACTGATCTTCACCAAGAGAATACAAATGTAAATATCCAGTGGCTAAAAAAACTCACCCAAAATCCCAACAGCTCAGGGAAGGCTCTCATCTATCAGCTTGGCTAACCGGGCACGAGTGGCTTCTATAGTGAAATACCCACCCGTCCCTCCGAGCTGCACTAACGTGGGCATCGCTCCGTCGCAGGCAGCATCGCTGGCACTTCAGCATCAACACCAGGGTTGGGTTGGGACCACGCAACGAGCACAGGGCACTGGGAAAACCGGGCAGAAGATGACAACAAGAAAGGTAAGGGGCTTTCAGCTCACCAAGAAAAAACCTGGAGGGAGGGTGTTTAGTTGCACTAGAAAATAGAAAAAAGCTGGGAGTGGGAAGTGTGGTAACCAGCTCCTATGCAGAAAGGTTTTTTAAACATGATGGGTTTGGAGACCTCAACAGGGCTCAAGCATTCAACGTGAATCTTGCGTTTATTACATCTCGAATGTCTGTTTCAGGTAGATTGTATTTAAATCTTAAGTTCCCAGGGAGACATAAATTCCCGTTTCTCATATAAATTTTTAATGCACTTCCATTATTAAACCAAATTTTATTCCAAGGAGCTTTGCCTCTGAAATGAATCAAAAGATTTTTTTTTGCCGTACTCCAGATGAAGCAAACACAGAAGTCCAGGAGCCTCACACAGAAACCAGACTTCTAAAAATAGACCGTGTGGAGCCTGATTTGCTGTAAGTCGAGTGGGTAGGTCACATATCACATCTCTCTCGGCTGATCAGCATCGGTCAGGTGTTGCTTGAAAGGCAGCCCAAGAGGGAAAGCAAATAGATTAATTCAGCACAGAGCTCAGAAACACGCACCAATATGACAAGAGATAGCAGAAACTCCAAGAAATAGAGTGACATCTCTATACGTTCGAAAACAGAGTTTGAGGTTGGTTTTGTGTGGTTGGTTGTTTTTTTTTTTTCCCATGCCTGTTTATCACTCTACATCCAAATCCTAAAAATAAAACTTGTTAGTTATGGGTAAGTGGGAGTCAGATCTCCATCCAAAACAAAAATATACCCTAAAACATCTCTCTCAGTCTTCCCAATTTGAGCAAATTAATTTCTGTCAACAGCACAGATAATTTGCATGAGGAAAACCAACAGGAACTACAGCCAGGAACATAAAATCTAGTGGCCTGTGCTTAAGGTGTTCCCTCCGTGCTGGAGGCAGAGCTCAGCAGAAGACCTTGGAAAGGGGCTTTTTGGTTCTGGAGACCCAGCACTGAGGCAGGAATATTCGGCACAGCGGCACACAGACGCTTTGGCACGAATCAATGAAGGGAGGATGATCCAGAGGAGGTGACAGCGGGGCACAAAATGTGTTTGCAGGCACAGAGCAGTTGTTTGCCTGTTCCTCCTGCCTGTGTGGGGGGTTACACAGACCCACTGCTCACATTTGAGAGTGCTACAGGTTTTTTTGTTGACAACAGGTTTTAAAATGCCATCCCAAACCTCTTCTGCAATGCCTGTTTTGGTATGTGACAAATAGTGCAGAAATACCTAAATAAAGAGCAAGATACCTTTAGTGAGATCATCCCTCTCCCTGACAGAAGTAGGAATTTGGTCTAAAAATCAATGTTCTCGTTAATTATTTGTATTAACAGAAATGCTGACACATCAAACATTTTACTTGGCCTCTCATATATTACCCTCATGTGAGAACCTTCAGCCCTGCCCCCCTGCAGAACATCTCAAAGTATTCAAAGAGGGGGTCAGATGCTGCTTTTGGGGACCTGTCCCCAAGGCTACAGGGATGCGGCGGCTCCAGACACCTGGCATTCAACCCCGGGGCTACACTTGCTGCTCTCGCATCCTTTTCCTTCAACCACACATTCAAAAAGGGCAGAGTCATCCTCCCACGTGCTACTTCAGGAACAGAGATGGGATGGGGGTGAAAGAACATTCGCGACCTTCCCATCAAAGATTTATTCCACAACTGGAATGACACAAGAATAAGAGGGAGAGTAAAAATTTCCATGGATGTGTTACTTTAATCTTACATCAGGAATATACAACACCCTCTGTCTGACTCCATTTTGGCTAGACAAGACTGGCTTTCCTCAACGTAGGAGACAGTATAGGAGTTAGATCACGTGCCTGGTTCAGTTCCAGCCTCAATCCAAAGTTGCTCTTGACACAAAACCAGAGAAAACTTGGCAGCATCCTCTCCCGAGCTTGGGTTCAGTCCCAAGCAAAATTCCAAATGAAACACAAGGTCCCAAATCTGCGTGGAGCAAACCAAATGAAACACTGGCACCGATGCTGGTAAAACAAGCAGCCAAGTTCTGCTGATATCCACACGGCGCTTCTGTTTCAGCTGCCCACAAAAAAACTAATACTGCCTTGTGCGGGCTATTTGCCCGATAAGTGCTACCTAAAACCAGCGAGAAGGATGTCAAGGAAAAGCAAACTGATGTCAATTCTCATGGTAGATGTGTCCATGGGCTATCACCAAGCCACTGCTCACAGAGGAGGTCGGAGCAAACCCGCACCGGACAGTGCCGAAAATCTCAATAAAGGGAAGCAAAAGGAAAACTTCAGGCCTGACTAAATAAATAGTTGATCATATCAAAGGAAAGAGCCAAATTTTAGCTCTTGAGGCATGGGAGTGATCAATTCTCCTATTGTCTCTACTTATGAGACAGGACTGGGGGGCTAATCTTCCCTGAACATTTCCTGCGTGATGAGGCTAAAATCACTTAAACCGTGACATATTTGCTTGCGCCAAGTAGGACGTTTGTGCACGCTGTGGCTATGGAGAGGTTGAAACCATGCTCTGAATGAGTAAGGATGCCAGAATTGCCTCCTGACGCTCTCTGTGATTCAGCCCTCACTCCTCCCTGGGCCGTAAGCCAGGACTGGTACCCACCGAAGTCAGAACAGCCTCCCGTGTGCCCGACCACCGTGAAATCACTGCACAGGTGACGCTGTACGGCCGCTAAATAAGCCTACGCCAAGCCTTTTCCTCAAACACACATGCATTTTCGTTAGTCTAAACTAAACGGTGACCAGAGGACGGAGTCAGACCTCTGTGGACAAGCTCTGGGGAGGATGATGCTGTCAGCGGACTGGCTTACAGATTGGGAGGAAATTTTTCATTTTCTAGAAGTGGGCAGAGAATCAATAGCTCATTTTTCACGTTACGGTTATTATGCCCAGTGCTCCACTGGTATTGTGTTATATACAGCCTCTATAGCAACGGCTTAGATTCTTTGCTCCTGTTTGCTCTGTCAGTGGCAATAATTGCAAAAATCCCCAGGGCTCGGGAGTGTTTAGCTCCAATTGGGAAATACAATAGTGGACCCAGTAAAAGTAAAATAATAGCCAAAGAGAGCACCACATAAATATGAAAACAACTGTAGCGCGACACCTTTCCAGTTCCATTAGAGTGATTACCCCAGTGGCAGCCCAGCTACTCAAAAAAAGCATGAGGTAAATGGTTGCTTTTTTATTAAAAGTGCCTTTCACCGTCCAGGAGAATTGCTCCTGAGCATTGTACCAACATCACAACACGACACAGACCGCTGAGACTCTGCTTGTAGACATCCCCCGCCGTCCTCGAGCAGCAGGCTTGGAAAAGCTGATGAGGGTTTGGAGCTTGACTCTCCCCTCCCAGGATCACCTTCAGCCCAGGGCAGGAAAACCTCACCTCCAGATCACAATTTTCAACTTCCATCAATCCGGGAGTGCAAAATGGCCGTACTGTGCTTATAAAGCTAGGGGCTGAGGGGAGGGAGAGGGAATGGGCTGGGATAAACTTGATGATCCCCTCTACCTTAAACACATTTCTGATACCTGAAGTTAAGCAAAGGACAGTGTGCTCTGGTGGCCAGGAAGGCCAACAGAATCCTGGGCTGCATAGGGAAGAGCGTGGCCAGTAGGTCGAGGGAAGTCATTCTCCCCCTCTACTCTGCACTGGTG
>JAOQGH010000012.1:148243767-148269453 GCA_025769975.1 Gallinago jamesoni
TCTAGCTCTAGGCAATCCTGCTTCAGCAGGGGAGTTGGACTAGATGATCTCTATGGTCCCTTCCAACTCTAAAAAAACTCAGTGAAACTCAGTGAGACTTGCACTTTGCTCAGGGAAACCTGTGAATATGACTCTTGTGTATGCAAGAGGAAAAATCTGGCTCTGAAACATGTGGTGATGACACGGCAACTGTAAAGTACAGTAAGGTGCTTGCTCAGAGTCCACCTGACAAGTAACAGCATCAGAATAAATATTAAAAATAATAGCAGTGATACTAATGGGGAGTACAGAGCTCTAGTAAAAAGCAGCATCTGAGGGCTGGTGGCTGCAAGAACAAATATTGTCCAGCGATTTACACCAACCCACGGATCTCCCAGATCACAACACATAACAGAAAACTCATTTTTTCAGTTTCCAAAAGGCAGAGCCTCAGAACTGACAGCTAAGAGAAGCTTATGGCAGAAGCAGAGCTGAAAGTGGGCAGGCAATTAAATGCCCCCTGCAATGGGTTTGTCTTTCCGATAAGTGAAATGGGGCGTTGAGTGTAAAACGGCTCTTTGGTGGCAAAGTCTTCAAGCCATGTTGAAAATCATTGAATGGTTTGGGTTGGAAGGGACCTTTAAAGGTCCTTGAGTCCAACCACCCTGCAGTGAACCAGGGACATCTTCAACTAGATCAGGTTGATCAGAGCCCCATCCAACCTGGCCTTGAATGTTTCCAGGGATGGGGCATCTACCAACTCTCTGGGCAACCTTTAAAAAATTTAATTATAAAAACTTGTATCAAGGGCTGATTCTCAACAGAATGCGGAAAGGGAGCTGTTCTGCCATTACAAAACCTTGACCCAGACTCAGGTCAACTACAATTTAGTGTCGGGTGCCCCACGAACATGCGGTATGCGATGGGGGAGAGCTGGTGTTGCATCTGTCCACCCCTCTGGCCCCAGCCATGAGCAGCCCAGGTGACCAGCTATCATGAGCCCACTGAGGCAGCAGCTGTGCTGTGGTATCTCTACATCTAGGCAGGATTCTGACTGATGGGCATTCAGTCATAAGCCCTCAGATGGTAGCCTCATGCCAGTGGCTCCACAGCCAAGTGCCTGCAACAACACATCCTCAGCAGGGTAAAACTAACCTGTCTCACGTTGCTCTAGACCCAGCTCACGTTCTCTCTTAGTGGGTGAACAATCCAACCCTTGGTGAGTTCTGCTTCACAGTGATAGGATCAAAGGACCAACATCGAAGGATCAAAAAGCGACATCGCTATGGACACTTGGCTACCACAAGCCCGTTATCCCTGTGGAAAATATTCTGACTCCTCCTTAAAACCCAAAAAGCCAGAAGGATCATGAGGCCCCGCTTTCACAGTCCATATTCGTACTGAAGATCAAGATCAAGGAAGCTTTTGCTCTTTTGCTGCACGGGAGGTTTCTTTCCTCACTAAGCTCACCTTATGCTTTGAGAGGTGCATGGTCCCACTCAACCTCCCCACCTCACACTGTCCCCAGGGCAGGTCGCATCTGACACACTGGGAGCTTGGTACCCACCTCATCGGATAGGTGAGAAAAATAATGAGAACGAAGGAGCTGAAGAAACACCACCTCCCACCTTTATAGAATCACAGAATCATAGAATAGAGTTCTTCATGTTCAACCACTGACTGCCAACTTTTGTCCAGCGCCAATGTTTGGTATAGACTAGGGAACCTATAGAGGAGAATCCTTTCTAAGAGCTGCCCTGCAGAGACAATGATGGGATATACTGAGAGAGTACACCCCTTTACCTTCCATTTCTAACCTTTACAAAAGTTCCTTTGAGAGCTTGTGCAGCCAACCTAAGTTATTTGCTGCACCTTAAATTAGCAACTGCAAAGTTCTGAAATTTCTTAACTCTACAAAACATACATATTCATATATATTCTCATATATATCTGTAACTGAAGAAAACAAGACTATTTTATTTTCACCCAGATAAACAGTAGCAGGCGTGGAGCTAGACCTTACAAACCTCTGCAGCCTAAATGAAATTTGCCTGGTTGTATTTGCAGGAACGTAGAAAACTGTTTCAATAAATTCAATAAATAGAGGAGAAAAGAAAAAACACTGATGATTGAACCACAAAAAAAGAATGAGAAAGCTGGTTGGACTCTCATGTTCATTTTCTTCTGACTATGCAAGCAAAAGATCTATCAATAAAACTAAAAGATACAAATTGGTAGGATAAAGCAGCACACACAGACTCTAATTCAATTAACCTGCAGAACTCCCTGCCAAGAGTTTCAAATCAGGGCTGATTTTCATGTGAATTAATATAGTTTTCACCATACAACTCACTGGATTGAAAATGTCAGAGCAGTCTATAGCACCAGAGAGCAAACTGATGGTTTTCTTTAGTGAAAAAACTGCAGCAATGTTCTCCCACCATTAAAAGGTAATTGCTTTATACCCGTTTTCCCTCGGCTACAAATATTCAGCTTTGGCCATTGTGGGAGCGATAACCAGTTTGGTCCTGAAAGGATGTTCTAGCATTTGCCTTATATGCAGTGAATTAAAAAAGAGGTATGCAACTAAATAAATTAGAGGAAAGGTTTGCAGGCTCAGGAGTCGAGCAGCCAGATTTACCACCAGGCCATGGCGAGGTGGCCACGCGTACGCTTAACCACGTGGTGTTGCTGCACTGGATATGGCAGGCAGCAAAGGGGGCTGAAATGCCAAATTTCATGAAGATTCTCTAGCAGCTGCTGTAACAGGAATTAGCATGAGAAGCAGGGCACAAAGCTATCAGAAGAACGCTGCACAAGTGAATAGAAACTGAAGAAAAATGAGCTCCTTGTGAAATATTGCAATCACTTCTTTAAGCAATAAAGAGATGGTTTGTTAAATAATAGACTAGAACAACTCCAATAAAATAAAAACTGTCAAAGTACCCTTTTTAAAGTTGCTACACAATCTTCCAATTTTGCTTTCATTACTAAACAGTAACAGATGATCAGATTTTATCATCATCTTGTCTGGACGATATCTTACCAGCATCTAAATACATGAGAAAATGAAAGAACACCGGAAGAAGAAAATTTAATATAATTACTGCTTTCTGAAAATAGCTTGTGCATAACATTCACTTAATATAGCTCAAATAAAGTGAGAAAGAAATAAAGGATGGAGAAACTGTTTCCTATTTAAGACCAGATACAAACAGCTTGTCCTAACCATCTCCTTGGCACCCGCTCCCCTTCCCTGTGTGTTGAACCAAATGAGCAAAACCAATTGTGCCAAAAGAAACTGCACATTATTGCCCAACCAGGAGCCTCAGCCTTAATTAGCTCAAGGATGACCTGGCTTCACCATCTACAAACCTTGAGTTAGATGGGTCCTTTCCCACAAACACCGTTTCCTCCACAGAAGGAGAACGAAAGTACAGAAACAGAGAAACAAAATTGGCAGTAAACTGTGTCCCATTGCCACCTAGGCTGAAGGGCTTAAATCTGCCCCCACCCTCCCACCCCCCAGCCAACATATTGGCCACTACATCTTCAAAACCACAGCCCACAGTCAAGAAATTCATCCTTCTCGCAGCCCCCGAAGCGGTGTGCAGCAGCAGCCATTCCCTTGCACGATGTCCTCCTCTGCGTGCACAGAGAATATGTTTTCCTCTAAGCAGGAGAAGGAAAAAATGCCCAATTCCCTGCAAAAGCTGTGCCCACTGTCCCAAGTCCTGCACCATCACCCCGGCTCCCACCGGGGAGCTGTGAGGGAGGTCTCTGTGACCTCCCTCAAGGGTACAAGAAACCATCTCTGGCCCGTTGAGATCTTGACCAAGTGCCAAAGTGTAGGAACGCAATTTTTGAGATTTCTGTCCTGTTTCAAATACTGTTGAATTCAACCACTGTCTTGAAAAATTACTGGGGAGAGGCATATAGACAGAGAGCATAGCAGACACTAATTTCCTTAGGAAATAAAGCTAAAAACTGGTTTCCTGCCTGTATTGCCAGAGAGCAGGCCCCCTTCCTTAGCCTCATGTGTCTCTAGCTCTGTCTACAGCAATCCTAACTCATACCCAAGCCAAAGAAACAAGCCGCAGCCTTAGTTACATCAATCATTAACATAGCAGGAGCTGATAAGGTAAGTGCACAACGTACATGTATCTGTTTGTCATTAGGGCTGCAAATGTCCTTTGGCCTTTTTGTAATTCTCAATCAGCAGAGAAACAAATCACAGTTTGGAGGTAAAAGGTTTTCTCAACCAGTCCTGACTCTGTTGGGCACAAACTGAAAGGCAGAAGGGAAAAAAATGAAACACCACCTGGGTCACCATATCTGCTGAGGGACTTGATATTAGAGTCCCCTTTCATTTATTTGATATTGGAAAGGTGCTCCACTCTAGCAAAGGCAGAATGACAGCCAGCAGCAGAGGTTAAACCTAAAGAAATTAGAATGGGAAATAAAAGATGAATCAGAGGGGTCATTGATATGTAAAGGACGTGGAAAATTCAAAGCAAAATCTGGTATCCTTCTGAAAATCCTGCAGCCCATCAACCAGAATTTACTGGGTGCAGTGCAGAAATTAAGAAGTGAAGTAGTAGCACCTGTGATATTCAGGGACAGGATGACCACAGCAAATCTCCTTCAGACCTTTCAATTATCAGATCTGTGAAAAGAAGGCAACGAAGAGAAACAGGATGCCTTAAAGGAGAAAGTTACTCCGGTTGAAATACTCTGGCACCGGGTTCTACAAAGAGATTTCACATGTATTTCTAGTATTTTCTTGATGTTTTTTGAAAACAGGAGACGACCAATTGGAGATCTCCCTGTGCTTCAGCACATGGTGCCAGAGGTATTATTGAGCATACTCTGAAAACCAGCATTTGGTTTAGAGCTGTGCCACCGGTATGCTGGGCAAACTGGGGACTCACCCTGTGCTTTGGTTTCACCTCCCATCAAGTGCAAAGGATGACCCTGATGTCTTCTGTTTATTACTTCAAGATCTATTGCTGAAAAACGTTCTACTGAAGTTACTGTTAACACAGGAAACTTTTTCATCAGTTAATTGTAAATCTTCAATACTAAAGATAACACTCTGTCTTTTTTCCAAAATAATAGGCTCACAGGATAGCAGGTAACTGCTTTAGAAATGAAATACCTTACTCAAGTGAAGACAAAACCCTTTGAAATAAGAACAAAAAGATCACTTTTTTTTTTTGACTGCCAAAGTCTTCCATTGCTTTTCTTTTACTCCTCTGCTGAAATCCAGAATTTTTTAAAAAATAAATATCTAAATTATGTATCTCCCGTTTTATCAATGGGAGCTTTGGATTTTTGTTTGAAGGGTTGCTTACTTGCCACTCCCCAAGAGAACATAAAAGAATTCTGCTGCATCGATAATCCACATGTCAATTGCTAGGAATAAATTTCGGGGAAGGTTAGGAGCCACATAACTTACTGGGAACCACTCCGCAGGATTGCAGGCAAGGTTACAGTTATGTCCTTTAGCAGGACAAATAACATATCCATTCACTATGAGCCAATCCTGTCATGTTACCTCATTTTAATCAGCCCTTTTATGATATAATATTCATGTGAAAATTGAGCTAAAAATACCCCCTGCCAAGGTGACTGAACACATAAAATTGAAAACTTATTTTGCATATTTTAAGATCAGGTTTTGTCCTGAAATAATGTAGCATATTAATCGACTTTCACGAAGGGAAGAGAATGAAAGCAAGAGGAAGGAGGACACGGGCCAGGAGCTATCGCCTCTCCATCAATGATTAACCAGCCCAGGCTGAAGCTAACATGATCTTCCTACACTCCTCAGAAGCAGAGCACTGTTATTTAGCACCTTCGATTGCATTAAAACAATGAAAATTAAAAAGCCAAATGCTGGGCTGGGATTCTGGAGCCCAACTGCTCAGCAGCATCCACAAAAATACAGGCGGCCAAGTCAGTCCTTCAACCGGGTCCAGGGAGGGACCAGAGGTGGCACACACACATTTGCCCAGGAGAAGACAAATATCCTTGTGGGGATGGGCAGGGGGAGGAGGGTTTCCTCTGCATGTAATCCTCACCACAGAGCAAAGGGAGGCGTCATTAGGAAGGAGAAAAAGTCATTTTGGTCTATGTGAACAAGATGTTTATATAGGAAAGGGAGAAGCCTTGACTTTGTGTATCAAAGCCACGCACGGCCATGGCATTACGTGCTCTCCAAGCTACTCCCCCAACAGGTCTCATTCTCAGTTTGATCAGATTATGAATCAAAACAAGGTATTTCACATCATTCAGCCTTGCAACCTCCTCCCGGCGCACCGTAAGATCAGGCGGTGACCCTTCCCCACCAGCAGCCCATCCTCATCCCCGCGCCGAGGAGCCTGTAGACACAGCCGCGTTGGGGACCGCGCTGTTGATGGGGGGAGCCGAGGGGGCACACAGCTTGATCTTTCGCTCTCGCGTTGCCTGTGCCCTGCTGACAGTGATGAAAATTTGTATCTCTCAGTTTATTAAATCGATCTCGGCGAAAACAATCACAGGGGACCGTGGCTGCGATAAGGAGAGGGCAGTTCTCCAGACCGCGACCGCGTGCTGGAGACGTCTCCCTTCTTTTTTTCCCCAAATCCTTCAACTAAGCGCGCGTAACCTTTAGGTAATCAAACTCACGGGAGGCTCAGCGCGCTCGTCTTCCACAGGCATAAGGATACATCAATATCACGCAGACCAGAACCAGTACTGGCAGTTCCGTACCAGTGGTTATGTGAAATTTGAAGATGGTTTTCAAAAGGGCATTTTGTCTAGAATATCTGCAGCAGTACGTTTGACTTTTTGCAGCTGAACTGAAACAGATGAGGGGCAACAGGAAGCCTATTAGGACAAAATTGAGTATCACATAGCACACAAAAAATTACAAGAATGATCCTTTTCTGATTTTTTTTTTTTTTACTGTAATAATTCTATTCTACTACGTTGCCATAAAAATCAGCAAAGAACATTCCTATTCAAGAAAAAAAACTGATATTAAGAATTGAACTTTCTTATTTCGAGGGAAAAAGAGACTTGCTATAGCCATTTAGCTTTTCTGAGGGTATAAAGAAACAATCTGACCCTAGCCAAAGAGTACTGCTACTAAGCTTCAAATTTTCAGAAGTGGGATGTTCAAAGGATGTTTCTCTGGAGTCAGTGCTGGAGCTGACAGTGTTTCCCATCTTCACCTGGTTGGTTGGATGCCTTGTGCCCTCAGAAAGTTTGTAGAAGACCTCAAATCCGGGAGGGAGAGCTGTCAAGACCCTGGAGGGTTTTGCCGTTCAGAGGGACATCCAGAAGCTGGAAGAATGGACTGCCACAAACTGCACAAGCAACGTCCCACATTTGGGAAGCCACAACCTCAGTACAGGTGCCCAGGCAGTAACGACACCTAAAAGGGTGCTGGATTGTTCTTCTGGGAGCACGGTCTGCAAGTCAATTGAAAGGGATTATTCCTCTCTACTCATCCACGTCCAGTTTTGGGACTCTCCCAATACAAGAGAGATGTCGACAAACTGGACTGACTTCACGTTGTTGGGGGCTGGAGCACATGATGTGTATGGAAAAACTAAACAAACTGGGAGGGGAGGCTCAGGGGGCTTCTCACCATCAAGACCCCTACATAAAAGGAGCTTACAGAGAAGACTGAACTAGATCTTTAAGTTCCTTTCCAACCTAAACCAAGACAGGGCCAGGTTTCTTGGTTTTTGCACACCAAAAGGACAAGAGGCAATGGCTACAAGTTGTAGTGAAGGAAATCTTGATCCACACTATGAGAAAATGTGGACTCTCCATCCTTGGGAGTTTTGCAAAACTTGCTGGAGGCAGCTCTGAGCAATGTGACCTAATGTTGAGGTTAGGCTTCCTTTGAGCAGGGAGTGGGACCACATGGCTTCCAGAAGCCTCAAAAATTTGGTGTGACGGTCAATATCTAGGTCTGTACTCATGCACTTTTTTTTTTTCTTTTTTTCTGTGATGGCTGTTACAGAAAAAGGCAGGCAAAGGAGTCAGGTTTCCAGCATTACTTTTCAGTAAGAGAGACATGGGTACAACTCATACTTGGCACAACTAATCTACATTTTTAAGCAACCGAGAAATGGAGGCATGGGAGAAAACCCAAAATCTACCGCTCGTTAGAGAAGGGATGAGGTGGCCTCCTTGTTTCTTCTGCTTTTAAGAGAGTCTTCAGCTTCCATGCAGCCATGGGACCTCAGAATGACCAAAAGCAGCTGATTTGTTGTGACTCTGTTCTCCGTGTTCCCTCTGGGGGAACCGAGAAATAAAACACAGAGGGGGAAAACAAGCACGTAGAGAATTATAGACCTACTGTTCTTCATAACAGCAACTGTGCCTCTAGTTCACTCTCTCATGCTTAGATCACTTTGAAAACTAGCCCCCCTGCTATGCCTCCTGCTGCACACCGTAAGCTCATCGGGAGGCAACATCGCTTCAGCAGCCAAACAATTTCAGAAAATCACTCCTACTTTTCAGGTTGAAAAAAAAAAAAGAGATCAAAGAACAGAGCGTTTTCTAGGTAATGGTGACAGATTCCAGCACTCGGGGTTAGTGACAGAAGGCTTTATGAAGGACAGCACATGGACACAAACCCGATCACCAACGCAAAGCAGTATGGTGGTTCTAGTGAAGTTAATTAGTCCAGATAATCATGTCACTCTACAGGCCAGGCAGGGAACAACGGCTCCAACAGGGTTTCAGGTAAGACTTCCTATATTGCACTTTTAAATGTAAGTAATTAAGCATCTGCACGCGTTGATAAGTCAACAACCTTTTGACAAAGAGTAACAGATCATGAAAAGCAAAAATGGTTTTGTGATAATGTCTAATTTTCAATATTTTACCTCCATAATACTCATGTCTTAATGACTTCAACAAAGGCTTAAAAGAGAAGTTACACACAGAAAAACCATAAATTTTTCCTGAATGTAAACTATCTGGAGTTAGATTAATTCCTTGATAATATTCAAGAGAAAAACAAAATCATTGTGGAAATAATCACTGATGAAGTATGGCGAAGGACTGAGCTCTGGCAATCAGGAAAGTAGAGTAATGAAGGACAGGTAGCTCTTCAAGTATTTGACTCTTAAGTCTTAAGACTTAGACTCTTAAGACTACTAATTGAGACAGTAATTTGTCTCAGACATATTGAGACAGTAATTTGAGTGGCAAAAGTAAAATTACTTTACCTTTTTCACCCATATACCAGAACCGCGCTTAGTTTATTTTGGGCTTTTAAGAAATTCCTGAGACATTAACGATCTAATGAAACACAAATTCAGAAAAGAAAAATAAAAAAAACCAAACAACACAGCCAAACACAACTCCCCCAACAGTTTTAGTACCTCGCAGCCTCCATCCTCAAAACTTGAAACAAAGTGAGCAGCAGCTGAATTAAGGGATTGCCATTTCTTTGCATTTACTTTTCATACTGGGATCATGGAACATGTTTCATTTTTATGAAAGACATGTCCTTAGCAAAGAGGTAGACCTAAATGTCTTTATTTTTTAATCCAAATCTAGCAACTAGAATTTTTCCAGAATAGATGATGCTACAAATCACCATATATAGAGGAATTCCACACAGGGATCTCTAGTGCAAAGCTCCTAAAACGGCAGTCTGAAAACAGCAATAAGGAAACAAGCCCAACTCCTTCATAATAACAGAGAGGCTGAATAGCACCCCAAGGAATGCTATTTCTATATAGGCAGCAGAAAATGGAAAGAAAAAAATCAACGTTTAAAAAAATGAAACTAAAAGTTTCTGGTTTTTTATTGCATGTATGCAATCCATCATAATTCCTTTGCTAATTTTAACCAGTGAGTCAGAGAAGTGTCATTGTTCTATTGACTAATCTGCTCGGACCATCAAAACAACTTTAGTTCCGTTATTCACTTATTTTGTTAAGTGATGAATTTGTTGGGGTATTGCATTCCTTTTCCCCCTCCGCTTCCCCTTGTTTTTTTTATTAAGGTATCCAAAGATTTCATTCAAACTGGAGAAATTCTTTGGTTGTTTTTTTTTTTTTTCCATCTGTGGAAAGAGATTTCCGATAACTCATCTCTCTAACAGTAATACCAAAGTGAGCTGGAAGTTTAAGAAGAACGATAAAAAGCACATTTTCAGTGACCTGCTCTCAAACTTTGAGACTAAAATTAGACATGCAGTTCTCAACAACCGATGCTGAAGCACCGATAACGTCTTTAAATTGCTTGGGTGAACACAAGCACTTAAAAAAAGGGCAAAAGCGTGGACGCCATTCCTTCTCCCGTGCACTATTTTCTTTCCTGCACTCGCACACAAAGAAGCACGATGACTTCCATTTAAATTGAAGGATTAGCACCTCCATGGAACAAGTATTCGTTACTAAGGAGAAAGGATTTGTGAAGGTAAACCAGCCACCATCAGTCTCAAAACTCCAGCTGACCCTGGTTACGCAGGCAGTCCTGGCTGACACTCCTTTATTTCAGAGTTAGAAGGACTCATCCTCATGCTAACATGATCAGACAGGAAATTTTATATCAAAGCTATAAAAAGTAATGACATTTTAAGAAAACAGAGGCCTATTAATTTTTCCACAAGCTAAAATAGGCCTTTGAAGCACAACCCAAAATTAGACGCAGTGCGCACAACTTTAATCCGTAGCATTCTGGGTCTCTACAACATATCCAGAATATTAAGAAAAAGATCCTAAAATCTTAAAAGCAGAGCAGTTTCTAGCCATGCAAGCTGAAAACTGGCAATAATGGGTTCAAAAAAAAAAAAAAAAGGGGAGGGGAGAGGGAGGAAGAAAACCTCTTCTTCCTGAAATGAAATTTTAGAAAGCAAATTTTTGTCTTCTGTATTTCCTGCAGAATTAGCTCTTCAAAGGCCGTCGTCCTGCTCTTTGGGTGACCTTTCTGCTGTTACATTTCACTGCCTGCCCTCAAGGATATCTTCTTAATATCTTGTTAAAAGGGAAAAGAAACGTGCAATGAGCAAAATACTCCAAAATGGAGGCACTTCTGCTTCAGTAAATACTTTGAGGATATATAAACTACAAAAAAAAAAGCATCTCCTATTTCCAAAGGCCAAAGATATTTATAGTATTTATAGAGTGCTTTCTGTCAGTGCTTTGGGAAACTGGTTCCTATACAGTAAAAAACACCAAATCTAAACAAGTGAGGGTTTCATTGACTGCTGTACATGTGGTCAAAGAGAATATCATTATTAATAGAACTAATACCAATATTTTAAATTAAACTAACAGTGGCCAAACCTTTAAAGTCTTTGAACACAGCCTGACATTTAATTAAGGATTCCAGGATGCAGTAGGAGAGGCTCCCTGATCAAGCATAAATTAAGTGATTGGTTGGGAACATCTTTTAGTGTCAGTATGAAATAATATTCTGGTCCCATCCACCTATAATGAACAGAAAAACAACTTTTTCAAAAACATATGGAAGATATTTTCTTTCTTATCTTAATTTTTCCTGCAGTGAGAATCTGGATATATAAATCTTTTTCTCATTTAACAATGGATCGCCTGGTTCTTCCCCTTCTGTGGGACACAGTAAACTTGAAAGTCTCTTTTTGTCTAAAAAACTTTGTGCTGCATTTGCAGCAAAAGACACCAAATTAACTGTATTCAGTTAGACAGCATTTCTCCTGTATCTTTTCTTTTGAAGAAGACCCTGGCTAAGATTAACAGGCAAGCAGAACACTGCTTACTATTTTAAAGGCATTTTAAGTGAAAAAAAAAATCAGGCTTTAGCATTGGAACACTGCTCTTGTCAGAGAGTTTATTTAAAGAATAAATCATCAGGAAAAAAAAAAACAATGCAAAACGCCAAGGTCTTTAACACACAAGATTTCTAACTCCCTACTTTTATCTCTTCTGATCTGCTCAGCAGCATCAAGTGCCTTGTGTGGTCCCTTCTGCTCAAGTGTGCTTGACAGGAAGACTGTCAAGTTAAAAATCACTTTCTTTAAAAGATAACTTAAAAAATAATTAATTCCCACAAATCACTGGGACAGCCAGGGAAGAGAAGCAGGAAAGGAAAGGGAGGGTGGAAATTACCACCGTGTGTGTGCTCATAGAATGGATAATTAGAAACAGAAGACAGTAAATTTCTCTGTTCCCTCCACTCGTGTTGCTCCATAGTGTGGGAGCCCCAGGCTCATGAAGCCAACCAGAGTTATGAGCCCCAAGACCTCTGCAGGTCCCCCCCAGAACAGCTTCTCGGGCAATGTGGCTCCTCTAATCCAAGGCACACGGCAGCCTAAAAGTGCAATTCCCAGCCATTCTGAAAGCCTCCACAAATCCATATTCCTCTTGAAATTGCCGAAGAGATGGCTGAGGTGAGGCAACACTGACAGAAAAAGCTCATCTTCCTCTTCTTCCTGCTCCTACGCATTGAGTGAGCATTGAGTGAAGAGCCTTGACTAGCTAAAAATTTTACTGGTCAGCTTTTTACCTTCAAATGACATTTCTTTCCCCTTTTTTAGCTACGTCTATCAAGTAAAGCTTTATATTCCACCTAATGCCTTCATTCACTTGGACATTATCAGTTTAAGCTTTAGCTCTCAACCTTTTGACCAGACTGTAAAATGAACTTGTAAAATATTATTTCATTCTCCTCTAAATCAGCACTGGAATAAGACCTGGGTGAATGTGGCTTCCAACAAGAACTGCCCATGAATGTTCCTCAAATAATTGTGCGTAGATGTAGTGGTAATCACCAAAAAAGTCACTTACTAACTTATGAAATTAATATTATTTTATTTATTAGTTACTGCTCAAGTATTTGTTAATGTAGCTAAGAATAGGTTACTAAAAACCATTAAAATCCATCAGATACATTATTCCCTTATGCAACATGCCCATACTATATACCTTAACATCTTTATGTTGACATTGTCACTGCACCTATATATCCTTTTGAAAATAAAACCTCCCTCAGCTTTTAAGTTATAGCACTCCGCACCTATTCAATTTTATACACAACTTTCAACAGTTTGAACTTAGGCTACAGATTTTAGGGTTTTCATTGTATTGGGACCGGTACTGTTCAGTATCTTCATCAATGACATAGACAGTGGGATTGAGTGCACCCTCAACAAGTTTGTAGATGACACCAACCTGAGTGTCACACGCCTGAGGGATGGGATGCCATCCAGAGGGACCTGGAAAAGCTCATGAAGTGGGCCCGTGTGAACCCCACGAGGTTCACCAAGGCCAAGTGCAAGGTCCTGCACCTGGGTCAGGACAACCCCCGGCACCAATATGGGCTGGGGATTGATGAAGGGATTGAGAACAGCCCTGCAGGGAAGGTCTTGAGGGTACTGGGGGATGAAAGACTGGACATGAGCCGGCAATGTGCGCTCACAGCCCAGAAGGACAATTGCATCCCGGGCTGCATCCAAAGCAGTGTGGTCAGCAAGGCAATGGGGAAAATTCTGCCCCTCTGCACCACTCTTGTGAGACCCCACCTGCAGGGCTGAGTCCAGTTCTGGGGCCCTCGGTATAAGAAAAACATGGACTTGTTGGAGTGAGTCCAAACGAGGGCTGAAGCACAGGCTGAGAAAGTTGGGATTGTTCAGCCTGGAGAAGAGAAGGCTCCAAGGAGACCTTATGGTGGCCTTTCAGCACTTAAAGGGGTCCTACAGGAAAGATGACTAACTTTTTAACAGGGCCTGTTGTGATAGGACAAGGGGTAATGGTTTTAAACAAAAAGAGGGAAGATTTAGAATAGATAAAAGGAAGAAATTTTTTATGCTGAGGATGGTGAAACACTGGCCCAGGTTGACCAGAGAGGTGGGAGATGCCACATCCCTGGAAACATTCCAGGTTGCACTGGACAGGGCTCTGAGCAACCTGATTTAGTTGAGTATGCCCCGCTCACGGCAGGGAGGTCAGACAACATGACCTTTAAAGGTCCCTTCCAAACTATTCTATGATTCTATGACCTGACACTCAATTAATAAAATCTACATTTTTTGCTCTTATCCTTGTTTCAAACATACTGTACTTTAACCATTGATGCACTGCCAAGCAAAAGCAAGATTTTTAGCACTTATGAGAATATACTACTGGTACAAAGAGACATTTGCTTACATTTAAGAAATGATCTAATGTAAATTAAATGGCTCTTGAAGAGTTACACAGTTTAGGTTTCCAGCAAAACTTAAGGCTGGGGTTTGTTCTCTGTGGCAGAAGTGCTGTTCTACCAGATTTTGCTGCTGTGTTATATTTGGATGGGAGTGTCACCCTGCACCCACAATTCGAATTATATGACCTAGTTTTTGGATGTGCGTCTTGATTATGTCCTGGCTCTGCTCCAGAGTCCTGGTGCCCCAAAACCTAAACCAGGGTCCTGTTGAGTGCATCATAGCTCCCACTCTTCTTGCTAACTAACTGACTACTGAGAAACTTAGAACACATCTTTATGACCATCATGAGACTTAAAAATTTTATTAGTCATCAAGCATTTTAAAACGTGACATTTAAAGCCTCCATTTACAGCTCAAATGTACGGACGGAGGTTGTTAGAGGAGAATTGGGTGGTTTTAGGCTTTGTAATGACAACATGTTCACTTAGATCTTTAAACGACCAACTTAAAATCAGCATCAAGAAGCTCTAGGATTGCTTGAGATACTTCCATGACATTCTGTGTGAACCATCACAGAAACTATTCTCACTTATCAGTATCACCTCAGCACATATGAAGATGAAACAACCCAAGACAGGGATAGCAGTGATTTCTTGGCTGTCTGGATCGGGAGGTTCTAAACCTGTGCTGTTAGTATTCCTTAACCTGTACCCTCCTCATAGTCCTGGATCTGTTTAAAATGAAAGCAACAATGATGATGATAAAAAAGGGTTTTCTGTTGTATTTGGCTTCTGAGGTAGAAAGGAAGCATAAAGAAAGTGCACTTCCCCTCTAATGCTGCGGGACTATCAGAAACCATTCACATTGTGCATATGCTGTACATCTCTACAGTCCGTATCTTTAAAGTCCCATCTGGACAGTTTATTTTATCTTCATTTTTAGTGCAGTATAAAACTGTGTAAAAAGCAATCCCCAAAATGGGGACCCTGAGGAAGCAACACGAACTGCCTGTGGATAACAAGACTTATTGTTTCGACTATGGAGAAAGGACAGAAATGGAAAACCATAAAAGTGATCCGTTAGATGAAGTCTCTAAAAAATAATGCATTCCTACAGGAAATCAGGCTTTCTTCACATACAATGTATTTCAATATGTGTAATACCATTCTGAAAAAAATTGGCTATGCTATTGAGCAATCTCAAGTGATTTTTTTTGGTTCCAGTTGCACATCATTTCTGCTCATCATACAGATGTTGGAAACACAAGCAGAGCATACACAATTTTTCAGGGTTAGTTCTAACTCTGGTAATCTTCCCCACGGAACACACATGACTGCCACACAAATACACCACACCAGGTCATGAGTTCTGAAATGGAGCCAGAGTTTACCAAAAGCTCTCACCAACATATTAATGACCTCTCCTCTCCCCAAAGCACCCATCCTCTACCACAAATGGGAGACCTGACAATTAGGGCGCAGCTGAAGAAAGTAAAATTCTTATTGTTTCTATTATTTGTGACCTCCAGCATATTAAGGGAAATGTCACACAACAGAGGAACTATCTTGAACATACAAAATAAGCCCCCAGGATTTACTGTAAGAACGGTACCTAGTGTTATAAAAAATATGATAATTTTATGAAAAAAATTAATGTCTCTCTCTACCTGCGGATACCCCAACACTCAATTAAATTAATGGACTTACTTGCAGAAAGCCAGAATGCACAGGAATTTGCAGAGACCAGTTCAGAGATGAATGAGGAAGATTGCTTCAGTCCTCGTTAATATGCTGCATTTTAGTTCATGTCTTTCTCTTTTTGGGTAGTCACAGGCATGACATTTCCTTTCTTCTGACTTCATTAAATTTTGCTATCAGTTTTCCATTACTTTCCTCTCAGACATGCTCTTAAAACCAACAAATACAGTCACGTTCCAGCAAAACCAGACCAACATCAAAGAAGCCTATGTTTATGCCGTGTAGTCCATACAATCCAAAATTATCCTCCCAGTGACAATATCAAAACATCACACAGGGAGACAGGAGTTTGTTGAAAGAATGAGATGTCACAGGAGGATTTTAATTAGCCCACTGGGAAATTCATTCTCAAGTGGTTACAGAAAAGTGGAAAAATAATAGATATGAGACACTGGAGACGGATTATATCAGCCTTTTATGAAATTCATTCATATTTCAATTCCTCCCTGCATTAAAACTAAACAGTCTCGCAAACCTTTACGGTGACAGCTGTCCCCGTTCACAGCAGCACTCTCAGAGATTTCTCACCCAAATGCCTGTGCCAGGCCACGAGCACACAGCAGTAAGAGCAGACTAAACCCATCTTTGTCATCTCCCCTCTATATTGTCAACAACTGGAGCCGCTTTTTGGTGCTTAGATGATAGGTCCACCACGTCCTTATGTCCTCTCTGTTTACACACACACACTGTGTCTACTGCAGTAAGGCTGGGAGCTCTACAATAATAGTAACACCACAAAAAAAAACATGTTCCAATAGGGCATCTTGATTAAGATTGAGGGCTAAGCATTGCACTACTAATTACTGCTAGCATAGGGGTTTTGAGTATACAAATCCAACTCCATGCAATGGCCTACCAAAGTCATCTACAAGAGGCTGATGCTCTTCCACTATGTGTTTTAACAATATTAGGCTAGAGATAGGACAGTCTTCAAAGGGAGAAATAAGCATTTACATAACTGATTCCATTTAGGAAGGAAATGTATTCACCAAGCACTGGGCAGACGTTAGTTCATCCCCTGGCTGAATGGATAGGTGACTTCAGTTTCCTGACCTGTGTATATAATTACCGCTATAAAAGTTTTATTAAGATTCAGTTCAAACTTCTATTAAAATTCAACCAATCATGACATCAAACACCACGGTCTGAATTTATACAGATGCCTAAAGGAAGAGATAAAGGCTAAAAAGGCTTATCTCCTCCAGTGTTAGACAACAACAGTCTGTCGGAGTCAGTTCACAAGTTTATCTCATAAAATGTTCATCCCCTCGAAAAGGGCAGTTTAGCGCGCAAAGGGAGCAGAGGAAGAGAAACAACTCAATGTAAGAGGCCACAATAATTGCCTGGGAACTTCTAAAGAGGAAAGAAAGCAGGATTCTTCTTGTTGCCTCCTAAGCAGCAGCTTACAGGAATACCATCACAAATAATTGGTGCAGCAGGGATTTACAGCAAGAGGAATCCTTCCAGGTGAGACGTTATCCCTGCAGAAGGGCAGAATGAACAGCAAAGTCCATCACGGTTCCCCACATCACACACGTTACCACATCTCCTCCTTCAAAACTCCTTGCCACCTTCAAAGCTTCTTAGCTCTTACAGGACAATGGAAAAAGAAAACTGTAGGTTTTCTGGAAAGCCAAGAAGTCAATTTCTCCTCCAAGGAGAATTTATATAGTTTCCCAATTATATATTACATTAGATACTCTATTATATAGTTCTCCCTCACTCATCCACACACCATCACCCCAAAATCTGGCTGCTTTTTAAAAGACATGCTTTTGGCTACCATTTCTTGAAGAAGGTCCTGATGAAGACAGCAGTTTAACACAAGGCATCGCAGAGGAAATATAGTGGTATCAGGGAAAAAAGTCTGTCTCTCAGCCTCTCAGAATATTGTTTTACAAGATCTAAAGACAGCAAGGTCAATGGCTTTAGCTGCACAGAGAAATTACAACATATTTGCAAAATGAAACAGAATTCTGATTAGTAAGGAAAGGAAGACAGGACTAAAAATGCTGTCCTAATGCCAGCTCTATTGAGGGATGGTAATGAAGAACTGGTCTTTGAGCATGCTGAGACACATATCACCTCACACAAAGTCCATCATTTGGAAATGTGCACCCATCAAACCTCCAGCACTGTGGAGCAGAGTGTACTGTTTCCCTCAAAGCTGCCTTTGAAATGCAGCAGAAATATCATCAGCTCTCTATGACTTATGGGCTTTCAGTATAAAAATGATTGTTACGGAAGCTTGCGAATTGCCCAGATGATGTCCATAGAGGACAACCAATAGCTCCCTGGAGATGAAGTTGGAGAACTTCAGAAGACAAAACTGCTCTTCAAACTGGTACGTAAGCAGGAGCATATGTCTGAAACTTGGACCCAAAGAGGAAATGAAAGGACCAGGAGCAACCTGCTACTGAAAGGGCCCGCCACAACAGTCAGCTATCATATTATGAATTCATGTCTAAAGTGAAAGAAAGGAGTCTCTGAAGTTGGTGTAACCCAGGGAAAACAGGTAAAAAACAGAGTACTGAAGCTCCCTGAGAAACGTGCCAACTAAGACATATTGATAACATCTTACTCAGCTGTAGATATGAAAGCCTGAGATTCAGTAAAGCTGACAAAGTGCCCTTTTTATCACCCTTGTACACTTTTAAAGGTACAGAATACCTGGATGGTGATGGAAACCGAGAGGCAGCATAAGGAACCCAAAATGAGCTCCTGGATGGGTAGACTTGCTATGCAAACCCAAATCCTGCTGCTCCCTTGTTCTCTTAGGATGCCCAGAATGAGAGGAGAAGTAGTCCTTTAGCTTGGACATCTTCCACTCAGCCAGAAGATACCACGGAGCCCAATCTATATACCTGCACAGCCCAATTGTGTCACCACGAAGCCAGATCTGGGTCTTTTTCTCCATCCAGTTGACAGTGACGTGAGAAGCTCAAGTTGCCTGCCTAGAGCTGAAAGCAAACAACAGACCAGACAGAATGAAGGGGCCAGCTTGCCCGTGGAGAGCCTGCAGGCTGGCAGAAAGACAATCTGGAGAACCAATGACTTGCCCTCCTGCCTTGGAAGCAATAGGGCAGGAAAGCCCTTTGGCTGTGACCGTAAAAGTAAATAAGAACTGAAAGGTCATCGCCTACCTCATGTTTCCTCAGCTGGACACCTTTCCACCACAGGCATGGAGTATCTGAAGATTATTTTGTCTCACTACTGAAAGCTCCTACCTCTTCAACAGCCTGTGTGCAGACTGGCAAGCAGACCACGACCGAGCTGCAGGTGCAGGCTCCTGACGTTACGGATTATTAGGTTTCCTCCTGTTTGTTTTCCATCTCAGCACTTTGTAACACTACCAATTAAGGGCTAAATTTATAACGGGTGCATTTTTGTAAAAGAAATTTACTCCACGCTTCTCACTTGTAATGTGATTATTTTTCCTTACGGTGTCCTAAAGTGTTTTACAAAATTAAAAATTATGGTTAGCTCCAAGACAGGAACGAAATATTGAAACCTGTTCTAAGCAGCATGGCATCAACCACCAATTACTGTAAAAATCTATTTATTTAATATGTCAAGGCTAATTGTGGTAGCCCACCCAACATTTCCAAATAAATAATTAACAGCTGAATTTAGGAGCATGAGGTAATCAAATTATCCGCTGCTTATGAAATGCTTAAAAAAATATATTGGTTTTATGTCAAAAGAGGGGAGCCTTTGCATAAAGAGCATGCTATTTCAGAGAGTATGAAGTATAAGTATGTGACAGGAGCGAGAAAAGTTGGAGAAAGAATAATTAATTATCTACTTTTAGCCATAAAGAAATTTAGACAGAGAGCTTATACAAAAAGTGTTCTGTTATTCTCCTCTTCCTGGCAAAGCAGAAGTTAGGGACCTAAGAGAAAAGTGGGACAGCAAGTCTGAGTCTCTATTACCACAACGATATGCATTTAGTTTCACCAAGGAAACTTTAAAACAGTCCCTTTGTGGTCCTATATAGGAAACATTTTTTATTGTGAATAGTTAACTATAAATCCAATTTTCACATCATCTTGGCATCTACTTTTCCCATTGAGTATCACCCAAGTCTATTCTCACTCTCACACTGGCTTATGCTTTTGAATCAACAGACCATCTGGTTTATCCAACAATTCAAAGTATTTTAAAAAGATAACTGCTATTTTCTTGTGCAAGGAAGGGAATTCAGCTTCTCAAAATCACAACGAAAGACACTACTTGAGATAGTAATGGCATCAAGTCCCATCACCCACCTGCCTTATAAAAAGTCACATATTTTTAAGAAAATGGACAAATGGCAGGGCAGATTCGTAACAGAATGCCTATGTAGCCTATGGTTAAGAGATGTTTTATAAAGTACACAGAATCTTTAGGTATACAGCTCTTCAAATCCTGTGAGGAGGTTTGTAACTAATGACAGATCTGAGAGTGACTGTTGAAATGCTAAACTTTGTAGTTTCACTCGCAACAGTACTACGAGTCAAGCTTACATTTTACCATCCCTGTGAGTACTGGGAAAACTGTGTCTCCCCCAGATATCAGCTACAAGCATCTAAAAGACTCCTCTCTTCTCTTTGGCAGTGAGCTATGGTCAGCCTCTAGATATATTTTTCAGTATATTGTAGGAATTGTTGCAAGTTTCTAAGTATGTTTCTTCCAGGTTTCGTTCAAGTTCTCATTGAAGGCACCTAGTCCTATTTGTAGGATCAGCATCGTAACAAGAGTTAAACACAGCAAAGAACCTGTGTTAGTCTTTGGTTACATCCCCATTCTGCGACTCACGTGTATTGGAGTCAAAAGTCTGTTTAAAAGCACCTTCAGTGCTTCTGGATAATGCAAATCCTGAAGGTGGCCCAAGAAGGACTGAGTCAACCAGTTGCCCCCTGAACACCCTATCTGATTGAGAAGAATCATAGAATCATCTAAGCTGGATCACTGAGTCCAACAATAAACCTAACACTACCAACTCCACCACTAAACCATGTCCCTCAGACCCATGTCTACAACGTCTGCCTCCAGAGATAGGAACTCAACCACATCCCTGGGCAGCCTGTTCCAATGTTTGACAACCCTTTTGGTGAAGAAATTTTTCCTAATATCCAATCGAAACCTCCTCTGGTGCAACTTGAAGCTATTTCCTCTTTTCTTATCACTTGCTCTTAATGGTTCCTAACTGCAAAAATCCTACAGAATCACAAATAATACCCTAATTTGAAGAATAAATTCCCTTAGAAGCAGCCGGGAAAAGAAAGCTACCATTCGCTGTGACTAACTTTTATGAGTAACTGAAAAGATACCTGAACTATTTTTAACATTCTTGTTGTGATGACCAGGTTAGGATTTCACCTCTTCAAGACTGCAAAAAACCTGCTTCTCTCCAAATCTTTTCTCTAATCTCCTTACACAATTTCTTGCAAAGGTGCATTCAGTGTTAAACTCTGAACACTTGTAACAGACCAGTGCCAAGCAATTACCCATTATTTCCTAATGTTCCCAGTTTAATCAGATTTTTTTGTTGTTGTAGTCGAATACAGAACTGAAGTAACCTGATTTTCACCGTGGGACTCTTTTTAAGGCTATGAAATACTTTGCAGGTTGCTTTCTTTCAAATTATCACCAGCATCATGTTAAAAAAACCCACACCATCACCCAAGCCCTTTGATGCAATGCTCTTGGCTCAGAAGCCCAAGCATATGGAAAAGGCTACTCATTTGGGAGGCTGTGTTTGTGCCAGTGCATGATGCAGGCAAGAAGAGACGAGACTTGTTTTTTGTTTTTTTCCAACAAGAAGTTCGTAACTGATCCTCTCCAGAAAGAGCTGCTCGGATCATGTAAAAGCAAACCTTTGGTATTTTATATGGTTAAGAATGTATTTTAAGGATGCAAAATAAAAAACTGCAGCAACAGCACACCGGTGGGCTAAGTTCACCTGAAACCTTGGAGTTACATTTAAGACTTTCTAATCTACCTCCCTAAAATAGAAGAATTAATAGAGGTTTTTATAAGTATTAGGTATAGCAATCCTTTACATTATAAGATCTGTAAGAAAGCTCATCCCAAAAAGATCATAAATAGATCAATGTTATTTGGCTAATCCTGTTTAAGTATCTAAGATTGCAAGCTGGAATTAATTAGGCGACATTACTGTTACTGAGCTGTGGTTCCTGTCTGGGAGAAAAACTATAAAAAAGATCAAATGTCAGTATTTCAAAAAG
Source organism: Gallinago jamesoni (assembly GCA_025769975.1). Lineage (NCBI taxonomy): Eukaryota > Metazoa > Chordata > Aves > Charadriiformes > Scolopacidae > Gallinago > Gallinago jamesoni. The sequence goes on from JAOQGH010000012.1 coordinate 148,265,871, forward strand.
AGGCTCATGAAGAAAATATTGCACAGAAATAATATTATACCCCTTTAATTTCTCAGCAAGAACAGACATAATAATGAATAATGAGGACAGGGGAACTGGCAAGGACAACACAGACCACTCAGAGAGCTTTGTTTATCCAAAAAAAACACCTATTGTGATACAAACACATACAAATAAATACACTCATATTTCTTCAAGTAACAAAAGTTATTATTAGAGAGTGGAAGACCTGCCATGAAAATCAGTAGTTTTGAAACTGCTGTAGGAGGGTTATGACACAGATCTATAAAACCAAGAGTGACATGCAGTAGGTGAGCAGGGAAGGACTGTTCACAGTCTCTTCTATCAGAAGCAGCAGAGGAAGTCAAACAAAAGGAGCAGATGGTGCACTAAAACCAAAGAAAGGACATGCCTCGCCACACCATCCACAGTTAAACTTGCCAAGATAAGCTATAAACGTAAAAGGTTTCCTCGGGTTCAGAAAAAAGTGTGTGGACAAAAGGATCAGAAGAACCATCAAGATCTACTGAAGTCAGTCCCAACACTTTTTTGGGTGAGCCATGAACTGCGATGCCAATGGCTACAATTCGCTGTCCTCACTTTAGTCTTATGCCATTCCCCAGGATCTACCACTGGCTGCTGTCAGAGACGGGATCCTGGACCAGATGAGCCTTTAGTCTCACCCTGAAGGTCATTTCTATGTTCCTGCACACGAAGAATTGCAGGAATTAAGTAACTTTTGCTTCCAATGCCAAGATGGATTAAAAAAATTTGCAAACTGCATAAACAGGCAAAAAGCAGGAGGAAAAAATTTACTTTTGTATTTGCCATTGGTAAGATTAAACCTATAACCAGAATGTAGTTCTGGTGTCCCTTTCTGAGAGGGAACGCAGAACAACAGGGAGGCAGAAAAGAGGAAAAAAATAAAATTACCGAAGGCTGGAGAAAATATTTTTCAGTGACAGCTTTTTAAAAAAAAGCTTAATCTGTTTAGCTTATCAAAAAGACTGAAAAAAAATGACTTGATTAGTGTGTAAATATCTCTATGGAGAGAAAATGAAAAGCAATAAAGGGCTCTAATTTAGCGGAGAAAGACGTTACTAAAAGCGAAGGCTGGAAGCTGGGGCAGAAGTTGCTCAAATTAGGCAGGGAAGAGGGGATTACTCCTATCCTGACCTCTTCATATGAAGACCAACGCCTTTCTGCAATCAAACTCGAGTAGTCAAGCACAGCGTATTAGCAAGGAGTGACAGGAGTGACAGCTAAGCTCCCAGAACATGGCAGAGATCAGACTGAAGGGTATCTTTTGGCTGAAGATGTTTATAAATCCCGTGGCCTCAAGGATATCCCTTTGCAGTGGTCGGTGGGAGAGACAGGAAAGACAGCGGCGAGCTGGGGCTTACTGTGGAATAAAAAAAGGTAAAGTCTGTTGTTAAAATCGGGGAGAGAATCTGACAAAGAGCAACACCTCACAGACGTGAAGCTGGAAAGTCTGGGTGGGAGGATGAGTGAAGGTCATGAAGGGTGAATGCAGATAACTCCACCTACAGCAATCACTGAGGTGACCCAAGCAGTGAATGACGAGAGGGGCTTTCGCTGGGGCCGGTTGGGTAAGTCAAGGAATACGGGGAACCAGTCCTCATCTGAGACAGAGACTCAATCCCTCATGGTTTTCAGTATGTTCCTGCTCCTCGGTCACCTTCTGAAGATAAAGAGTGGGGGAGGATCGCAGCCATACTCATAAAGATGTCCATGGAAGACAGAGAAGACAAAGACAAAGCATTAAGCCTAAAACAACAGCAGAAATTATAGCTTTTCTAGATATCATAGATATAAAATAGATGACATCCGAGTTGTTTTGGAAAAGTAGGAAGTCTCTGGCAGGGATCTAATTTTATTGGGTCAAAATAGCCATTAACAAAGAGTTGTCTACAGAAAAGGAGATCATTTCCCAAAGATTTTCCTTAAATATAATGCTTTATAAAGATAGACATCAAACACATAGCAGCTCGTATTGAATGCAGAAGGGAGGAGAGATCCAATCAGAGGTCGGCAAGAACTAGTTTTTCCATCTTCTCGGACTCAGAGCTTTTCATAAAACTGATTCACTGCTCACTCACTCACATATTTACTCATTTGGCAGCCTCGTTTCCCCAGAAGGCTATTTCAATTCAACAATGCCTGTACAGCAGAGACAAACACTGGTAAACAGGGAACGATGGATGTTCCCTAATATAAGACAGTGTGAGAAGGGAATGGCAAACACCCTCATTGAGACCTCTACAAAACAAATAGAAGCGTAGAAAAATATTCAGTACCAACTGAGAAAGAAGGCAGCATCGGAAAACAAATGAGAGTTCGAGAAAGCCAGGGAGAGCTGGCTGAAGGCAGAGGTGATGGAACCAGGGATGGAGATGTCTGAACTTCTACCATGCAGAGACGGTGTCTCTGAGAAGGAAAAAGCAGTATGTCAATCTGAAGCAGGAAGCAGAAGTCGAGAACAGTTTCCAGCTCTTGAGAGCAGACCACGAGCCTGAAGGCACCGCCACTGCCCCTGCTAAGTGAAACTGAAATTACATCATCTTATTCCATTACTGTGTAGCGTTCTCTATACTGTTTTCTGTCATTTTAAATAACTACAGTGGGCCTCCCAGCAGGCTGGGCCGTGGCCTGAGAGATTTCACTAACAGCTGTTTCCTTCTTTTTCCTTTTCCAAATATAATCCTATTGCATAAAGCTATAGGTCCCCATGCGACTTCAAAGAATTTCTGTGAAGACTTCAGCAGTGGGCAGGGGCGAACTGGATAACATACAAATCCTTCTCCCAACTTCTTCCTTGACAATGATCGATACCCAGGAATGGGGGCAGGAGAAGAGTGGACCATTAAGGTTTCAAAAACTTTGTAGTGTGAATTGGAGATTGTGATATCCTCAATGTGAGTCCACCTCACTGTCCATACTTCATTGGTCTGTGAGAACGTTATGGGAAAAAGTGTCAAAAACTGTTCTCCTGAAATCATAGAATCATATGGGGTTGGAAGGGACCTCTGGAGATCATCTAGTCCAACCCCCCTGCCAGAGAGGGTCTACCTAGAGCAGGTTGCACAGGAACTTACCCAGGCGGGCTTTGAATGTTTCCAAAGAAGGAGACTCCACCACCTCTCTGGACTTGTTCCAGCGCTCTACCATTCTCACTGTAAAGAAGTTCCTCCTCATGTTTAGGTTTGTGCCCATTTCCTCTTGTCCTATCCCTGGGCACCACCGAAAAAAGATCGTCCCCGTCCTCCTGGTACCCTCCCTTTAAGTATTTGTAAGCATTGATTAGATACCCCCTAAGTCTTCTCTTCTCCAGACTAAAAAAACACAAGTCCCTCAGCCTCTCCTCATAGGAGAGATGCTCCAGGCCCTTAATCATCTCTGTGGCCCTTTTCCATACCCTCTCCAGAATTTCCCTGTCCTTCTTGAAATGGAGAGCCCAGAACTAGACACAGTACTCCAGATGAGGTCTCACCAGGGCAGAGTAGAGGGGCAGGATGACCTCCCTCCACCTGCTGGCCACACTCTTCTTGATGCACCCCAGGAT
>JAOQGH010000012.1:148269553-148280344 GCA_025769975.1 Gallinago jamesoni
CAGACTTCCAGCTGGATTCTGTGCCCCTAATCACAACCCTCTGGGTTCTGTCTTTTAGCCAGTTTTCAATCCACTTATCTGTCCATTCACCTAACCCACACTTCCTAAGCTTACCTATGAGGATGGAGGTGAGGCTGACCTGTCTGTAATTTCCCAGGTCCTCCTTCTTGCCCTTTTTGAAGACTGAGATGACATTGGCTTTTCTCCAGTCCTCGGGCACCTCACCTATTCTCCAGGACCTCTCAAAGATGATTGAGAGTGGTCCTGCAAATCCAGGGTTGCGAGCCTACTGTTTTTCTCATCTCCTCAGGATACTGAACTACACTATCCCATGGTCACTGCAGCCAAGGCTGCTCCCAACTTTCACAACCCCTGACCAGTTCTTCCTTGTTTAAAATGGACCAGAAGATCATGTCCACCCACTGGCTCCTCAATCACCTGTGTCTGGAAGCTGTCACCAACGTCCTCCAGAAGCCTCCTGAACTGCTTGTTGTCCTTCCAGCAGTTCTTGGGGCGATTAAAGTCCCCCCTGAGGACCAGTGCCTGTCCATGCAAGGCTTCTTCCAGTGATGTGAAGAAGGTCTCACCTACTTCTCCCTTTAGAGGCGGTTGAGGAGGGAACACCCAACACAGCATGGTCTGCGTTGGTCTGCCCTCTGAACCTGACCCATCAGCTCCCAGGTGGCTCATCATCACTTCATGTTTATGCCCATCTTATGGGTTTGGTTTATGTTTGGTATTAAAACAAGAGAGTGACAAAGTGCTCTGGTTTATCTTCTCTATTTAGCGACACTCTGCTGCTTCCTAACTGCACTTGCAGGGACAACACAATGTACATCACCTCCAGATGGAAAATAAAACTAAAAATAGAAAAGGCTGCATTAAGAAAATATTAAGAAAATGCTTAGTAAGGAGTCACAGCTGGAAATGTTTGTTGCCCATTGATATTTTAGAGTTTCCCTGATCCTACGGAAGTTCCTTTCTCCCAGGGCCATTCACTGTGAAATCAGCATATTTAGATTTGCATTTCTGTAGCCAAAAGCATGCCAATAAACGTCTTTATTTTCCATTGCTTTGGGAAATTGCAAATAAAGTGTTGTTTTAACAGTTTGCATGAAAATATAGCAGTGACTAAGATCCATTACACTCCATTTCAAGCCCAGACACCTAGAGAATTAGCTAAATGTGCACAATTTACCTCCTACGTAAATGAAAATTATGGTTAACTCTGTTGAAGTCAATGCAGTTAAGTCAGTGTACGCTAAGATAAACTGGAGCAAAGTATAAAGCATTTATTTTAAAAAGAAGGAAATACATAAAATAGAAGTAAACAGACCATAGGCTTTCTGCTGGAGAGCGCTCTAACAACCACCTACATGAAGAAAAGTAGAGTAGGTGTGTGTTGGTTATTATTCATATAATTAGGATCTGGTCTAAAATAAAATATGCATTTTTATATATGAAAAGTTACGTATTAAAAATACATATCAGCAAGTTATATCATTTAAATTATATAATGGAAAACTAAAGTTATGCACCTACCATTCTTCCTGTAGATAAATCTCACAAGAGACAGAAGTTGAATATTAAGGAATTTGATGCTACCGTTAAAGCTATAATTTGAATATTTGATAGCCTACAAGTTGCAAGAGTTTTATCTGAAACAAGAGACTGCTGGATGTTTCTTACCTTTTCTAAGGTGTTTTCATCTAAACGAGGTAAACTGCACAAAATAAGCCATTTCTTTCTTTTCTCAGGTATCAGTGTAAATGAAGAAAGCTAGGATGAGCTCTGAAAGTCTCCTGCCACCGAGAGAGCAGATGTAGGTAGGATGAAATGGAAAGGGCTGAAGAAGAGGAAGGGGGGGGACCAGCAGAGGGTAAGGCATGAGCTCAGGGAGAAGTGCCCAGCTGGCACTGCAGAGGAGGTGGTAAAATGTGACACGAGTGGCCCGTGACCAGTGTCAATTAAAAGAGATGAAAAATTGCTGGAAAAAGAAATCAGGCATTAATTTAAAAAGTCTGACCGCGAAGCGAACATACTCCGAGCTAGGAATGAAACTATGTCTGTGGTTAATAGAAAACACTGTAAATCTTATTAAGCAGGAAGTCTAAAGAGGCTTTTCTCTCGTTTTGTACCTAAGAGTCTGAAAATCATTGCGTTATTAGATTAGCTTACAGAAAGGTAGTCATTCAATATCCCAATCTTATCCACGGGGAAAAAAAAATTATTGAAAAAGAAGCTTTATAAAAGCCATCGATGCCAAGCCCTATAATTGGAGAAAAAGGATGGTTTAGCTCAGAGTTGGGCTAACAAATGCTAGCCCAGGGAACTCAGACATTGAGTTCAATGGGGATTATAAAGCTTAAGAAAAAGCAGTACTAGTGAGCCATAGCTCAGTTTTTTCCAGCACTGAGACAAGAAGTAGTTGCCAGTTCTGGCTGCAATTGTTCATACTCACTGTACACTCTCTGTCTGCCCTCAATCAGAGGAGAGAAGTAAATGTTCATACCTAAAATCAGTTCTCACTCCTTGGTCCAAGTGGGACTGAGCAGCTGCACGAAAAGAAATGAACCAAGAAGGCAGCTCACAGCTTCGAGATTTAGTGACATCGCTGAAGTCGAGGATTTGAGAGACCCAGGCTTCGTTCCCTGCTCTGCCACAGTCCTTCTGCACACCTTGAGGCACGCCATGAATTCTTCTCCCTTCAGCTTCTCAGCTGCACAGCAGAGATAAAAAGTTCCTCTCTAATTTAGGAGAGTGCTGTCAGCCAAAAATTCAGGGGTGCTCAGATATAACCAAGCTCTAAAAAGTCAAATCTTAAAATTAAAAATTCAGGAAAGGACTTGCTGTGAAAAAAATGCTTAAGCACAAGCTAAACATAAGGGTTTCTTTAAGCCCCTGTTGAATAATAAAAATTAAAGGGCATTTCAATTTCAGCACAGTCTCATGCGCTGTCCTAAACACAGCTAAACGTCTTGAGTACAGTCAGAGCATGTTCATTAATTCCTGAAGACACACAGTTGTCAAAAGAAAAATTAGCTGAAAGGAGTCCAGGAGCTGAACTTCCAAACTGCTCTGATTTAGTTAGCACAGCAGAAACAGGAACCTACCAGAGGGTAAAAATAACTTTTGATTTCATACAATTTTGGTGCCAAAATTCACATTGTTCTCTAAACTGTAAATCCATTTACCACCTAAGTGTAATGCAAGCTATGTAAGTTCTTTCTACTTAAAGCAAACCAAGTATAGTCTCACCAACAGTGACTTTTACATGAAGTTTTCTAAACCATCAACATATCATAACCAATCCGCTTTTTTTCAATTGCTGAATGATAGCCTCAACAACCAGATATCAAAATGGATGGACAGTTAAATATTTTTCTATCTGTTCTTTGATGCTGAAATTTAATCTCCCACGCTACATGCCAGCTGTGAAGGTATTAGAGAGCTTCGTGTCCATCACTTTTTAATCATATGCCTGTTGGACTTTTGCACTCTTGTAGTAAAAAAAAAAAAAAAAAAAAAAGAATCCATTGAATTTATCTTAGCACTATTTGGGAGGTCTTTCTGGCTATTTCCTATAAATCAGCAAACAGTGACTGCCAGGTTGTTTGTCTGATGGCCTCCGTATCTTTAACAGTGGTTTTATTCTTTCCAATGTCATGCTTTGCTTTGCTGTGCTGTTTCCCAAAGCTCTCTACAGCATCGCAGATAAACAAGATGGGGAAAAACACATGGACTTTCAAGGACAGGCTGGCAAAGAAGCCTTAACCAAATAGTTAGGCTGCTTGAATCCAGAGGGTTCACAGATTTTTTAGCCGAGCATCACAGCACAAGCTCTGCCCAGTACCCTACATGCAGGCAGTACCTGCCAGCAGAGACATTTTACACAGTATTTTTACTTGACTGCAAAAGATGCCAGTTCAAATGCAGGTGTCTGCACCAGTCTCAGTGGGGGTTTCTCTTGAAGACCTTGGTACATTTTTCTCTTGCAGTCAGAGGGCACCCCTGTGTCCCCATTTACGGTGCTACATGGCTGGCACTCGCTAAACGAGCGCCTGTGGTGTCAGGCTATGGAACAATACTGTATTTCTAGTATTTAAACATAAAACATCCTTCTTTATCTAAATATAAAATAGGAAAAAAGGCCCATATATAGTTTCCTTCTGGTAATACCATCCTTTTCAAACAAAAATTATATATTCGTGGTCAAGAAGTAGTAACGAGGTTTTTTGTCTCCAATTTTTCAAGTTCCTCTTCTTTCTCATTACCCAGTCTCTGATGATATTAAACTTACTGTGATTAATACGAGTTAATAGGTTTTCTGCCAGTTCTGGTGAATTACCAACACACATGAAAAATTTCTCTGTACCGTTAATGTCACAGATACTTGACTACAACTGTTACTATTAATATTTTAAATGAGGCACGATAAGCTGTTGGACAAAGAATCCATACACTGCATAGCTTCATGTTATAGAAAGCATTGAGGGTTTTTTTCTGATTGCTCTCTATAAGCTGTAAGAGGCTGATTTTCCTCTGCTGCATCATTCTCCTTGTTTAAAAAAAAAGCAACAGGTTCTTCCATTATTAACAAAAGCTCTGAATCACCTGAATAGTCTCGAATAGTCAGCATCCCCACACTAAAGAGGTTTTGTGGAGATCTATCCAGTTTCTACTCCTAAACCACAGGGCTTCTGTGAATTTTTTTCCAGAGCTAATAATGACAGTTATGAAACAAGTTTTAATATACTATCTTGGCATAAGTGGGATACCTTCTGCTACACCCTAAAAAGCGTATCTTTGAATCAAGAATGGCAATGTCCTGGTAACGGCAGCTCAAGAACATTTTCCCACATGAATCTCCAAAATTACTAGTCTTCCTTCAGCTGTCATTCATGCCTTTGTAGTGCCTGTGTTGCATTCTTTTTATGTTTCTCTTCCTTGTAAACATAGATGGAGACCATAACTATTTAAGGTACAAAGTGAGGAGTTATTTTCCTCTAAGATTAATTATAAAATAGAAGAAAAGTTGGAGGGGACAGTGAAAAAAAATAAAAATGCAATGTCTGTGCATGCACTGAGCAGAACCAAAATAAAATGACAAAATGCCGTGACCTGTTCATTCATAATACACATGTTTTTTCCCAAAGTCCTGCTAAGGCACCCCTCACTGTAGCAGCTAAGTTCCAAGAGAAACATCACCAAACCTTGTTGTCTGCAGAAGAGCAGATGTCCCCTACCAACAGCAAGACCTTCTGCCCATCTGCCTCATCTCACTCAACTCCTGATTTCCTTACGAGCCTTTGCAACTTGAAAAGGCCACACACAAAAACGCTGCCTTGCAGAGATACAATGGTTGTGAGCAACCTTGGATCCCTTTTTGGATCCAGAGGTTCTTGGGTTTGTACTTTTTGCTTCACGTGAATAGCGTAACACCTAACCTTAAACTGGTGAGAGTTGTAAATCAACATATTCCCTTGAAATTCACTTAAACCCATAAAATTCTTCATTCCAAGTTGGAGAAAAGTATCCCAGCACTGATTGCGAGTAACTCTGTCATGTGGTCAATTGTCCCATTAGTGCAGCCCAAGGCAGAACTGCCTCGCACCAAGAAGATATTCCTTCGCTAATTTTATTTCTATGACTACCATGCCTGCAGTTAACCCTTTCAGTCATTTCCTCCAAGCGATTACCTAGCACTCATTTTCACTTTCTTAATAAGTTGAGAGCATGCCGCAGACAAATTGATTCACACAGCTACACAATTGATTCATTCCAACTGGAAGGAGATGGTTGTTGCCATGCAAGTCAGCAGAAATCTTGATTTTGCTTGCTCTCCTCCTCCTCTCTTTTTTTCAGAAGCTCAGGCAGAAGGGAAGGACGCTGGTTTTGTCAAAATAACTTTGGGAAGGATAAAAACAATTAGCACAGGTACAAAGTGCTTTCACGGCACAAATAAAAGGAACAATCTGTATACACAGGGAAGTAAAAAGATTTAATGTCTAAGCCTCTGGTTAAGCACTGTATCTGTAGTGCGTCCATTCCAAAAGGGGACAGGACACTTGTAGCAAGAGCTCAGCAACTTCAGAGGAGCAGAAGGAAAGCAGGATGACTGTCAGGCATGTCTCAGAAGGTTGAGGTACTCAATGACTTTTTTACCTCTATCTTCACTGGCAAGGGCTCTAGTCACACCACGCAAGTCGTACAGGGCAAAGGCAGGAGGAAGAACCTCCAACTGTAGGAGAAGACCAGGTTCAAGACCATCCGAGGAACCTAAAGGGGCACAAGGCCATGGGACATGATGAGATTCATCTGTGAAGGAGGGTAGATTTAGACTAGATATGAGGAAGACATTTTTCACTGTGCGGGTGGTGAGACAGTGGAACAGGTTGCCCAGAGAAGCTGTGGCTGCCCCATCCCTGGAGGGGTTCAAGGCCAGGCTGGATGGGGCTTTGAGCCACCTGGTCTGGTGGGAAGTGTCCCTACCCACGGCAGGGCGTTGGAACTCAATGATCTTCCAACTCTAACCATTCTATGATTCTATAGACGGTCCTCCCTTTTGTGCTTCCCCGTACGCACAAGCACACAACCAGTCTCAGGTGAGGAAACCCAGGAGCCCTTGCCAGCTTCGTGGCAATGAGGTTTTCCACACATGAGAAAATGAAAGAAAATGAAACCTCAAGCTAAACTGGGAGCTGGGAAAAATTGCAGCAGGCAAAGCAATGGTTTTGCTGCGCTCTCTTACAGATGGCCTCCATGAACCCTCCTTGTAAAGCAGTTTGAATATGTAAAATAATAGGAATTAGCATGAAGCCATGGCAGGTCCCACATCTGTATTTTGAGTCGGAGCATTGAATGAGGCCTGCAAAAAGCTTGAATATTCATCAAGATTCTAAGTCCTAGAAGGAGCCTTAATTTTTACATTTTGTAATTCCCTGAAGATTTGATTTTACAATTCAGGCTTAACTTTCCTGACTTAATACATGTTCAGTGTCGTCTTCAGAAATGATAGAGCCGCACACTGACTCCAGCAGCAAACTGGCTTTTGGGTGTCTCACCACCAACACGTTTTAGCAATGCATCATAGAAAAGCTGACCAAGAACTTCATTGCTGAGATTTATAGCGACACAAATCATGGTCTCACCTTGAAAGCCTCTTGAATATAAGAAACTCAAATCTTCCTTCCATCTGTGGAAACCAATGTGGTCACATTATAGCTGAGGATCCTGTGCCCCACATCAGACAATAAAAGCTTTTTTGCCATGCTTAGGTAAAAGGCAGCATTAGGCTGCTGTGGTATATTTAATGACTAAGAAAAACTACCAAAGGGAGTTCCCAAGTAGTAATGCAATTTTGTAGACTAATATTCACTTGTACTTTGAAAGAAAACCATTGAATTATGTCAGAATAAAATATGCCGAAGAAATATTTATAATGCATGTACACAAACAACTGACACAAACACATTTAAGCAGGATTGCCACAGGAGATAATGTTTGGGTTTCATTTCAAACGAAATCTATCGTAGGCACTTGATGCTCCCATACAAAGGCTGAGGCTTTTGGTGGTGGCAACAAAGATGTTTATTTGCCACAGGGGCACAACAGCCACTCTCAAAGGTCTGCTGTTTCTAAGATGGGAGCCCCTATTTTCTAATACTTCATTCACCTCTCAGATTTGGAGTGATTTAAATCTTTGTTAACTGCTTTCTAATTGAATAAGGATGTTATTTTTCCTACATTTGTTTTGATTTAAATATTTGGTTAAATACTTTTTAATTAAGCCAGGATGTTATTCATAGAAGAAGTCTGATACTTCATTAATGATGCAAAGCAGAGAGCTGCTTTTCTTTCCTAAGAGACAGTCTCAGATCACAAGATTTTCAAAATTATAACCTAAAATCTAAAAGTCTGAGATTTATTTCCTCCCCGTTGACCTTAATGAATAAAAGCTAAGAATTAATTTTAAAATTTTTGTGTCTGGCATGAAGAAGCCTTCCTTCTTCAGAATACTGTCTCTAAAGATTACTTTTTCATGGAAAAGCCGTAAGGATTTCTGAAACTGTGATGTGTTAATTTTCCAGCAATCAAGCTGCACTGAAAATAGCAATGAAAACTGACATTTGACAACAGTATCAATGTTACATTATTTAGTGCTGACATTAAACAAGTAATATCTTTTGCAGCCACTGCAAAGCTTTATATTGCTCCTATCAAGCACTTTTCAGGTTCCCTATGCAGTCAAAATGCTAATCAAGTTAAATAGTTACTGGGCAGATCCTGATTTAACGTTTGTTTTGATTTCAGTGCCTGCAAAGTCCACATTCAGTTATTAGAACTGAAATTCAAAGATCTACGTGGTGTCAAAGGAGAGTGGGGGAAGAGATCACAAGATCCCAGTACTCATAAAAATGAAGGATCGGCTAGACAGGGTCTAGAAATCAGCTCTTTTGGACCAAGAGGTCTTTTTGGACCAAGTTAAACAAAAAAACCCAGAAGCAGAGAGATGAATGTTAGGCTACACAGACTTCCCATTTGCAAGATTAAATAAGGTAATGAAATAATCATTATTTTACTTCTGCACAAATTAAATCAGTCCCTAATCTCTGAATACTACTATTATTATGCTACATTAACATGCAATACAATACTTTTTCACTATTTTGAAGACTCTACAGGAGTCTGGTGGTAAATACTTCATTTTAGAGAAGGCAACCCTAAGAAAGGGATGGCAGTACTGTGCTGTAGACCACCCAATAAAACAGAAACATCTCTAAAGGCAATTATTTCATCCTCAGGATGTTAAGAGCATGTTAATGTTTCCCAAAGAAAATTCAAAGTCTGTGCCCAAACGCAGCATGAAAACACAGCCCACAGCCCTAGCTCCTGGAGAACCACAGAAAAACCAGTGGCCAGCGATCCCTTTCTACCTGAACCATCACGTTTCTGCCAACTCTCCAGATACAACAGCGAGATCCTGCACCACCTGTTTGCAGTACAGTGAGCTATTAGCACCTTCCCTGCAGTAATTCGTGGCACAGCACAGCTCTTCGGGGCTGTAAATGAAATTCCTGCACTTGGCAGGCTCTGCCAGGACAGGGCTGTCTGCTCCCGCAGGCAAATATTTTGCTTCCCTGATTGTTAAACTCTATAAACCCCACCGGAGAAAGTCACCGCCGTCAGAGCAACTCCTATAAAGATCTCCATCTGTTTTACCACTAATTTATGTGTTCCCCATTGAGAAGTAACACCGTGCTTTTAACTGCAACTGTTTGCTTGTTGGTCTCAAAACACTCTCAAAGTGTGGGTAGAAGAGGATCCCTGCCATGAACCAGAGCAAAACTCGTCCTGTAGCAGAGGGCTGGTTGAGGAGGATGATATTGCGCTTGGTCTAAGCACCCTTTTTTTTTCTTTAATCAATGTTCATGAAAAGAAAGTAGTCAAACACTGAAGACAAGTGTGTCTAAATATTTGAGATAATCTGACATATAAAGTATTACCAATGCTTCTTCAGTAGGCTTCGAATAAGAAAAGGCAGCCTGAAGCCAGAGACATGCTAATTAAGGTATTTAATGAAGACTGAAAAGAAAAGGCTACTATGAAGTGTCTCACTGCCATGTAATAATCCACTGTCCAGCCACAAGAAAGATGGAAACAAAATCTCAGTATTGCCCAGAGGATGAAGCTAAGGCTCTGGATAAGGGTGGGATATAGTAGAAGTCATATTTTAGGGAAAGGTGGAAAAAGCAGACAAAATCTACCCTGAACCAAGTAAAGGAGATGCCACCTTAAAACCTAAGAGAAACAGGGAAAACCAGTGTGACCGGTTTCTCTGACATTTGGCAGGGAAGGAGAGTATCCTGGGACATCTTATAACAGCAGATAAACACAAACAGGCCTAGATTTGTGAAGATAAGAAATTGTAGTCCAACTGTTTAAACTGATTTCCTCAGACCATTCAAAAGCTTCACAACATATTGATGTCCATCCCAATTTTGCTAATCTGGACTCCACTCATCATCTTATTTTCTTTTCACTACGTAAAAGACAGCAATGAAAGGACAACGCAAAGAGTTTGTAAGTTTGATGCCATCAATTTCAGTATTTCTTTCACTTAGACTTTATCCAGGATCCAAATCCTAAATATTATAGTCTAAATAACCTTGAAATTTCAAATGGAATATGCGAGGTCATATTGTCTTCTTAATAACTATGGAATAAAACATATCAAGAACAAGACTAAATATAGGAAAAAAACAATAATCTCTTTTTACCAGATCCACTCTCATCTTTCACAGATATAAATAAAATGGAGATGGGCATTTTCTCCAAAAGAAGCAAAGAATAAGGGATCTTTTCTCTTTTTTTTTTTTTTTTGAAAAAACTCAAAATTACAAATCAGTGGCTCATTTTTTGAACTGTACATTTGTACATCCTTTCTTTTCCTGATATTTTCAGAATACATTAGCTCAGCAGTATCTGTAGTTTACAGTAGCAATTAGCATCCTGGGGAGTCAGCCACAAATAACAAATTCATAAACAAAGTAGAATTAATCAAGTATAAAATTAAAAATAAGGAGGAGCTTGCATAATCTTAGAAAGACAGAAGGGCTAAGAGAAGCCCTTGCTCCAGGCAAGGATTAGCCTGTCAAAATTATGGTCAAATTTTTAACCATGCTTCTTTTTCCTTAATGGTTTAAGAAATTGATGGGGCCGGTCTTGTTCAATATCTTTATTGATGATCTGGACAGGGGGATTGAATGCACCCTCAGTAAGTTTGCGGAT
>JAOQGH010000012.1:148280681-148326404 GCA_025769975.1 Gallinago jamesoni
TTTAATGTGGTTGGACTCGATGATCTCAAAGGTCCCTTCCAACCACTAAGATTCTGTGATTCTGTGATTCTGTAATTATATAATTAAATACTATGGCCTGTCTACCAATTAAATTGGAACCATAATCAGCTCACTAAACTTCAAGATGCCCTTGGAACGTTTTCATTTCAGTAGGGAAAGGTGCAGGAGAGGTGCTTTTAACCAGAAATGTTTAAGCAGACAATATAGTGGACAGCACCGTATGGGTTTTGAGAATGAAATCCCAGCACAAATTTTCCTGTTCCTAAATGTAAAGATGTGGTAGGAAGGTCTTCTGCCACTGTGCTATTAGATTATTAAATCAACAGCAAGCAAAAATCAGCCCATCTATTATTTTATACACGCAAGATGGAAAGGGGCGATGTGTGAGAACACAGCTCAGAGCTGCAATTTTATTCTCTGCTTACTGAAACCTGCACTTAATTAAATGAAGCACCAGGCTAAACTTTAGTTTAACCAGGCTTTTCTCAGATAGGGCCCCAATGTCACATCTCATCAACTGCTGGATATCAGGCTACAGCAACCGAACCAAGTCCTACATGGATTTTTTGAACCACAGTGGGTGAGAAGAATGGACAGAGAAGAGAAGGCAAGGAGGCCACTTGTCTCATTTCTGAAATCCTAGTCATGCTTCTGCAGTAAGTGACAATGGACTCCATAGTCTGCTATGATTACACAGCAGAAAGTGTCAAAACCATTGGCCAGCCCTCTACCAATCTCAGACTGGAAGGCAATTACAATGCCTTCCCACTGATTTTTCTAGTTCAACTATTCATGTGATCGGGTCTATAATTTCATTGGTTATAATTTTATTTATTGTTCCCAGACTATGACCATCAGGCAGGAGTCCTCCTTAGGAAGGATATTTTTAACAGAGCTCAGTATGAAACACAGTAGAGCTGGGGCTACGGCACTTCTGACCAGCAGACTGGCTTCCCCAAGAACACCAGGCTGAGATATTTTTTACTATCAGGAGGAAAACTTGTAGGATTTGGGGTCTTTTTTTTGTCAAGCTAACCCATGCTTTCTGCAACTAAGTACTTTAATGAGCATACTTATAAGGAGAAAGCCACTTTGAAGACAAGTCCATGAAGTCTACTGAGAGGCTTGCCGTGGTAAGTATAATTTACTTAAGAAGTGCTGAAATACCTACAAAGAGAGAAACTTTTTTTTTTTTTTTTAAAAAAAGCCCCAAAAGAACAAAGACAGATCAGAGACAGAGTCATCTAAGCTTGTCAGAAAGGCAGGTAACATTGTCTGTCTTGGAAACACTTCCACTTGAGTAGACCTGGCAAACTTAGAGGAAAACTCACAAGTGCAAAGTTACTCACATCTTTAAACAGTGGCAAGATGAAGCTTTTATCAAAGTGCTATGATTTGCTTTGCATTCCTATTCAAAATAGTTTCCCTTTAGAACATCCTATTGAAAGGAAGTGAAGGGCTCTGAAGCTTTATTTTCCTTACATTTGTGAGAAAAAGCCTTTGTACCGAAGGCTGGTCAAGACCCATGGTATTTCAGGATGGCAAAACCCTCTTAGATTAGCAATCTCATACCTGAAAGCCCTGAGAACAATTCCACAATAGCAAATTTAATAGATACACTCTTAAAAGAGAAAAATCAAAGCAGCATTTGTGTATATTTTTTTTTTTCCCCTACATGAACACAAAAACATTCACTAACTAGCCTTTATAACACTCCTCCTGGCTGGGTAACAATTATCACTACCATTTTAGAGGTTGCTAACCGAGGAGATTCACTCACTTAGGAAAAATGAAAGGATCTCTGCCAGTCCACGCTGCAATTCAAAAGGACAGATGCCACTGCAGCCCAAAGTGCCTCAGTCCGACGGGTGACAAAGCAAGGTGCAATTAGTTATGCATTTACTCTGATCAAAGAGAGGAATTTCTAATGGACCGCCCAGCCATGGCTCAGTGTGCTCAATCTTTCCTCTTTGTAACAGCAAAATTGCAGTGAAAAGAAACAATTTTCCACAAAGCGAGTCCCAAGCACGACGGCGCAGAAGCTGCTTTTTGCTGCTACTGCTCGATGTTTTGTGCCGCCTCTTTATTCTTTAGGCAAAGGGTACTTGTTTCACAAATTTCAAGCTGAGAAGAGGATCTGTATACAAAATGAAGAGATCTCATGCCTTAACATAGAGAAAAGCAGGTGAGTCACTTTAATTATAATCAATGGTAACAATAATCCTCCGGCTAAGTCTTGAAAACTGAAGGGATATTTTCAAAGTGCTTCCATAAATTTTCATAAGGGGCATTTCTACCACTTAAACTAATACAAAGCAAGGGATCAATATTACAAGGGTTTCTGTATTTGTCAAGAGAGATTTAAAAACTTTCCGTTTGCTTCTGCATTCCAGTTCAACCTATTTAAATTCTCTCTGTTCCCGCTGTCCTTCAGCCACATTCAGTAACCAAAACAAGAAGCTCAAATTTATCTAAATATTTATTATTATTATTTATTATTTATCATAATAAGGATATTTATGAGGTGAACCAGAACTGATGGAGAGCTGTAAATCCATGTCAGTCGCAAGGAGGCATTTTAATTTCCCAGAGCCTTGGACTGGCCAGGCCTGGCTTGCCAGGAAAACTCAGTACTGAGTGCTTCAGTTCGTGGCTACAAAAATACCTCATCTTCCTTCTCCTCACATTTCCTTCAGAAGGCAAAGTTGGGCTGAGAAAGCCTCAAAAGAATCTGGAATAGCTGGAATATATTTGGACAAGTTCCTATGTAACCTGCTCTAGGAGGAGCTGCTTTGGCAGGGGGGTTGGATTAGATGATCTCCAGAGGTCCCTTCCAACCCCATATCATCCTGGGATCCCGTCACTGGAAACGGCATAAAAACACCCGTATATTGTTACAACAACCATCTTTGACCACCAAGTGCTCCACTCGGTAGGTGTTTTACACACCATTTGGGACATGGCCCAAAAAGGCAGCTGGACCATCTCAGTGGTGGCAGGGAGCTCACCAGTGAGAGGCACAGATTCACACTTTTGGTTCAAGGGTCCCTGCTTCAGTCCCTCAACTTCTGGCCAAGCCTGTGATACTCTTACAAAGCAGGAGACAGATCGTAAACTAACCTGATACATTGTAGTAATGGAAATTACATACGTGGAAACACATTTTTTTCTCTTTTGGCTACGTCTCCCAATTTCTCTGCCTTCCCCCAATCGTATGGGGTTTTTTTCTATTTATTCTCTTCCATATGTTTCTATGTAATAGAGAAAGCACAAATAAACTAAGTAGTACAAAAAAGAAAAGAGACCTCTCTCTAAAATTATAATTTTTGTTGTGCGATGCTTTCTTTCTGGTAAGCATTTGGGGAAACAGATTTTATGAACAGGTTTCACTAACAATAATGGGAGAAGTTTCAAAAGTAATACAATCTGGCATACTTCAGAAATGCAAAGGCTTCAATTACAAGCTTCAGGCATTAATTTTTTTTTGTTTGTTTTGCAATAACCAAACCCACTAATCTAAAGAGTAAATCTGCAGCCTTCCAGCTTGCTTCGCGGTGTAATATAGTGGCCTTTGCCTACTTCCATAGTGACAAGTGCCTACACCGTAAATCTCTGCCCAGGCACGCCAATTACATAGTGCTGCAGGGAAAAAAATATACTGTACCGCTTCCCAAACTGTCAGGTTTTTGGTCTCTGACACTAGTGGCTTGTTCCCTCTGTATGGTGCTCACTGGAGTGCTCCAAGTAGACAAAACGACCCAAGAGAAGTCAACCCATGTCAAAAAGCACGTTTCGTTTGGTGTAAGGAACACAACAGAGGACCGTGCAAACTACCAGCACACCCCAGCACAGCCTCTTCCATGGTATGAAACAACAGATTGCCAGTAGGTTTCAGCTTGCTTCTCATTAGGGAATTATTTCAGACCCTGTGAATGCCTCCTGAAGGAGCAGGTGAGCACCTATGTGCATGGAGGTCTCTCATGAGATGAAGAAAACACCACACAGGTGTTCACAAGCCTTGGATCCCCTGAGGATGCTGCAAGAAGCTCCTTGGTCTGTCACAACAAAATGCATGAGAGCAACCCCAAAGTATAGTATCACAGGCTTTATTTAAAACATGAGGTCTGCAGAAGTTCTCTCCAACACACCATTCAAGAGCAGACAGGCACTAATAGTTTTTAGTTAACAGGATTAAAGAAACCATTCTAATCCCAATTTATAGGACAGGGGGATTAAGATGATGGTTTTTGCTCTGGGATGGAATGCCTGATTTCCACTGGACTTGCCCCATTAGAGAGCTAAGCAAGAGGAGCTGAAGGCTGGACCCAGACCACTGCCCGATGAACCCTCACCATTCCTGGGGCTTGGAAACAACCCTACATATGAACTTCCCCTCAAACTGCCATCCATAGTGTAAATTTTCCCATAATATGAGAGGGACAAGATACTTGTTATTTAACATCTCCTTACATGGAGGGACTGGAGACAGAACAAAAAGCCAGTTTCTGCTGGGTGAAAACAAGCCAACCTACTGCAAATGAAGCACATACTTCAAAGCCTTCTCTGTGTCAGGCAGCTGTGCCAACTACAGCACGTTACTTTTACTCAGACTCACTCAGAAATCTGAGAGTGGATTTGTCTTTCCGTGCCTGCTATAGACTTGACAACACAGAAAAGCAGGCACTGATGAAAGCCATCTTTATTCCACTCAGCCATGCGCTTTAGAGGCTCCTTCTGTGCCTGGTTTGCTCTCATCAAGAGTTACTGATGGACTTCTAAGAAAACTCCCCATTTCCTGGGCACACCAAAGAGCAGAGGTATGGAAGCATCAGGGAGCTCTCTCCCACCTCTGCAGGGTTTCAACATTTGTTGTCTGTGATCTCAATGTCATAACCACTGCCCAACCCTGCCCTCGAAACCCATCACACCCAGCTCCCTTCTCCTTCCCAGGGTGTCCAAGGTCTGAGCCCCTTTACTCCACCTCGTCCCACCTCTTTCAGGCAGGGCTCAGTGATTTGGTGCAAGGCACTCATCTATCTCCATTTGGACTCACCTTGTCCAGTAGTTTTTTCCCTCTATCCAATTACTCTGATGGTTTTTTTCATTGATGTATTTTCAACCAGGCTTTATTTTAAATACTAGAAAACACTTATTTGTGATAACTTAGCTAGGCATATTTCTTTTCAACTATTCAGGGCGCACAAATCTGCTGAATTTTGCAGTAGCTGGCATGCCAGCTCTACCAAAATACATCTCCAATGCTCTTTTTTCCCCTAATTCTTTAAAGAACTCAATATATGAAATCAGGAAGTGCTGATTTGCTTTTATTGCTACAACTTATTCAAGAACCTCAAACACGTTCTGATGACACTGAACGAGACAGGTAGCCAGCAACAAGCGTCACTGTAGCTCTCTGTTAGTACAGAGAAGTTTCCAACTATGTACTGAGTGCGAAATAGATATCGCTTTTGAAAAGCAAAGGCTTTGCTTAAGTGCGCTCAGTATATTTCAGATACATTATCATTAAAAATTAAAATTAACTTTCAGTTGCTTGGGCTCTGTACTCTGTTTCAAGTGGTTTTATATGCACTGGTCTGATTAACATAAAGTTTCTAAATTTTTGCTTAAGGATGTTCCTGTAAGATTGCCAAGTCTTCCTTTAAACTCATCACTGCTCCTTTCCCTTCCACTGTTGTGTTTATCATTACTGCTCTTATTAATTTTTAAACGTTGCCCTTCTTCACAGGAGCTCAACAAGAAAAAAAGGAAAGGTTGAACCATGGCAGATAACGTAAATTTGGCAAACAATTTCCTTCTCCATCCATATCTGCCAAAACACAAAATATACCACCCCCCCTTTATGACTTCATGTGTTTCTTGGGATTTGGAAGTGAAGTAATAATTTGTTCACTTGCATTTTAACAAACACGAGGAACGGCACATTGGTGCGGATGCTTTTTTTCAGTAGCAATGGCCAGTCATCTCCGCTGGCCAAATACACCTTTTCCTCCTTCTGTGGAGATGGAGAAATCTGGCTGGCCCCTTTGCTATGGAGCGAAGCAATACATATCAGGATGAATCCTGTAACTTTCAAGCATTTTGTCCACTTTGAGCACCCTGCCAGCGATCAAATCCAAATGGTTTCTTAGAAATCTCAGCGGCTGCACTGAGCTAAGCACCTGCCCCGGCTCCTTTCTGCAGCGATATTGATGCTTTTATTGTTATGACATTTACCAAAACAAACTCCCAGACCAAGCCCCTCTCTCTCTCTGTGGCCCCTCTGGTGCTTTTATAAACCAGAGAAGTAACAGGCTGAGTTGCTTTCTACATCTCTTCCAGAGCTTGTTGTGGGCTATGGGATTCACGATGCCGTTGCTTGATACAAAGCAGTCACTAAACTGCTGAAAGTTCTACTCTAAAGCCTTTTTCTTTCAAATGCAGCTGCATTTTAAATAATATACAGTTAAAAAACCTATATGCTTTCTTGTCAGCCATCAGCAAACTTTCTTTAGACGAATTGCAAAAGTTAAACAAGGCAAAAATATCATAACAGGACAAACAAATTCTGCTTAACTCTTTAAAAGCTGAATTATCCCTTAATCCTAAATCCTGAAGGTATTCAAGCTGTGGGTGATGGTGCACTATATAATCAAGGATATAACCTGAGCTGCAAGATCTATTTGCTTGTGCTTATTTAATAAGAAGAAAAAGAATACTTATGTTTTCCATTCTGTTGAAAAAGCAGATGAACAGCTTTTACTCAAAGTTGAAACCCATGTATTAGTCTTCAGGCAGAAATCAGAATAGGAAAAAAAAATCTCCTCAGAGGGAAAATATAGAAAGGTTTAATGCTGCAGTCAAGGAATTAGGATGGAAACATTAATGCAATCCTAAACGTGAAGATTTCTGCAGCACTTTTTGTAATCAGCGTGGATGTATTTAGGTAAAAATTTAATTTTCCAGGGAAATCACAAATGCCTCATTTTCATGAGGAGCCTGAGGGACACTACACGTACCAGAGATTATACAGAGATTATATCAGACAGAGAGTGCAATATCTTTGGATATAAATAACATGAGGAAGTACAGATGCAATTTCATTAAATATCACGTCCCTAGATGACAGGCGAGACTATAGCTCCTTCTTAAGATCCGTCGAGCATCTTTCCGGTACATTTAGAGGGCCCCTCATCATAGCAGGATTCAAAACGTTTTTAAAACGTGCTTCTCGCCTGCACGGTGGTAATGTCCTTTCTCTGGCCAGCCTTGAATACTGTTCTAAATTGCTTTGCAAAATAGTACATTGTGCTGGTAGGTTATAAAGTGCTTTCCAGCACAGCTTTGTATCCTCACTTTACAGCTCAGTTCATCTCTGTAGCTACCAGGGGGGATGCTTTAGCGCTGGGCTGGGAAGAACCATCAGGACCTGCAGCTTTTCCTAATGCAGTTTTATTTCTCGAGAGAGAGGACCGAAAGCAGCCTTCCTGGTAACCGAAGGGCTTTTGCCAAATGCTGTTCAGCACAAAGTTTACACAAATTACAAGAGAAATCTAATATTTCCATGTTTTATGAATACTAAAATGAACAGTCATTACCTGAGTGCAAATACAGATATTTTATCCATCATTAACAGGGACACTCTCCATTACTGCAAATAAAATATAGATAATTTTTCTCACTCTTCCCTTTCAGAGAAAGGTTGTAGCTCAGCTGCTTTAAAAATACTCTTTCTTTTTGTTTTCTCAGAACCTCTATGATTACCTTTGAAATTTGTAGCCATTAACTTGAATTAAGGAGCTGGAAGAACAGGAAAGTTCTGAGGACTGTTTCAGATCCTGGCAAACATATCTGGGACATACAGATCAGCCTCCAAAGCACCAGCCGAGGAAGTAGTAGAAATCCCATTGCTAGATCTCAAAAGTACAATAAAAATTAACCCTAACAAAGAAGCTGCCTTTCCACAGAGGGGCTGGAATAGGCCAGGTTTTGTTTCGGAGTTTCAAAAGTTCAGTTCTCAAAAATCGATAGAATTCCAAATTTCATTACTTACATTAATATCCACTCTCTAGCCACACAAAGACGGGATTTCCATTAGTCTCCCACTTCTGGTGAGACTGTTAACCACTTGGCTAGTGGATGAACACATCTCCACCAGGCCCTCCTTGCAGTTGCACATTATACAGAGCACTATGTATAAGCCGATATATGAAGGGCTAGGACACTTTCCAGGAAAGGAAACCCATATTTAATCCCACGTGCCACTGAATATTTAACACAGGCAAGTCTTGCTGTCATCTCCATAACATTTCAGAGGCCAAACTTTCTTTTTATCGCTCATTTGAGGAACAAGGAAACCAGATCAACAATTGCTGTCTTTTCATTTCTCCTACCTTCTATACAAGAATTTTCTAAAAAAATCATATTTAGTTAGATTCAAATTGAATTTTTCCTCTTGAACAATCAGTTTTTCACATGATACCTTCCCATCCTTAGCGGTTGGTGTGTCTGGCTCTTCCTACCTTTCTCCATCCCCCAAAAGAGGTTCAACAGACTTGGGAAAGCAAGGTCATAAGTCAAAATGCAAATGGAATGATGTCCTCCTGTGGCCTCTCGTGAGACTCCTTTTGTTGGGATGATCCAGTCTGACTCACACATAAGGCACCTCTCCAGGGAGCTCAAGACAAATTTGCAAGAGTCTGTGCAGACAACACCCCCTCTCCCCAGTATTCTCAGGACATCTCTGGAGATGCCCATCCTTCACTGCTGCCGACACAATGCTTTGCTCATTCCTAGGTTTAATGACAAAATATCAACCCACCAAGTGGCAATAAATCACAGTATTCCTCCAGTGCATTTAGAAAGGAAGACGAGACAGAAAACTAGGACCAGTGTTGAGAAGAGACAAATTTTGCTATCACAGTGATCAGCTGACACAGCAGCTAGAAGGTATAAAGTTGATAGAAAAACTGGCTTATCTTTTCATTTTGGCCCTTGCAAGTGTCTAACTGGAGACAAAGATGCATAATCATGACAGTTCATAGACATTTCCAACCACAAATTCACTTCTTTGTGCAATAAACTCACTTTCATTTACACTGTCAGATTCCTTCTCCAGTTCTAAGAGAAACTGGTCTAACAATGATGCACCAGTACAACCCATCACGCTCCCAACTCATCGCTGTGATCCTGTGCTACCTACAGGTTCCCACCAAGCATAGGACGATTCCTTTAGGTTGGAACTCACCTCTTCTCCAGAGGTTGAAGAGCAGAACCATAACTTAAACCAAATTCCATAAACTGATGAGAAGGTCCTGACTCAGGGACCTTTTCAGCACCAAAAAGCACATGCACATGTAGGAGGGCAGCCTGCCATTGCTACCTGGTTTCTCTTTTATATTTTTTTTTTTCTCTTTCAGTGGATTTTGCCTATCATTGTACCATTGAAGATGCTCTGATATTAGGACCGCATCCCTCATAGTAAAAACTAAGACCTGAATTCCTCGCTGGGCAACGTGACAGTAACTAAAGCAAGACCAAGCAGAGAGCACAGTGTACAGTGGTCTCTGCCTTTCTTGCAACCATTTGATAACTGCGTCTGATTTCAAAAGAAGCTTTTTAATTCCAAACGCAAATTTTACACACGTGAAAATACCCCATGTTGATACCAATTAGCTGACTAGTATTTTAGATGCAGTAAAATCAAAAGGCAACTTCATATAAATATTTCAGACTCATTTCTCCAAGGTATGAGAAAAGCCAATGGCTCAGTAAGACTTTAAAATCATTCCCTTCTCCACCAAAAGGAAGAGACTCTTAATTAACTTAATAAAGAAGGCATGACAGGGATGTACACCATCATCTTCAGGGGAACAGGTGAGACTGTAGGAGGGTTATGAAGCCATTGTGTGTCTCATCAAGTACTTCCAGAAATGCCTGCTCTCAGTTATATTCATCTTTGCCCAAAAGCCCTGGGAAAGCCTCGTCCTGGAGAAGGGACAGTGGGTGGCAAGGACCACCTTGAGCTGGTAAAATAGATGTTATGTTCCTTCTACTGTCAAGCAGGTCTGCTAATGAGAAGACAGAACAAACTAGAGGAGACAACAAGCAAATTTTTTGCAAGTTTATTGCCTAAATTTTATTTTTGAGTTTTGTACTAACAGACAATACAATAATGGGGTGTTTATTTATGGAGGGGAGACTGCATTCAGTTCAGCACTACAATAAACTGGGAGACATTGAAGTGATAAATCAGGAAGGCTTGGTAGAAACTAAAATTAAAAGTAAGCCTCACTAAATCTTAAAAATGGGATGGCTACATAAACAACTTGATGTATAGTTTCTATTGTTGTTTACAGATAATAGAGTTATCTATTTTCTCTAGCTATGAAGTGCTTTCTGTATTAAAGTACTACTGCCATCATAAAACACTTGTGAAAATTAACAGCCAACTTCTCTTCTGTACTGAATATTAATTTCTATATGAACATGTCTTGCCACACAGCTTTCAAAACATCCTCTCTACAAGGATATTTAATTTCATGCAGAAAGCGATTTTTGATCAACCTACACAAATTAGTGAATGAAGAGGACACGGTGCATCTAACTGCCTGTCTGAACTCCGGGAAAGCACTCCCCACTGTGAGTTAGTAGACTTGAAATGAAAAACTAATTCAGCTTCTTATTTATAAGCAAAAATTGGTCAAAAGACAGATAAGAAGTGGCAATGGTAGATGGCAGTGGGTTGTTTAATAAAAGCTAGAGCTGTGAGGCAAATGCTGGACCTGGATTTAGTTAAAATGAAACGGTTTCCTACAAGTCATCAGAATGAGTATTACCAATCCTGTCATGATGGAAAATGTTAAAATACAGGTATGAATTTTACAGATTATCAGAAATCGTTATAGACAGTATTACATGTGGGGGTAATAATATCAAAAAGATATTTGAGAGGAGAGAAAAACCTTGAAAGCAGCAACACCAGAGCTCCTGGAGAAACAACAGACTAACTCAGACCCAGCCTTACCACCAGCCAAGACAGCAAAGCTGCTGGGCTGCTTACAGAATCCATACATTAGCCCAGTCTGGCCACACCTCACTTAGTCCTGCTCAGCACAGTGGACCTCACATCAAAGGCAGACTGTACACTTCACCACATCTCAGGGCTGGAAAGGCTCAACAAGATTTCTGAGCACAGTCGACATTAATCATTCAGAAGCTGGAGTGCCGAAATTAGTACGAAAGATACTGCAGTAAGCACAGCTCAGCCAAATAATAATTAAATGACTACTAGGGGAAAAAAAAAAAAAAAGGAAAAAAAAAAAAGACAAAAAGACTGCACTGAAAAACTGCTTCATTCAGGGAAGGGGGGCAGGAACCAGCAGACGTGCCTCTCACTACTGGATGTTCTGTGGAACATTATTGGTAACAGGGCCAACTAAAAACTCTACTGGTGATTTTCTCTTTTCAGGCCCCAGCTCGGAAAACATTTATAAACAGCACTAAATCTCTGCTTCTACACATCTAAGTTAAGGTTTCTGCAAAAATGCTGGCGAGTTCCTAACTCTGATTTCTTCATCGCTACAGAAAGTATTCCAGGGTTTTATAAAGCTGCTCATAAAGCAAAACCTGAAAGCACATACCTTATTTCCCTAGGAAAAGCAACTGAAATGATGCTTCACATTTCAAATTAATTAGTTGTTGGTTCCTTTCACTTGAGTCAAATACTCAAACCTCTGTTCTATTATTATCCTTTCCTTCCCACTTTGAACTGCCATCACATAAAACATTTTGCACAAAATTATAATGGTCAAAATCTTTAAGAAAGAGAAAGGGAAGAGATATACATAAAATATAAAACATTTTGCACAGAATTAAAATGGTCGAAACATTTAGGAAAGAGAAGTGAGAAAGAAACCAGCTTTCTAAGCTATAAAGCCTCTGTCTTGTTCTTGATAGTACGCTTATAAAATAATTAAAGTACATGAACGGCAATAATAGCAAAATAATTTCCTTATTAGGCCTGAACTCAACTTTCTAAGTGTATTATCACCATGATGAGCCTCTATTTATCTTGCCTGTGGTAGTACTTTATAATGATTACATAAAGAGGTCTATTTTAGGAAGGTTGTATCTTTGATCTCTTTTTACATACATAGAAATCATTTGCAACTGACAGATCCATTACACTTGCACGTGATATTCTTCATCTGCAAATAAAATATTCTATATAAACAACTTAAAGAATCATCTTGTTTCCTTTAGAAAAGTGCATTCCTGCTTCTCTCAGCAGATATAAATTGAATCCATACTGTGCAAATCAAAGAGGGTATTGATTCCTTAGGCAACCATGTAGAAATCATCACACAGTATGTTTGTTATTTGGATTTTTTTTTTTAATCAACTGCCACACAAACACATCTATTTATAAACCCTGCCTACAAACAATGAGGCATTTCTAAGGCAGGTACAGCTTGTGTGATTTTTCCAGAAAGGAGAGAAAGCGAAAAAGATGAAGGAGGCTTTTTTGGCTGGCCTGATGGAGCGAGCACACAGCCAAGTGCTTTGAAGCACAGGGCTTTAGTTCACAGTGGTGCTGAACCCACCGAGCCTCCAACAACACCTTTCCCACCAGGTCCTCCAGCCCCTCTCGCCACAGCCTTGTCTTACACACCTCATTTTCCATGTATTGAGAGATGACACACTGAGAGTACAGCAGTATATACAACTACTGAAGATGTACAAACAACACGTTGGGTAAAATGTTCTTAGGTGACAATATTTTGAGCCCTCATGAATGCTGACATAACCATTGATATACCTATTGTTCTTGTCAGTCCTGAAAAACTTGGGCAACTACTGACAGAATGAATTTCCACATGCTCTTTCCTAATGTCTTCAGCAAAAGCCTTAATTAGAATCATAAATGGTCAGAGTTGGAAGGGACCTTAAAGACCATCTAGTTCCAACCCCCCTGCCAGGGGCAGGGACACCTCCAATCAGACCAGGTTGCTCAAAGCCCCATCCAGCCTGGTCTCAAACACCTCCAGGGACGGGACGTCCACAGCTTCTCTGGGCAACCCGTTCCATTGTCTCACCACCCTCACAGCAAAAATTTCTTCCTAGTATCTAATATAAATCTTACTTCTTTCAGTTTAAAACCATCCCCCCTCATCCTATTGCTCCACTCCCTGTATTTTCCTTCAGTAAACAGATTGCTGTGAGATTTGATTTCTGAATGTGGTAACTCTTACTGGTTTCTCAGTTTCAATGTAAGTCTTGGAAGACTCACGTTGAAAGATCTATGCTGTTTTATTATTACTCGTACCATACAATAGACACCCCCTGATTTAAGCCAGGTTTCACGTCTGCGAACTGCTGTGTTAGGATGCATAGGCTCATGTACACTAGTCCAAATTTGATCCTGACGATCTCCAAGCAGTTTGCTATGATCCGATGAACCATATTGATGAGACAGAAGGAACGCTGCAAAGGAGTTATTTATCTGCAAATAAATATGTATCTGCCACCAAGAACACATGATTTTGTCCAATACAAGCCCAAAACTTGAGAGATGGGGAAAATATGGTTCTGCTCCCCACTGGAGTACACTCTCTCTGCTGGAGTGTGACTAAATCTACTCTACTGGCAGACTAGATTTAATAATGTTCTTCTCCTTCCTAAGAATGTTATAAAGCTGCATTAACATCCTCAGGCAAAAGTCTCCACACAAATGAAAAGGAATATTGTCTCTATTTTAGAGATGTGATAAAACTCTGTAGCCAGCCACCAACATAATAAGTATTTCCACTCATCCTGGTTGCTGAAAACCAACATTCTGATCACCTCTAAGTTTAGAATAAAGTAGTATGAAAAGTTAAACACTTCAACAAATTCAGCATTTCAATTACCTTAGTTAAAGTAAAACCCTGTTTTAACACCCAATCCTTACCAGATATCTTTCTGTCATCTTTCCAGAACAAGTACACATGACCATATGGAAGGTTCCAAATAATATGGATTCTATGGGTTGTGGAGAAGAGATAGATTCATATATAAAACCCTCAACACCTCATTCAGAGAAAATCCATAACCAGTAGCATGGAAAAAACCCACTGGAAAAAAATCACTTCAGCACAAGGAGTCAAATGAGTAGAATCAAACTGTGCTCCCCAAAAATCCTTTAAATTCACCTTCCTGTTTTGGATCTCTGCTGAACTACCAGAAAAACAGACCCTTAAGCTCATTCACAGAAACTTTAGACAAAGCTCTGGTTTTATTGTTCATGTACAACATGAAACAGCAACTCATTGCTGACGCCTAAATACTACAAACATGAGCAAATTTAAAATAGGCTAAGCACCGGTATCTCCAAGAGCAATACTGGGCACGATACCAGCACTGGCTGTACAAGCTTCTGACTTCGGGTTTTATATTAATACACTTAAATCCTTACCTATTTCACTTCTCTGTTTCAAAATGTAAGTGTAAAACTATCAAATGCAGTGCAAAAACACAGTAATTCCCAGTTACCTTATTAAAACACTGGTAGGGTTGCAGTAAAATTTACTGGAGAGGCAGCTCTGCAATGTTATATATTATCATTTGATGGAAGGCTACCTTATCTAGAAAGGGAAAGTTCACTGAGATGATCTCTGCATACCTCTTCTGACTGATTACCTGCTCAATAAATAAACACATATTTGTTTTAAATAAATATGGCCATTTTAGATTCCTTCATTATTTCTTCATCTCCACCAAGAAAAGCTTTTCTGGGAAAGAAGGACATAGTACTGGGCAGGGATTCACCAAAATCTTTCCAAATGCTATAATGTCATAGTAGCAGCACAAACTACCCGTAAAACCACTTAAGCTGCCAGTACCCAACATGGCACATAAAATCCAGTAAACTTACAGGAATTACACTGGTTCTTATATAAAAGCTTACTACATACTCAAATTCCTAACAATATCAGAAAGCTTTATCACTGTCACCAAGTAGGAAACACCATATGCAGGGCCAGTGCTGAGGTGACAATTTACAAGCAAGAACAATCCACTTGAGTGACACCTTAATAAATGGCTCTTAAATTGCTGGGGAATAGATGCATTTCTAAGATTCTTCACAATGGCTAAAAAATGATCTGTCTGAAGTTCCTTTAAGTCTGTCTTTGGAGAGTTCCTGTAAGTCTTTCTGTTTACTGCGATGATCTTTGATGCTCCACTCTACACTACGTGCTTGGCAAACACATGTGCACGGGCAGGGGCATGGCACTGCTGAGACACGGCAAAATCCTGTGCTCTGCAGAAACGAAAGGTGGTGAAAAGGGTGAAATCAATAAAAAAGTCGGAGCTGATTTCAAGCTGCAGCTGTGCAGCAGCTACGTCTGCATCTGGTCTTCTGTGTCTCCCATCCAGACCCAGACCTGAAGGCCTGGGCTTCCTGGCTTGACCTTGGCGCTGTCTCATGGTTATGGACTCCCTGGGTGTGTGAGACACTGAGCAGTGTTTCTAGACCCAGTCCTGACCTAGTATCATAGAAGAGACCTTTAAAATCAAGTCCAACCATAAACTGAGCGCTACCAAGTCCACCACTAAACCACATCTCTCAGCACCACATCTACACAACATGCCTCCAGGTATGGAGAGTCAAGCACTTCCCTGGGCAGCCTGTTCCCAGTCCTTGACAACCCTTTCTGTCAAGAAATTTTTCCTAATATCCAATCTAAACCTCCCCTGCTGCAATGTAAGGCCATTTCCTCTTGTCCTATCACTTGTTCTTTGGCAGAAGAGACTGATCCCCACCTCGCTACAACCTCCTTTGAGGCAGCTGTAGAGAGTGATAAGGTCTCTCCTCAGACTCCTTTTCTCCAGACTAAAGACCCCAGCTCCTTCAGCCTCTCATCATAAGACGTGTTCTCCAGACCCCTCACCAGCTTCGTTGCCCTGGACATGGCCTGAACACTCACAGCCCCACATCCTGGCTCGGAGCTGCTGCAGGCCTCACCATCACCATGGTGGAGCTGTCGGCCATCGCTGCACCCTTTGGCCTTTGCAGTGTAGCTGCTCTCGCTCCTCGGCAGGAGACACTTGATCTTCTCACAAATCCTCCCAAAACATTGTCACTGAAAACAAAGCAAACCCAGGGAAGGGATCGTGATGTGACGCAGCAGCTGGTGCCTTCTTACATGACTAAGGCCTGACAGATGTAGTTGCTCCTTCAAACTGATCTCACTTGAGTAAGACGACAAACCTCAGGAGGTAACATTAAACACTACCTGTGCCTGTTCTGGGAACAAAGAGTTACTAACTTGACTTTTTAATCTTATTAAGAGCAGCATGATTGCTAACACAAGAATGAAAAGGTCCACGTTCCTGGCAGTCCTCCGATTTGTGAGAGGTAAATAACACCGCTTTCCAAAACAGAAACATTTACAGTGACAGAATTCTGAGATCATACAAGTTAAAGAGACTTTTATCATAACAGACTATCATTTTGCTGTTTTAATTCTTCAGACAAATTCAGAAGTCAAGTTCTGCTCTGTTAAGACTTGTATAATTTTTTTTGCTACTGGCATTGTTATCCACCCTGGCCCGCCGAACTTTCCAGGAAAGAAAGCAATGTACAATAGGGATACCTCTCCCGTAAGAACTAATGGGTAGAAACATTAAAACCTTGAAGGTTTTTGAGAAGAAGCACTAACATGGGCCCATGTTATCAGCCTGTCAGTGTGTCAATAACGAGATTAATCCACCCAGCACAAGATCTTTTTATTTTACACGCAGTACCTGGCAACAAAGATGTAGATTCCCACTAGAAAGTAAATTCCGAAATGGATTTTGAGTTCCAAAGCGCAACTGGACAGAGGAACAATTTGGTGATAAGAGTGATTCCAGACCCTCCAGGCTATTTTTAGTTCTAGCACAAATGCTTAATCTTTTCCTGTGACCCAAGAGGCAGTAGATAGCCCTTGCCCAGACAAACTTTAGTCTAGATACAGAACATGGAAAACACAGGCAGATCTCTGAGATGAGATAACACTAAATCCATAAATTTCTTTGAAAACTAGATTCCCCTATTCAAAGGGTAATTCAAAAATCCCTTAAAGAATAATGATTCAATGCCACGCACATGGAATTACCAGCACAGCTCTATTCTTGCTCATTTCTGGCAATTTCATGGTGAACAGAGATAAAGTCGTCCTAAACTAGAGGGGATTTTTCTAAGATTAAAAGTAATATGTAGCTTTAAGAGAGTTAATATTAAGGTTAGACCAATGTAGCAACTCTAAATACAGAGAGAAATGTAACTCAAGCTTTTGAGAAAACTGGAATTAAAAAATGAATTAAAATCAAATTAATTTTTGCCCTGTCCCAACGTAATGCTTAAATTACAATTATGAAATCTGTAACAGAAAAAAAAATTAAATAAAGAATAAATTACACATATAGCTGAACAGAGGCAGTGAAAGCTAAAAGAGAAATGCAGCAACTCAACAACAAAAGCGCTTTGCTTGAGGTCAAAGCTTATTATTTGCACTAGAGTTATTTGGCCTCATCTGCATAGCTGAAGATGACAAATTTACAGCAAACCTGTGAAGTTTTGAATGAAGTAGCCTGACATTTGGGAAAGGATATTTCCATAAACAAATGTTGACACGTGACAGATGGATACAAGGGCTATTTGAGGACTACTGTATGCATTCATGTTATTCATATCACATTTTTCTTTACAGGCCTCCTAGCAACAGATTTTCTATCTAAATCCATAAGAAGCCGCATGCTCTCTGAGGGACTCACTGCCCTCCCCCACAAAAAACATTTGTGAGGGGAATTCAAGAAAATCATTCAAGGAAAGTATTAAAGAAATGCTCCTCCTGACTGACAGAGAAGTACATGTGTGATCTGAACTGGTTCAGTTGAAAATTGTTTTATATATGTTTTTCAGACCAGATTTTTTCCCAATTGTATAGCATTTTGATTAAAGCTGAGCCCTGAAAACACCTTCCACTAGACTAGGTTGCTCAAAGCCCAGTCCAACCTGGCCTTGGAACGGTTGAAGACAGGTTCATGAGGTTTGAGACCTGAGAAGGACATGGAGCAGCCCTGGAGGAGAGGGAAAGGGGCAATGCCCGTGGAGTTGACTTTGGGAACAGTGACACTAAATTTAAAATAATCAAATTACACAAGGTTTTCAAGGCATTAAATGACAGATTCTCCCAAACAACAAATATATATGCTCCTCTGCAATTGAAACAGGAAAGTGCTGTAGGGAAATCACTGGAGGATGGTGATAACTTCCTTCATTCGCCAAAGGAACAGTATAAAATTAAAAGCCAAACTATTCTTCTATAATCATGTATTTCTAGGATATTTTCTAGATTTCTGAATGAAAGATATTAAAATTGCATTGGAGATGGTCCTAGCAAGCTTTCGCCCTGATTCATTCTCACATCTTTAACACACTGCAGCAGACACACTGCTTGAAGCATTGATTTCAACACAGAAAGAAGATCTGAGGGTATGAAGGACAATGAAAACAAGATAGATAGGAAAAAAGAGAGGATTATTGCTAAATGCATTTATATTTATAGCAATGAACATACTCGCTTGTTGCCTCAAGGTTTATTTATTATTTTATTTATCTTTTTTTCTTTTTTTTTTCCTCGAAGCCACTATGTTTTTAAGGCTCCTCAAAATACACAGCTCAAATAAGTGGATTCTGAGTCTGAAACACATATAAGTTAAAACTATGGTCTGCCACCATCTCACTAACAGAGTTAACAATTTCCCAAAGATCAAAGCATGCATTTTCAAGCCACAAAGTGTGAATTTATCAGCAATTATTCTTCATTCACAAATATGTCATGAGGATCCCTTAATGGCTTAACCATGTATTTATTGGATATGTGAAATTACGTTAAGTGCCAAATACTACTATTACTGCAGTGTATAATTCCTTAAAAGATCTTGAAAACGCAGAGTTATTCCTCATTATCTCCCCACACGTATTTCAGTCACCAGACCTTGTTAAGACACATACATGGACAGTCCTCTATTACCACTGCTCAGGGTACCAAACTGGTATCTCTTGATCCTCCACTTCAACAAAGACATTATTCTATAATGCTCAAATGCCTTAATTTTGACTATCAAGACTGCAGTGCAAATCAGCCAAACAGCAATTTGCCTGGAGACCAAAACCTTCAAACAGCTAATCTAAGCTGTACTTGTTCTCATTTCCACTCTGGACATTGTTTCTACATGGGTGGGACAATGCTGCATCCCCATCCCAGTTCCAAAGGCCTTGGCGTGTTCCTTTTCCATTAAAACATATAGCAGGAATCCACAGGCTGCTAGCTTATCTCAGAAAATACAGGAATTGAAAAGAACTTTGTTTTTCTTCTAATGGGAACTAACACATAGGAAATATTATGCTAAAACCTATATTGCTCTCATACAACCTAGAAAAACAGATTTCTGCTGGGTAGACTGTAGTCTTTTCAAGCACCATCAGCAAAATGTCAAAATACAAATCACTGGAGGCAGAGTGGACACAGATGGATGAGGCAGAGCAGCACAGCGTTCATTTACCCGAGTTCTTGCTATTACCTCAAATACTTAATTTACTTACATTACAGCCAGCTCAGTTTTTATGCTCTAGTTTCGATAATTCACGTACTGTTTTGGATATATCATTGGCCATGTTTTCAGGGGTTATTGCCATGTATTTGGCTGTCCTCCTGTATTGCCATGTTTTTTTTTGCCATATATCCATTATGATATGGATCATAATTTTCAAGTAGAGAATCTATTACTCTCTAGTTCGCTGAGATATTTCTTAATCCCCGTCACAAGGAAACCATAAGTTTTCATATTTAAAAGATGCAAAAAACCTCACAAACTTCTGGAATAATTTACTGGATTTATGCCACTTTATGCTTTTTAATCACACCACCAATGACGGATGCATTCATCTCCCGAACGCTGACTGAGCTCATGACACAGCGGTATTTCATCTCAGACTTCTAACGTCATAACATTTACAAAGTTAAAGACATCTTTCCATCTCTGGTCACTCATCTAGTCGACACCCCTAGATATGTCAACTCAGTCTCTCTGAAGTAATGTCTAACTTTTTCTTGAGTCTTATTCCATAAAAATAACTTTTAGTGACGATGTATTCAGCTACTTTACCACCAGGAAGGGAAAGCAATAAGGAACGGTGCATTCGTGAGTGCTGCATACCTTCAGGGATCAGCTTAATAAGAACAACAAATTAAATGGAATAAAGAAATGAAAATCCATCTGCTGTTGGGAAAACCAAGCCTCATAGTCCTGAATCCCCCAAAAGAAACTGTGCAAATTTGTTTTCAGAATTAACATCAACGGTTGTGGGAGAGGGACACATATGAAATCAAAATATGTATGTATCACTGACTCTACCGCGGTGTTTACCTTGTGAGGTTTCTGGGGAAAAGAGCTGTGATTTCTTTTGTGGAATAGTGGGGGATAGTGCAGGCTCAAAACCCCAATATGTCCCCAGGGAGAACTTCAAAGACATGAAATCAAATTTTACATTGTTTTAGCTTTGATCGCTTAAAGTAAAACATACGAAATAACATTGATTTAATGTACTCCTAATATCAGCTGCAATTATCTGGATGGTTAAATTTGCTTACTGGCAAACACATTTCAAATGCTATTCAAATTTACACGCTTATGTTCATCACAATACTCTGAACCAAAATGTCAATCCCTAATTTAATTTTGCTGATGAAGAAATCAAGGCACAGTTCAATGGCTTGTTCATGCCCAGAAAAGACATCAGTGACAAACTCCTATTGACATCTCCTACCACTAACTCATCTCCATATTATAGAGCTCAGTAAAGTGCTTCCATCTTACATTTTTTTTTTATCTTTCTCATTTGAAATCAGAAATGTAAACTTTTCTTTTTTTTTGTACCCCAGACCAGCACTTCTATATTTCTTCCCTCTGAGAGAAAAATCCTAATTATACTGTATTTCATGACATCACCCATAAAACCACATCTTCTTACTGCATTCCTTTATTAGCTTCCTTTAGGCTTAACTTACAGTTTACAGTTTTGCTGTGAAAAATGTAACTGGAATAATTTCCTCCTAAGGTGACAATTAGAAAAGAAAAAAGAATTACACAAGGAACCACACGGACTTGTAACTGACTGTCATGACAATTATATTAACCCAGGGATATTAATTTGAAGAAAGGGCTCTTGCAATGAGGCATTAAAACAAGCACACTTTCTATGTCTTGGGTATCTTTTGTCAGTCGTTCTCAGTGTATCTACAGTTATTCATTAATTAAACTGTAAGACGCTCCAGTGCCATCAAGCAATTACTGCTTATCTCCCCTTGGTAAATCCCAAATCAGGGACAGGGACCGATAACTTTAAGGAAGATTTAAAATCTTTCTTTCCCAACTGACATTACTTTTATAAACAAATTAGGCAGGTATTTGAGATAGTTATGAGTTATGTGTGACGCAGCCGGCGATGTGGAGCATGAGCTGGTGAACACAAATGATGTCAAAGGCTGAGGCTGCTCAGAGCCAAAAGCACTGAGGAAGAGTGAACCAAAGGAGTCCTGAGACAAATCCTAATCCTCTCTACCTCATAAAATGCACAACAGCCCCATGTTCCAGTTTTCTTTTACAAGGAAAGTTGCAATAGTGGCTGAAATTTGATTTTTCAATCAATTACCTAACCGGTTATAATTTTTTATGTACCTTCTTTGACTTCCATGAATAATGCTTTCCTTAAACAGTCTTTCAAGATTCTGAACCCCCCATAAAAGTCCGATAGTTTAAATAAGAACGTATTTATTATTTCAGTTTAACTTCAGTTAGACCTTTGCCACAAATCAGAAGTAAAAAGAGACAGAGGACTCTGCCTTCTTCTCCAAAGTAGGTGTTTTAAACTTATCCTGAACGAGCAGAAATATTTCTTTGGGGCAGAAAAGTACTATAAATGCATTATAGAGAAGTTGCAGGACACAATGGGTTGTATATATGCAATAGCCTTGCCAATTCAGGAAGCTGAGATTCATATCTACATAGGACAGAAGCAAAATTAATTTCATGGCCTCAGCACACACCTAATGGACCTAATTAACATTCCAGACCTCTTTTAGAAACAGTACTTGAGTAACTTCTTAAACAAAATAACACTGTAAAGCCTGAGGTGACAAAGCTCAAAGGGAACAGTCATTTTGGTGCATGATTATGTTTTCTATAGTAGAGGGAACAGGAATGCATATTAATTAGAATGAATGGTTTGTAGAAAGAAGTAATAGAAGAGATGACCTCTTCTTACAAACTTTACCTCATTTATATCTTTAGACTATCAAATTCTCATGGCTACAAGAAGGTTACTATGAACAGTTCTTTTTCATGTGAGTAAATGCAGTCCAATAATGGAGGGTTGGTTTTTTTATTCAAACCTGGTTATGGAATTTAGGAGTCAGCAACTTATCATAGTTACTGCCTTTGAAAACTTGTAAAATGTTACTGGAGTCTTCCTTTGAAAACAATCTTGTACAGTTGGCAGTTCTTCATGCAGCTGCCTACGAACAGAAACTCATCAAAAGTTGAACAGTCAGGCCACCCTTTAAGTATTGTTTGCTCCAAATTTTCACCTCCCACTTCCAGAAAATAACAAAGTTAGAGAAACTCAAGTTTTGTTTCATCTTAAGTGTTTTGAAAGATATTGTGGATGAAGATGTTTTACCAGCATAAAGCAATGCACAACTGGAAACCATGTGCCATAAGCACCATCCAACAGCAGGCTCTAGACCAGATCTAAAGCTACCATACAGCTGCGATACCTCACCCTCTGTTGCTATGAGGAAACCAGGATTAAGGTGGCTATAGAAAACCCCAGTGCTGTCAGGGGTACTGCTGGACATCAGTGTCCCTCAGGTGTCATTCCTTTGGCTGTCAAACTGACAGCTTTTCTACTCAAGAGTTGGTTGTCTTGTGTCTTCAACGCCCAAGCACTGAAGCTGAGCTTCAGGCCATTTTAGCAGCTCATCAGTCCCCTTTCCTACAGGTCAGTGTAATTTTTCTAGAATGATGTGGTTTTCTGTTACAATCATAGGTGAAAAAAAAAAAAAAAAAGAGCTCAAAATTAAGTACCTATTTTATTCTTTTTATAATATCACAGAATCATTCAGATTGGAAGGAACCTTAAAGATCATCTAATTCCAGCCCCCCCCACCATGGGCAGAGACACCTCCCACTAGACCAGGTTGCTCAAAGTCCCATCCAGCCTGGCCTTGAACACCTCCAATCATTTTAGCAGCATCAGGACACTAGCATGTCACTGCCTGCAAAGCAAGACTATGTTAGCATCCAGCTAAATCAGATGCTAAGACAGAGCAGAAGCATGAAATGATCCGATTCAGTTGTGTTACTTACAGATAAATGGCATTACTTTGTCACAGGGGGCACCAGACTGGTCAAATGAGTGAAATCTTAGGAAAGACATTTCCTTCTCTCTGTTTCAATTTATCTACAAAATGGTGTTAATGCCACCTGCCTCTTTGTGGAGCCCTTTGAGTGGTCCAGATAAAGAAAAAACCAACCCACTGTAAAACATGTTACTACTCTCAGCATGAGTTACACAATTTTAATCAAAGGCTAATATTAAATTCAGGAGATAATTTGCCTTGTTTTAGGCTAAGGGAAATCATGGTTAGGGTGTGAGACAGACATAATGAAAATGAAGTTTCTTAGGAAAAAAAACAAATCTAAACAAATCCCATGTTAATTTTCATTCTCCTCATAGTTTTTTTTTAAAAAAAGGACATCTGAGAAATTTCACTTGTGTAACTCTGATGCCAAGCAATCAGCTATGCAATAAACAGATGAAAAGTGATAACTTCACAAAGCCTGAGAGAATCAGCGAGGTGATCTTGTCTTATGCTTCGGGCTTAAGTAGCCACTTGGCACATGCACAGGACGAGGCCTCTATTCCCTTTCCATCCAGAACAGAAGTGCCTGGGATCAGAAGAAATGGAGATTTCTCCATCCTTTAAAAGCACTTCATGCCTCTCTATTCTGCAGAAGGCTACTATAAACTCCAACAGAAAGACAACAACAAGCTTTGCTGTTACAAAATAAACAGCAGGGAGTTTCCCAGTTATTCACATTCAACACCACCAAATTTATTTCCGTCCGGGAGACCAAAGCCACGCTCCTGCAAAAGCGACACTCGCTCAGTGAAATACCAAACCCACTTTCAACACTGTTGACTCTTATTTTAAGTTCCATTGCATTGAACTGCATTATTTTGGGGAAACAGCCTACAAAAAGCCTGATAACAAGGTGGTCTCTAGGGCATCACCAAGTGCCTTTTCATGGACCTTTCTACTGAATAGCGTGGGAACCCGTGTGAAGGCAGCATGAGAATTCACTGTGTTACAGAGGCTTGCTGTGATACAGACATTTGAGGTACTTGAAAGTCCCAGCAAGTCTTTGTCTGAGAAAACAAGTAAATAGCTCTTTTTATTTGGCCTTTATTGGAATAACTGATGTTGCTATAGAGAACGCGGTGATAAATTTGATCATCATTCTCTCAAAAAAACCCCAAAATAATCTCTCTAAAGAACAGTTTGAGAGCAAGTGCAATAACTTAGCAGATAGATTTAAAGCAATCATAGCTGTGGAGTGAATTTACCTTGTAAATTAAGAACTTACATATCTACATCTGTACATTTAAATGGGAATACAATGTTACGTTTGCTCAAAGGCAGTTCCAAAAATCAAGTGAAAGGAGAAGTTTCAGATGTCAAACACTTCAAACATTGACTTTTGACAGTTTTTACTTAAATAAGAGAAAATCACCCCAAAGAACTGAGGTTCCATCTAGACCTCAATCTTCCCGGAGAATTTGGTGGCCAAAAGCCTCTTTCAACTATGGGCACAGCAGCAGAAGGGATTCAGGGGTGATTTTTTTTCTACCCAAAATAACTTTCAGCAGATTTTTCACAGAGCTGTCCTGTTATCCATCCTTCTGAGCATGTGTGCTGGTGACTCCATGGAAGGGAGTTGACTAAGCACCCTGATACTCACTTTTTGCCCTTGTTTACTTGATCTCTGTCTTGAGAACTACTTGTTGCTCTCTCAAAGGTGGACTAAATTCACAACTTAGACAAGGGCAAGTTGCTCAAGGCAGTCTCCACTGGGGACACCAGCCACGGCTACTTATACCCTTTCAAGATGTGGAAATGTAACAATCTCCCCCTCAGAAACCCAAAAATCTCACTTGGTTTTACATCCTCTGTCTAATGGAATCTATTGCTTCAGTACATGAAGAGGGATTGATGTTGTCAAAGCTTTCTATTACCACCAAAATGACATGTATTTTAGTCAATGGAGGAATCTAGAAGGCTTAAAATATTGGACAGGTTTGGTAAGCAATACTGATGTTGTGATATGTATTTTCATACTTTCTTGGATTCCTTACCAAGGACTTTAACCTTCAGTTGCTGACAGCTAAGACCCCGAACCACTACATTCCAGTGTCTTAGAGCAGAATCAACTGTGCTTGCTTCTTCCTCCTACCTGCTGGGACAGGAGTAGCCAATAATAGGTTTAAACCACACGTGGTAAGGGCATTGGGCTATTTTGAAGCATCCTAAGTACACAGTGCTTTGGCAGAAGCTATTAATATAGATCAGGAATGTAATTTCACTGTAGTTTGTGTTTGTGGAAATCACTATGCTGAATTGCACATCAGACTCACCTCGTCCAACACTACACCAGATACTTCAGAAGGAAAGCGAAGAGCTTCATCTTCTGGTACCGGGGAAGGGGACAAAAAATGAGCAACCTGCCCTTTTAATTCTTCTGCCTTGGTTCCAAGAAACCTGGTGTTTAACAAAACTTGAATTTTCCAACAGAGGGCTGGAAAATGGCACCAAACCTTTTGAAAGCTTCTTCACCAGACATCTATGAAACATGAGGCCAATAGCAATTTTCCATATTTTTACCCATTTTCCAAATGTTTCTCAGTTTTCTGAGCCACACAGGTTTGTATCGAATGTTTTAATGAATGTTCCTCTGCACCAAACCACTTCCTCTCAACCAGCAGAAAGAAGCTGGCAATCACCCCTGCAATGGCACAAAGCAGGATATTTAAGCATCCAGAGACATTACTTTTACAAGATCAGACAAGAAGGAATAATTTCTCTCTGGGTGGCCCAACGGGAACGGTGTGTCAGCACTTTATGAGGAATCAAATTCCCTTGGCTTAGTACAAATCACTTTATATCCTGAAGATTCCTACATGAAATAGCCATTCCTTGGGCAAGATCTACATTTACCCTTGCCTGAGGTAGACTCTGAGTCAGACCTTCAGAGCTGGCCTCCTGGGTGCTTAGTGACACGCAGGCACAATGAAAACCTTGTCCCAACCACAATGTCACATGCTGATGAAGGGCAGATCCTCCTGACTTCATCAGGAACATGACTTGGGCCCATGACTTCTACCCTTTAGAAGAAAAATACATAAATAAGCATTGGAGGGTTGTTGTTTTTTTTTTTAATTGGCAGCTTTCTCCCAAGTGAAGCCCAGACTGTTAGTAAAGTATTCTTGGTAAAAACTCTCCAATCTCTTTACCCTTATAGGGTATAAAATCAAGTTTGCAGCTCTAGTCTGGCGTGCTTCCAAAGCTGGAACATCTGCAACCTTTAAATCCCTTTTACTATAAACTCAAAACAGGCTTTCCCAGGAAAGAGTTTGCACTTATTCTCGAAGCCCCACATAACTGAAAAAAATAAAAACCTAAAGTATTAATAATATCCTTCCCTGTGACTAAAGTGCTTTGTAAAAATGTGACCAAATTAAGAATAATATTCAAGAAATTCTTATTCTGCTTTGTATATGGGATCTTGATTTGTAAGCAAGGACCTGTGACTTTTAACAGATGATTCAAAACCCATGAAAAAAAAACAAAACAATAACTGTATTTCCTTAGGAACCACCCCAAACTTCTACACACTAATGAAACAAACAACATGCATCTCATCTGTTTTTCAAGATGTTAGAAAGAAAACAAAACCAAAAAAAAAATTGATCTCAGCTATATTTAGCCTACTCCATTCAACGAGAATATTATATAACTTCTCACTTGATGGTTAACCCTTGAAAGGGAATGCTATGCATATCCAGGAGTCAAAGCATCTTCTAACAGGATAATTTGGTTATCACCTTAATTGATAGTTCATTTCTGGGCCTCTGCTGCAAAACTCCAACAGGTTGGCAGCCCAAAACACAGGGAACACCCTCTTTTCCTTTGTTCTTCCTGTCACTGTCCTTGATGCTAGAACAGACTCTTTATCCCAAAACAAGAAGAGTTATTCTAGTAGGACCAACACTGCCCTCAATTCTAATCACTCGACATGCACCTTTACACTATGTTAAGGGATTTGTTGAGGCTTTTAACACACACTAATTATGTCCATACCTACTTAAAATTGTTCAGTAATTTTAAGTCATCAAGATATCCATGAAACACAGCAGCGTAGGATCATCTACCCTTTAGGTGTAGACCTTTACGTCTACAGACATAAACCATTAAGTGACTTTTTCCAACTTAAAAATAAATAAATGGCAGAAACCAAAATCAACTCAAGAGTATATTTAAGAGAATATGTTAGGTGCATTGCTTCTCAGTAAAGTCTGAAGTAAAATAATAATAAAATAGCCTTTTAATTTTTTTTTTCCATTGCTCAAAGTACCTCAGGAGGGAAGATGTCCCCTTCTTTTACAGACATAAAGCTGTGTTCATTCAGCAGGGCAGAAAAAAACTTCCTCTATCCACTGGACTTCCCCCCAGTACAAAGGATTACAAAGACAATAAACCATTGTGGGTCAAAGCTAAAACATACACTGAGCATCATCAATTAATCTGAATCATTAAAGACTTGAATCAAAGGAAATACTTTACACCACATTCTGATATTTATCCCCTTTAAAGGCAAGATTGAAGAGTGAGGGAGGATGAAGGCTCTAGGGAAAAATGGGCATCTACTCTTTTTCACGCATCTATTAATGGTCAAATGCTTGGGACTGTGTGCATGAAGTGTATGTAAAGAATGTCCAATAGCTGAGAAAGAGGGTTATCTGGCACAGAAACACACTTCTGATGTTAGCAACTATGAGCTTATTTTAAAATTTGACTAGAAAATAACCTCAACAGAACCTTAATGTGGTGGAAGGTATTCGTAATTCCTGAGCAATTACTTCCCAGTGGCTTCCACCACAGAAAGGCAGGCATGGTAACTGAGAGCAAAGCAGTCAAACCTGCCTTTGGTGTAGTCCTGAGGCACAGAAAAACTTTATTTATACTCAAACTCAGTTTCAGTATTATTTTCTGTAAGTTATAATTACCACCAGTGATTTAATTACTTCAGTTTGCAGATGACCCATACAATAACCATTGAAAAAAAGTCATTAAAGCTAATGAAAAATTCAGTTCTAAAGACTTCACTGGATTGGCTTCTAAATTCAGCTTTTAGAGTCTTGGAATAAAACACTTTGACAGTTTACATCGTTAAATAATTGAATGTCATATAAATGTCCTCTTTTAGTCATCATTCATTTAATTATCTCCACTGTTGAAATAATGAAATAAACCCATGCTGATCAGTATGACTTAGCACTTAGAAGTACAGATCTAAGAATGCAAAACCAGTGATAGTATTTTTCTTCCAGAAAGATCAATTTACACTTCAGGGTATATATACTAATATACATGATTGCTAGGTCCTACTGTTGGGTTTACCATTCTACCTGGATTGTAAGGCAAATACATATATTACATATAGAAAAGAGATTTTCAAGAGGGTAATAACTGCTAAAGTTAATTAGAGATTGAAAAAGAGGACCAGCTGTTAAAAAAAATAAAATGATTGAACCTTTCTTTTTTTTCCTCTGTATCTCTACAAAGAGATTTTTTTCCCTCCTCCAGTAAGTCTGGAAGGCAATCACCACTTGCCAACCTTTTGTCTCTGGAGTGTAGTTGGGATTTGTTGTTTAACACTCCATGGTAGCAAGCTGATCACGGTTAGCCCAGATGTGGGATGAGAAGGTAGAAATATACAGCTATAGGTTTTTTGGAAGTGTACGTTTAATACAAGTCAATACTGGAGTATGTCACAGTGGTATCTGAGCTATTTTTGGAACAGCTGACACAACGTATGGAAAACACAGTGTTTCATGTACCACTGACTAGTAAAGATTAGTAAATATATATTTTATTGTGATTCATTG
Organism: Gallinago jamesoni; assembly: GCA_025769975.1. Taxonomy (NCBI): domain Eukaryota; kingdom Metazoa; phylum Chordata; class Aves; order Charadriiformes; family Scolopacidae; genus Gallinago; species Gallinago jamesoni. The sequence goes on from JAOQGH010000012.1 coordinate 148,310,017, forward strand.
GTCAGTAATGATTTTAATGTATAATTTGAAATAGCAGAATTAAATGCATATGCCAAACCATTTTAAGCTACATTCGCAGACACTCGCAAATATGGATGTATTTATACGTGTCTGTCTCTGCTACAGGTTTCTGTTTGCAAAACAGAGATCCCATATGTGAAACACAAGTACTAAGTGTTGTTCACTTAGAACAAACATGATTAGAAACTATCATGTACACCGATGCCTACCATGAAGAATCCCCAAGACTTTTACATCCAAAAGGGACATTTCAGCTTCTGATTGACTGTCCATAACAAAAAACCCCCCATGGCTTAAATTCCCACCATTTCCTTTTAACAATTCACCTAATAGTTACTCATAAACAGCAATTCTAGCTATTCTGATTGTCATTATTTATTTAACATCCTAACTTTTTCATCCGACTCTCTGGTTGGTTTTCAGCAACTAACACAAATTAAATGCAGAGTAACAACAAAGTTTTAAGGAAAGTAAGTTCCCTGTTAGCACGGAAAAAATGAATAACCAACCAAGAGTGTGAATTCTTATAATGCTCTTCCAATACTGTACTAGTTCTAATGAGGTGTGAATGGAAAAAAATTTAAAGGAAGCCTACATCCTTCTCTTCCATCACTGCAGACTTGTGTAGAAGGAGATCTCAATTTAGAAAGAAAAGAAAACAGAATTAACAAATCAAATCCGTATTGACAAATAATAGGCACAAATCTTACCATGAATAAGCACTGGCTTTTTTCACCTCTTCTGGAAAACTCAGCCTATGGCATTAAGCTTGCATTGAAAAAAAAACCTGCAAACTGTAGCATGCTTATTTTCAATCTAAGTCATGCGATGGGATGAATCATGTGCCTGAGAGTACAGCAGAAAAGCTAGTCACTTTGAAAAATGATTACCCGTCTATGTTGGCTACAATCATTTCATACCAAGAATATTACTTAGTAATGAAAAGGAGAACAGGAACACACACTTCATCCCTCTAACTCAACTTCATCTTCTCATGACGTAGGCAGTGACTATTCCTGTCAGTCTGCCTATTACATATAAAGGAATTTGGGCATTAGGAGTATTAGCAAAACATTTAAGTTCAGTGAGGAATCACATCCCTGAACAGACCTGACACCAGATCAAGCAAATATTCTTGTCCACAGATCACACTGTCACTTCTACAGGTTGCACCATCTCTAACACGTCCACCCACGTTAGCTGTAACTCAGAGAGAAAACAGGTTTTCTCAGAACTTGCATTATGACCTGTACAACACGCGTCACCAGATTCTTCCAATTTATCTGTGTTCACATGGGAATGACTTCTAGAAAAACATCAGTGCCTAGCGATGGTAAATCCAACGCCCTTCATGTGAGAGCTGCTGAGATTTGTGAGTTATTCTCCCTGTTCAGAAGAGCCACCCCATTCAAGTCGGAATGTATCTACCTTCAAGCTCCAGCTGCTGGATCTTCCTTTGCCATCAACAGGGTTCTTTTGCCATCAACAGCTCATAACCTTGACATCTTAAAACTAAATACGTTGCGCTCCCTCCCAGTCCTTTTCACATATTTTTCTAGTCGTCTGAGCATTTCTGAATCCCATCCAATTTTTCAAAACTAGACCTATTTTTCTTTATAACAACAGGATCGGGGTAACCATGATGGTATGAGTACATCAAAGTCTGTCCATATGTTGGGAACCTATATAGCTTTAAGGTAACATTTTAAAATCTTTATTATAAAAGTAGTACTTTCCAAAAAAAGGAAACATAAAAATAACTTACAACTGAAAATGTGCAAAGAGTATATGTAAAATATATATATATTTAGATTACCATGTTCTGATTTTATCAAAATTTCCATATTGCTCTTACACAAGATAACTGGAAAATGACTGAATTTAATGCACTCTACATGATGTGAGCTGCCTTTGAACAATGAAATTTTGCTGCTTAATGTTTTCCCAAAGGCTTTTTTGTAATGAACACAGGCCAGCTCCGAGAAGAGGAGATATGAAAGACCATGGCAATTTTAGTATTGCTGCCATCTAAACAATTAGACAGAAGAACTAAAATAAAATTTAGCTAATTGTAAAATGTAATTATCTTCGAGAGGAGTAAACCAGCATTAATTCTTTTAAGTGCTCGAATAAACATAAAGGAGTTTCTCAGACATTCTCCAAGTAGGCAAGTAAAAGAGAAAACCAGAATATTAAAATGAAAGAGGAGAGCATCACAAATCAGGCAAACAAAAATGTAGAAGTTTCTTCAGGGAACCATTAACAATCTTCAACTCATAAACTGTATTAGTGCTGTTCCTATTTTTGTGATTACTACCACCTTGGATGCTACTAGTGCTCAACTTCGCTTCTACATGAAATATATCAAGTTTAATTGATGCATTTTATCTTCCCTGATGGAGTCAGTAACTCACTGGTTCAAGAACGATGAACTCTTGAAGTTCATACACAGCACAACGCTGTGAGTAGGCACAGAGTATGTCATGAAGGATGGCCACAGACCACCTCAGCCTGGCAAACTGAAAACACAGCAGGATAAATCTCTCGTCCAAAGCAACAAGTCTTCCTCAGCATGCAAGCATTTAGGAAAAAAATAAAAATGTCTACAGTATACCTTAACTAATCTATAAATTATTCTTATTCTGGGCTGGCAAGGGGTAGCTGATTGAAAGGTTTCCTGCAGGAGCTGTGGCCGTGGAGAGCCCAGGCGGGAGCAGGGTGTCCCTGAAGGACTGCAGCCCGGGGCAGGGCCCGCGCTGGAGCAGGGAGAGGGGTGAGGAGGGAGCAGCCGCCCAGAGGGGCTGCCATGGAGGGACCCCAACCCCCAGCCCCAGCCCTGCGCCCCTCGGGGTGGGAGAGGGGTCGGGAGTGAGGGGGAAGCTGGGAATGGGCAAAAAAGGGTGGTGGGTAGGAGGAAGGTGTTTTTAGGTTTTCTCTGTTTCACACTACCCAAATCTACTTTAATTGGCAATAAATCAAATTTACTTTCCCCAAGTCGAGTCTCCTTTGCCCATAACAGTAACTGGCAAGTGATCTCTCCATCTTTATTTCAACCCATGATCTTTGTCTCTTATTTTCTCTCCCCCATCCTAGTGAGGTGGGGTTTAAGAAAGTGGTTGGGGGGGGGGAAGTTGACCAAGGTCAAGCCAGCAAATCCCTCCTCAGGAAATCATTGCTTCTGTGCTCCTCTGAGAATTAAGGAGAACAGAATTTACTAGGTATTAGTTGGCTACTAGATACATTTAATTCTCTGTATATCCCTTCCACACACAGCTCTAAAGTTTCAATGCCCCAGACTATGTACTGAATAGACATGCTGTTCTTGAGAGACTATCATGTGGCCATGGTGAAGATAGAAATATTCCATATGGTGTTGCTACTGTACCTATAAAAAGGCTTTAATGAATTCTGACTTCATACCGTCACACAAGCAGCATGGAGATGTAATGCCTGCCACATTTTGTTGCTCTCAGCCTCTCCCTGCAGTCTGTCCTCCCGCATCTCCTCCTCTCCCGTTCCGCACCGGATGGCTGTGCTCACCTCTAGCAGGCGTGCGAGAACATCCATCGCCCATCTGGCTGATTCTCAATCAAGCGTTTTTTTCAAGCTGTTCCTCCCGCTGCCCGTTGGCTCTCAGAAGAGTTAAGTTGCTTTACTCCCTCCTTCAAGCACCTCCTTGGTGTGATGCCCACAAAAGCTTCACGAGGGTAATGCCGCGGAAACGTTAAGAGATGCCTGCCTATCGTGGTGAACCACAGCATCTCCTTGTCTTCTCGAACCCTCCCCAGCTCATTCAGTTATTTTCTTTCATCTTTTACCAAGACAGTTATTTCAGGACACGGTCTCCCGTTTTGTCCTGTTGCTTGCAATGCACCAGTCAGTAGGATTTATAGGTTCTATGCTAGCAGACATAATAAATAATAATATACTTATTAGGAGTTTGGGAAAAAAAATAAGAAATTTTGCCACTTTTCATGGATCATATTTTCTAATTTATTTTCCCATATTATCAATTAACTCCACTCTTTCAAAAATCAGACACTATATTTTAGGCGTCTCCTTATTTTTCCTCTTTCTCAAAGCAAAAAAATGATGCATTTCCTAATGTTAGAACTAAAACTATTTCCCTACTTTAGAGACAGACCTGTGGAAATACAGTCTGGCTTGAAGATACCAATAGGATTTTCATTGTCAAATAGGAACGATTTATACCTATGCCTAGTGGATGGCTTTTAAAAATCCTCACCAGGATTCATAGCCATGGACAGAAAAAGCTGTGCTATTTTTGGTTGCTGGAAGGAGGCCGTTATTCACAACGAACACTTTACAGTTGGTATACATTGCAGGGGCTGTTGACCACATGAACCTTTAAAGGAGAGCAATTTTAAGCTCAGTAAAACTCAGACACACACTAACTCCTGAAGAAAAAAAATTTTAGGAATTAAGGAGAAAAACGCTCTATTAAATCACACAACTCCTCACTCAACCTGTGCAGAAATTCTTCCTACAGCCACAAGAACATGGAGGAACCCACAGAAGAGCAACCTGAATATTGCAGACACACAGTCCATTTGGAAGCTGCTAATGAACTCACTTCAAATTTCACAAAAGCTGTTCAAAACCAGACAGCACTTTGAAATACAAGTAATTCCTTACCTCAGGTATGCTTTCTTTCACACCTTTAGTCTAATTGTAATGCTTTCTTCAGTGGGAATACTCTATTTTCACATATGCTTTAGCACTTGATCAGCTCTAAATGCCTACAGTAGAGGGGGTTGAGGTTGTTGTTGATTCTGTGGGGCTTTTTAATAATTTCCTGCATCCATAATTTCATATGTCATTTTATCTGAATTGTCTAGTGGCCAAATGTGTCGTGCAAGATAATACTCACGCCATGAGAGAGGTGAAACAATTCCAGGCTGCAAAGTCAACTGGAAGCAACAGAAGGAAGTTGTGAGGCCAAGACAGTTTTAGCTGAATATTTCACTTTGGGTTAGAAAGTAAGATGAGGAGTTGAAGCACATGAAACAGAAAAGGGTTGGTCCATATTTCCCTTTGTTTTTTTCCTAAATAGCCAAAAGCTGTGGTGGGACAACCAGCACCTCTCTTGCAAGAAGACCTACCACACAGCACACCTCAATCAAACAGGCTTTCCAACAGGATCCATTTTTCTTTTCCTTTTGCTCTTAATTAGATTTCATTGTATCACATGAAAGTGCACAGCACACAATGCAGAAAGTGAAGCAGTAACAATAGGAAGTAGGTATTACAGAGGAAACAAAAGCAAAATTTTTACTGATTTTACAGAAATTCAGTATCATACATTATAGCTACCTTCTGCAATGCTCTAGAAAGAGCCCTACAGAGCTGTCAACAGAGGCTTCAACTCAGGAGACCTCATTTGTTTTGGAAATTATCTCTCTTTCCCTGAGTAGCATCTAATTTCTGGGCCGCAGGTTAAAATAAACTATAACAAAGAAAGTTACTCAACTTCAAACCTGCAATAACACCAACATCTCCAAAGATCAAATCTCAAGGGGACAACGCAAAGCAAACAAACATCAACAGTTTAGCAGCCAGTTTCATTTACTTTCACATTTTCAGCAAACAAATTAGTGTTTTAATATTGCCTGAGCAAACTACAGTAGTTGTGCTGTCAGACTTCAAAAGAATCTTTTCCTCCTCTCAATCTTGTGTATTAAACAACCCCAACAGTTTGGGTTTGATCCAACAGAACTAATTTGCATCCTTCAAATATCCTTCAAATAGAATGGTTTGGGTTGGAAGGGACATTAAAGAGTTCCAAACTCCCTGCCATAGGCAGGGACACCTCCCACCAGACCAGGTTGCTCAAAGCCCCATCCAGCCTGGCCTTGAACAGCTCCAGGGATGGGGCAACCACAGCTTCTCTGGGCAACTGGGGCCAGTCTCATCACCCTCACAGGAAAGAATTTCTTCCTGGAATCTAATCTAAATCTCTGCTCTTTCAGTTTAAAACCATTATCCCTCATCCTACCACTACACTCCCCAATAACAGAATCCTTCCCCATCTCTCCTGTAGCTCCCTTTAGGTACTGGAAAGGGCTTTAAGGTCTCCCTGGAGCCTTCTCTTCATGATGAACAGCCCCAAGTCTCTCTGTCTTCATAGGACAGATGCTCTAGCCCTCTGAGCATCACTCTCTCAGCCTGTCTTCATATCCTTCAAATGCAACATGCTGGAGTTCTAAGATAACTTGATGAAATCACTGTGTGTTCTGCTCTTCGTACTCCCAAAACTGGGAATCAAGGGTTTGTTCACATGTCAGTGTTTAGCAGTCTGTGTGTCCCTTAAACCCTGCCCTCAGATGCACCGGGGAATATTGCCCAGTCTTCCACATTTCCTAGAAGTGAAATCCGTTGTGAAATTTTACCTGTGACAATGAGTATTCCCCAAATAACTTTATTTTACAAAGCAAATATCTTAAAAGTTTTCTTGAAATTGCCTTTTGGTATTACCAGTCTTATCTCATTTATGGCTAATATGCACAGTGCTCCCATATTTCCTTTAACATTTAAATATTTATATACTGGTATTGCTGTGGCATGGCACACATGCCAATGACTGTTAGCAGGATGCAAAGCAACAGTCAGATCGGTAGGCAGCACAAACCTTGCTTGACTACTTAACAACTGTAAAGATTTTATCATTTTATCCTACTAAAGCATGCTGTATGGTTGGAGCTGTACCAAGGTTGTATTCTTTAACTCATAGAGCTAGAAAAAAAAACCCAAACAACTTAGTTCCTTAAAACAGGAAATAATTAAGGCAGAATGAGCAAATGTAGCTGGTTTTCACCAGTTTTAGTTCTTCCTCTACTCCTTTCAAAGTCAATGGGGATACCAGCAGGTCCTGACCTAGACAAATATCTAGGCCAAACAACTCAAACCTTGCAAGTGCCTATTACTGTCACTCCACTATAAAGGCAGCCTAATACAACAGGATTAAGTACAGACATCTCCATCAAGTACCATGAATCTTGTCCTTATTGCTTCTGTTTGAATACATCTTCCTTTCACGGAATATTACCTGAGTTAATTAAAAAAAACAACATCATTTTTCTTGGATGCCTATGCAAACGAATGAGAAGTCTCTCAAAGGAATGCAAGGCTATTACTCACTTCTTAACTACTTAAATCACAAACCCTATTTTGCATGGTATAAAGTTGTTGATTTGTTTGTTTATTTCTACAGCCTATAGCAGTGGTATCTCTTTCTTCCAACAACCCTCCTTTGGTGTCTTTGATGTCAAATGATGGATTGGTTTTGAGGGGGTTTTGAGGGTTTTTTTGTTGTTGTTGGGTAGCAAGGGACAGGGAAATAGTAGCCTGTCATAATGTACCATCATCAAACAGATCTATGTGATGTTGACCTGCCATGCAAGCTCTAGATGGATCAGGAAGTAAGAAATTACACGCACCATGTTTCTTCTTTCACGGCTTTTATGTAGCCATGCAGATCAGTGAGAAAATATCAGGCAGGAACATTTATCACTTCTGCAAATAATGACCTGAGATTTCAGGTTCCAATATATCAGGTAGAGAGAAAGAACCTCGCTGCTGTTCATGACGCAAAGAGGCCAACCATCAACCCATCAGTTTGGCTTAAAATACATCAAGCAGGGTGACTAGTTCAGATTTACAAATATTTCCTTTGTTGGTCTCTGATTCATAGACTTTACAACCAACAGGTAACATTCCACCTTCTTCTCTGACCTCTTGTACTTCCCTGGACATACAATTTCATTCATTTCTCCTACTGAAACTCTAGTCATTTGTGTTTGGCCACAAATCTCCCCACCAGGGAGTCTGGAGATAAAGTTTACGGTCTTCCCCTTCCAAGAGGTGACATATGAATCTCTCCTGGAAGATGCTGGAGATTCAAATTCCCATAGGAGCTCTGACAGCCTTAAACATTGAATTAATATAAAAATAAAATAGAACTGACAGGTAAGAGCCACGGCAAGTCTCACGTACATGTGGTTAAACCCTCTTTCTCCCCAAAGCAGTATTGACTCATCCATAGTGTCATCTCTAGTAGTTCCTAGTTATTCCCCTCTACAAGACTGACAATGCGTACGGGGTGTTGCTGACCCACCAACCCTGCCTAGAAGAAATGCTGGTGAAATCTTTACAGATACAGATATTATCTTTCATATTCTCCTTCTCATTTTCTCTCGAAGGAAATGGAAGGGAAGGACAGAAGGGCCGATTCCTCGGCAGGAACCAGCTACTCTAGTTCTCTTACTTGCCCCTTTTATCAGCCAAAAAGCTAAAATAACCCATTGTAACACAGGGGTAATGGCCTCATAATGGACACAGAGACTGATGCCTTTGATTTTCTGGCTTCCCTTCCTGAAACATCTGCTGGTAAAAACACTTTCCTGAGAGAGCTCAATAAAAGGACTGTCTTCCCCTAAAATAAGTGCAGTTGCAGATATAATTCAGAACTGGAAAAATGCATTATGGAGCCAAATCATTATCCAGAAATAATTACTTAGCGGTTTCAAATATAGTTAGGAATTTCCCTCTGAATGAGGAAAAGCTAGCAGCCAGGAGTATTAGGAGAAAAATAATGGAGGTTCTAAAGACCCAAAGTTGAACAGTAGAAGCAACATAACTTGCTCCCCTATGGCCCCTAAAAAAGCTGATTTACCTTTTTAAGCACCTTTGAATCTGAGCACAATGTAGAAGGCTACAAATGGAGTTACTTTCTGCAGTTAATAGCATTAAAGATAGATAATGCAATACAATAAATACTATACTGTATTATACTATAAAAAAAGCACAAATCCAAGAGGGTAGGAAACTGTTTGACAAACTGCTTAACATTCCCACTTGGTTCAGTGCAGTGTGAGGAAGGACCAAAGTGTGGTCACTTCCACCGGGAAATTTCTTGCTTGGCAAAAAACGAAGCCAAGTCTGCAATGGGAATGCCTATTTTGGGATGTTGTGGGAGCAGGAGAAGGAGAGAAATTAGAATCTTTACCTCCATATTAATTATTTCTTATTTTTCTTCCCCCTCAGTCCTAATGTTGTTTTCATGCAGCTATTTGCATTTATTAAATTATAATTTATTTCAGATAACTCGAAAATAAACATCTGAACGTCTCATACTAATGAAAGTGAAAACCAATATGACAACAAAATTGCTAATATGATAAAAAGTTTATTTCTAACCATGGCAGAATATCAATCCTGCTGTTTCTGGCTCCCATTCAATCTTATGAAGACACAGAACGAAGATTTTAAAAAATATATTCATAAATAACGCACTAGTACAATCCAATTAGAACAAAAGTTTCTTTTCCCAGGACCAAAAAAATAGCACCAGGGCCTCACACTAGGAAGAGTCCCAATTCTCTCAGACATTTTACTCCTTTTGGGGAATAAAATGGAAGATTCTTCCCATTGCAAAGGGACCTTTGATGCCAAATAAAGCAGTGGGCACGAGCCGTGCTGGAAGAGTAATTCTGACACTGCAAGTGCTGCCCAAGACAGCTCTACAGATGTCATAGAATCATAGAATGGTTAGAGTTAGAAGGGACCTTAAAGATCATCTTGATCCAACCCCCCTGCCATAGGCAGGGACACCTCCCACCAGAGCAGCTTGCTCAAAGCTCCATCCAGCCTGGCCTTGAACACCTCCAGGGACGCGGCATCCACAGATTCTCTGGGAAACGTGTTCCAGTGTCTCATTACCCTCACAGGAAAGAATTTCTTTCTGATATCTAATCTAAATCTCCCCTCTTTCAGTTTAAAACCATTACCCTTCGTCCTATCACTACACTCCCTGATAATGGATGACAGGGCAAAGGAGCCTAACCAAGAACTCACTCCGAAAAATTTGTAGATACATGAAGGACAAGTAAACATCAGTATTTCCTCCCATTTATTTTCACAAATAATATTAAGAGGAGTCAAGAATAAAAAGTGCATATATCTATTGTGCTTACAACCAGTGACAATCAGGTGCCTTAACTTGGTCTCATCCTGGCTGGCAAATGGTCACAACAGTTGACAAGAAAAGCAGAGTGAAAGCCAGGAAAAATCTCTCACCTCCCCAGATATAACTGGTTCCAGAATCGCTTCCATGTTTTAACATCACTTATTTGAGTTGTTGATGTTCACAGCTATCTACCAGCACAATAGCACAGTTGCAGGCAAGAAACAAGCACTGTTCTTCATTCTCAGAGGCAGCTAAGCAGTATGTACAGTACTTCCAGGGCAATTATGTTACATGATGCTCTAAAATAAATTCAATTATTAAACAACACCATATGTCACTTCCCTCCAGCTGAAAAGACAGCATACGGTTGCTTTGTTAAAAAAATCAAAACCTGCTGGAGTAAATAGTATTAGATGTCACTAAAAAGCTTTTTTCTTTGCTGCAGTATGGGGTGACAGGATAATTGTAAGTTTTGGTAAACTTTAACCTTCTCTCCGAGCATTTTTTCAATACCTTTCTCATTTCACTCTCCCACCTGCAAAATGTCCATGTGTGTTAAGTTCTCCCCTCCATGCTTTTTCCCTTGCCTACAAGCGCACTCATTCACGAGCTAACGTGCAAATTCAACACAAACTTCACACGTGGTCTCCCAGCACAGCCCTCAGACCTCAGAGCCAGGAGGGCCCATCACAAACTAGCAACGGGTGAGGTCTTTTTCCTCCCGCACCTCCTCTTTCCACGTATGGGAACACGGCTCCCAACCTCTTGCTGAAGCAGCCTCCCAACACCCTCCGTCTGCTCTGCTGCACGCTTTGCCTTCAGCGTGGCATCTGGATGCTCAGCAGGTCACATCACTTCCCGGCTTTGCAATGTACTGAATATCAAACACTATTCCTCCCAGCCCAGCTAAATCATTCATCCTTGCCCTGATCATCTCCTGCCTCAATTACTGAGACTTTTTCCTACCTGGGATCCAATTCCCACATGTTTCATTCTTACCCAGCCTGTTCAAATCACAGCTGCTTGAATAACCTTCCTATTCTGATAGTCTGGAAACATCCTTCCCTTCCTCCCAAGCTACATAAACTTTTAACTGCATGGAGTCGTCCTCTCCCACCCAACACGTCCCATCTAACAGCAGCACGTGCGTGTTCTCAGCTCTGCAGTGATCCTTGCCTCGTACCTTGGATTTCATTTCTTACTGTGGCCCTTTGCTCCTTCTTTAAGCCACAAAAACCACAACCTTTATTTTCTCCTCACTTTTGTTCTTATATCTCCTCTGTTATCCTCTGTCATGGTCAAAACTGCAGAGTATCATTTACTGCAAGTTTTTCCATTAAAAGACTTTTCATTACAGGAGAAGCTCAAGAATTTCCAGACTAATTTATATAAAAAACAGCGGAAGCACTTAACATGTTATAATCTTAAAACTAGCGATGTATAACAAGAACAAATTTTGGGTTCTAAAAATTCTTCTGCTTTGCAGAAAACATTACCTGGATAACTTTTAATATTTCCTTTGGGATTTTTTTTCTTCTGGCATTGGGGATTGGTATTAAAGAACATTGGCAACATGGCTTGGCAATTTAAAAGCAAGTTTGGGTACTTTAATATCCATAAGACACACACACACTCTCTGATATTCATCTTTTACAACCTCCATAATAGTACCAACTGCTAGTAGCATCCAAATAGTTTTTTAATTTCAGAATTCACCTTTATGCTAAGCCTGCAAAAATTATAACAAAGAGAAGAAACACTAAGAGACCAGGAGTCTATAGTGTCACCGCTTGACACTGAAGTTTGAAGGGGGAGATGTCAAAATCTTTCAAAAATACCACTCCCTGCTCACTCCCTACCTTTACTCCCCTGGGTGTGAAACAGTTCCTCCATGGAAGGGAGCAACTACAAGTGTTGTTTCCCCAAGGAAATTAGTTCTCCAGGGAGGATCACAGCTCTGGATACCACGTGGAATTTGGCACATAAAATTCGTTTTTTCAAGTGGGAAACAGAATATGTGGAAGAGAAAATAAGAGACATAAAACAGGCTCTGGGAGAGGAGAGGTCCCTGACGAGCTGAGATCAGCTGAATCAAGGAGACAGGGGGAATAAGAAAGTACGGTCTCCAAGCTAAATGCATTTAATGCATTTTAAAAGCTACAACTAAGATAGGACTGATAAAATAAAGATCGTTATTTAAAAGGAAAAAAAAAAAGGCACCCTACAGAGAACATGGAGGATAAGAAAAGCATGAAAGAACAACATACAGTTGTAAGGCTTCCAGAGGAGAGATCCTATTAAATATTGAAGCAAGCTCTTTATTCCCTTCTGGCTGGTAAGAAATGCGCCAAATGCTGTAGATATGACATCACCCACCAATTTAGGATGAAGAGGCTGGAAATAAAAACCAAGTAATATTCTTAGCAATTCAGCAAACCTTTATTTGATGCCCCTTAAAAATTATGAGCAGGCTTTTCAGAACTAACAGAAAAAGATAAAGAAAAGACACATAAACCCCACAACTGGATACCAACAGGACTGTGATGAAAAGCACCCTTAATTACTAAAGCTTCCAATCCTAAAAACCAAGGACGGGATGCTACCTGACAAAAATCTCATGAGCCCTGGAATTAAAGCACAAGCAAATTTAAAATTTTTTAAAGAAAATAGAGAAGTAAGAGAGAAACACCATCCCTTTACCAGCAGAAGACAATGCAGAGAAAAAAATAGGATGCTAAGCTTATGGAAAAAATAGACAATAATGCTACTCAATTCATTAGGCATAACAAGAAATATCTGATAACTGTTCAGAATAAACAGTAAAAGTTTTTTATATGCTTTACAAAGGATTATGTGGAACAGATAGATCTCCTTTATACAAAGGACAACAAACCATCCTATGGATTGACACCAGCTGCAGTAAGAAAAAGAAGATGAGGAGATGAGGCTAGATAATCCAATTATGTACAAGTTCATATCTGAATTTTACATGCTTTAAAAGAGGTTTAAAATTTTTAATTAGTTGGTTTCTTATACAAAATTTGGCAAAGTAAAGATATTTCCTTCTCCTAGAATTAAGAAAGGACAGTTGTACTTAGAACCTGGGATAATGGCTTGTTATATGAACCTGTTGATAAAAATGTTGATGCAGAGATGTTTACCAAAATGTCAGCAGATAGAGTAAAAGCTACACTAATTGGATTTATGGACTTAGAAAAGGATTTATGGTAGACAAAAAAAAACCCTGTAGGTAATCGTAGGAGGTCCTTTAAGCTGCAATAAAACATGCATAAAAAATTACTCACTGTGATATAGGCACCAGAAAGTACAAGTGGTTTCAAAGACTAATTAGATAAATCCATCAAAGAAAGTTCAGCGTGACCTAATAAACACAAAGTTGTGGATACAACCTCTGGCTCAAAAAGCGCCTAGGGTGCGGTTTTCCGAAACTACAAGGGCACACATTTGGGAAAGTGTTATTTTAGACTTGACATTTTATTCCCTAAAAAAGACTCATGCTAGTGGGCACTGTCAGAAAAAGGATACTGGATTAGGGTGGGACCTCTGGTCTTACCAAAACCAGATATTGGTATGGCTACTCTTTCCACACCCCAAAAAGATGAAGGGAAGCGAAATATTTAAGTGGTCTATGAGAAGATTTCTCTTTTTGTGTGTGTACCTTATGGGCACCTATTTCTGATTTGTATGAAGGCCTTAGACCTGCTGAATGGAAATACAGGAGGTTAAGGGTGAGACTTTTTGAGATGTGACATCCCACCAGCTCATACAGAGGGGAATATTACTGAGAAGTTCAGCAGGAAAAATGTAGAAAATGGCTTTTCATTTATAGGTAGGCACCAGTCAGAGAACAGAATTGGCAGAAGAACATCTCTGTAATCTGAAAAATTCAGATTACTCTGAGTAGAAAATAAATTAAAACCCATGTTCTTCTCAATGTGCCTTCACAATTGTGCCTAAACATGAGAAGTTGTGATCTTCTCATATCTCCCTACTAACCAACAGTTTTAAGAGAGATATGATCTGACTCTTTGAGGGCCAAGCCCTCCTGAGGAGGTATACAAAATCTTACTAAGAAAATCTAGCATAGCTAACTTTCTGGACTACTTTGCATTGCAAAGCCTGAAATGCAGCTTAGCTTGGTGTTTCAAAGCACTTCAAAAAAGACCCAAACACACTCAGGGTTTAACTGTGTTTGTTACCTAGCACAAAAAATATTGGCAGTAAAACAATGCATAAAAGCCATCATTTGTCATCCCACACAGACATTTGTCTCTAATCACGTGACCTTGCAATCTCCACGATTCAGCCTAGAATTGTCGTACACTGGAAAACATTAAAGTTTTTCTGTTTCTTCCTCAAAATGTAGTAAATTACACATCTGCAGATGAAGAACCTCATACTTTTTGGTTTTATTTTTTTCCCCCACTGAACTTACAGAACAGGGTGAGAGCTTCCAACAAAGCTGGGCCTCTTTCTACCTTAAGAACAAGTTTCCTAGAAGAGGTAATCACCTTTGTTAGACCAACTACCATAGCTAGTTGACACAAGCATCTAAAGGTCTTTCTCAGATCCTAAAGTAGAACAGAAAAACAGCAATACTGTTTACTGATCCCACGAGCCACAAGACCTTGTATTGAAAGACACTGAGAAGGCAGCTTCAACCAAGGTTCCAGAAAGCGCTGTATCTTCTCTAAGGATGTTTTCACCATCTGGATTGGGAAGGGTCAATGAAGCTAATGAGGTGACCTGTATAGGCTGGCAGTCTACATTTTGTTAAACTGGTGCCTTGCCATGATGCGAGGGTAGGACCTATGTTTTTCAAGTAAACAACAGAAAGGGGTTTTGGCACAAGAGAGTAGACCCATCAGATTTTCCATTTTGGCTGAAGGATCCCAGTGCAGAGTCACTACCTCTGAGCAAATTTCCAAATTGTTGCTGGCAAAAGGCTGGGAAACCATTCGAGATAGCCTGAGCAGACCCAGGACACTGAGGGACCATTAGCCCCTGACGTAAATGATGTATGCACATCAAAAAGAAGTGGGGACAATGACACACAAGATAACTAAACAACGTGCAACACAGCTGTGTCCAACAAAGGGATTTCCATTTTGGTTTTACTTGTACTGCAGATAATCTTTATTTTATTCAAATCTACAGTATGCCACCACGGCAAAGGCTCACCCAAGAAATACGCTGTAGTCACCGCGTAACATCACAGGACGTTTTTATGTGAGACGTAAATACATTTGGATGGGTAGGGAGACTGACAAGCTCCACTCAAAAGATTTTTCCCAGGCTCTTCCAATCTGATCTCGTGTGTTGAAAAGCAATCTAAATTCACCCTAGGTCGGTACCTCCGCTGTGACAGTCAAGATCTGGAAGTTTATTGCCCTCCTAATGTGCCCAAACAGTAATCTCGTCCACAGAAAAAGCCCACAGCCCCTCCACAGAAGCAGTTTGACAAGCACCATTTGCACGGCACAAATACGTATCATTTTAAGGGTTACCTCTAGGCGTCAGATGAGTCAGCTAAGAGAGGCAATTTTATTTTATTTTTTTCTGTGGGAACTTAATTATGTTCTGTGGCCTCTATACAAGGTACCACAGCCAATTTTCATGGCCACACGCTTTAGACTCTGGGTGCTGGTAACCCTGCTAATGCCCCTCAGTCTTTCTATTTCCTCTTTAAGCTCAGCCACCGGGCATCTCTCTTGTGGCAGGCTCTGTTTTTCTTGACTGAGGCTCCAGACCGAGTGGAGACTATCTTGATTGTTTTTGTTCTTTCATGCCCGCACTCACCTGCCGCTCCCTTGTCCCACACCGCGCTCCAGAGAGGCCGCCTCCGCCTCACCCAGCGACTGAGGGGCTGCTCTCCCCGCCTTTAAACCTCCGCGCGGCTCCTGGCCACGCCCCCTCCGCACCTGATTGGTTGCCTCGCACTTCCGGGTTCCGGTTGGGCCTGTCCCTGAGCTGGGAACCCTTCTGTGGAGCAGGAGCCAGCCCTCTCCTCGGCCTCACCTCAGTTCTGATCGCCGCTGCCTCGCCGAGCTGTTCGCTGAATCCCGGCTCAGGCTCCCCTACTACTTAATTGCAGAGGAATAATTATGACTGATCTTTTACATAGGTTATCCGTGGAAGATAATTTCAAAAATGAATTTGCATTTTGTAGCAGGGATCAACGTTAGAATCATAGAATACTTTGGGTCACTACAGGCCTTGGTAAAAAGTCTGTTGTCATCTTTCTTATGAGCTACCTTTGAATATTGAAATGAAAGGCCATGATAAGGTCTCCCCGGAGCCTTCTCTTCTCCAGGATGAACAACCCCAGCTCTCTCAGCCTGTCTTCATAGGAGAGGTGCTC
>JAOQGH010000012.1:148333647-148395791 GCA_025769975.1 Gallinago jamesoni
CTGTGGCTGCCCCATCCCTGGAGGGGTTCAAGGCCAGGCTGGATGGGCCTTGGAGCAACCTGGTCTGGTGGGAGGTGCCCCTGCCCATGGCAGAAGGGTTGGAACTGGATGATCTTTAAGGTCCCTTCCAACTCTAACCATTTTATGATTCTATAAATTTATGCAGTGTACACATGCGTTAAGCTTGTTGATATAAAACAGTGTAAATGTGGTGTGTGTGCCTGTACAGCCATGGGCATCTCCTTCTGGGAATAGAGGCTTAAATTAGAGAGAAGTGTGAATTTAATGTCACACAAAAATAAAGAAAAGCCTCTAGGTGAGAATACAATCAGGTAAATTGTATTCCTCAAGAAGGTCTTAACCCTGAAGGATTAAAATGTGTAACATATGCATTAATTTATTTGCAAGGTAGAAAGGAGAAGAAATGAGCTACAACTGGAGGAATCAATACATGCTTTACTGTTGCTGTAAATTAATTTACTGCTTTACTTTCAATTCCATTCCAACCCATTCCAACCAGATAAGACTCCATACATGTTGAGCTGCAGCTGATCTAGGGGATGAAACATTCATATAGTGTTATCAGGATCCTTTAAAGGGGACAAGGGAAAAGCCACATTCAGGAAATGTTACCCGTGTAAAAAGATTACGGTGATTACGTATCACAGTTTTGCTTCCAAAGACATTTTATTTTGCAGATTTTATGGCACCTGCCTCATTAGCCAACTAAATCAGTGCCTTGTGGCTGGGAAGCCTGAAATGACACAGCTGCCACAGACCTCCTTGAAAATACAGGATCAGCCCTGAATGGCCAAGTGAGCCCCACTCCTTCTGCTTTCCTTACATCAAGGATATTTTGAATATTTAATTTCTTGTATATCAAGCTGATGTAGAGGGAGGACGAGCACCTTCTGAAGATGACTCAGCACCAACTTTCCAGGGAAAGGTGTTCTGATGTTCTAATGATGAGGTATATAAAGTATTAGGCACAAAGGTATTCACATCATATGTAAGGAAATAAAGGGAAGCATCTAGAACAAGATTAAATGAATAGATTAGACAGCAGAGTCTATTTTTAAAGTTCCAATAATAGCCACCTATGAGAAAACAAAATAATAGTGCTTCGGGAGATCAAAGCTAACATCAGCTGTCCAGTGTCCTCCTGAGCTTCAGGGACACGACAACATGGAACAAGGATTTCAAAGCCATTTTGGTTACAGTTTCACAAACTTGAAATTCTTGCTTTCTCAATACAGTAGAAACTATCCGCCAACAACGTAATTCTGCTGCCATATTTTCCCTACCAGACATTAGCATTTGCTTTATATTTTTAAATTGGTAATTCTGAGAAAGTCCCAGGACTACACCTGTGTTATCCAGGCTGGGTTTGCAATGCACAGAGATGCAGCAGTTTGATTGTAAGGAGACCATCTCAAAATAAGAAGTGCAGTCACTAAACACACAGCAGTTACTTCTTCAGGTGGAACTGCGTTAAGGATGTTACCCCATCACGACTACGATTTAACATGTATATTTTACTACTTGTTGAGCTTAAGGAGTCTGAAGAAGGGGCAAAAGAAATGAAGGGGGAAAAATAAAAGATCTTTCCGCCCTAACTGCCAAATTCTGAACTTCTGTGTCTGTTCCTTGGAGACAAGCAGTAGTATTTCTGGGTTTGCAGAAGCAGCTCAGAAATGTGTGAAATATAAGGCATGACTGGACAACATCCATGCAGCTCCATGCTGTATTTCAGTCTGCTGCTTTTTCCATGCGGAACAGAAGGGCTTTTGCGGAGCTTAAGGGCAGGTGATCAACGCCAGGCGAAGTGCAAACCTCTCCCATCCCGTGACACAAATAATGAGCTGAACAAATAATGAGCAATACTGCAGCCCGAGAGCCGAGTGGAAAGTGCCTCGTGAAGCTTTCTCCTCCCTTTTCCAGATGGATTAATTTTTCAAGATAACTTGGCTTCTCTTTTCCAGCAGGGAAAGAGTGGAGACAGACTTCCAAAAATAGGCTAGCCTGTCACAACTGCTAACTGTCACGCGGTGCCGAGATCGGAGCTGATCTCTTGGGGAGGCGGCTGAGAACAGAGGGGAGTAAAGAAGTAAAGAGAAAGAGTAATTCCTCTTTCCATAGCCCAGCCAGAAAGAAAAATGAATAGGGAACCTGCAGTCAATCACAAATAATACATAAGCCAAAAAGCAGTCATTCGGAGTAAAAATATAGAAAATGTATCGGTTTACCAGCAGTTATTAGCACAAGTGCTATATTCTACAGCATCAACAAATGATGCCCAAATGTACTCTCTGTCCAAGGTCTCACCAGGACAAATACAAGATTATTGCCGATTTAAACAAATTGACCCAGCAAATTAAACCAAAACGCTCTCTTTAAATTCAATTTTCAAATGCTGTCCTAAAAAGGCTCCCGTCCGTGTGGCCTCTGCAGTAAATAGACACGCTGAAGTCAGAAGACGACGAGAATAAATTACGTTTAGCCTTTTGTGAGACGAGGTACCATTCAGATTACAGAAATGGAAAGCTTATTTAGAAGAAAAAATGATAAATAAACCCACTTAAATCCAAGCAAAAATTTGCTCAGAACTGAATATGTAAAGTTACAAGAGAAGGTAGGGAAAAAAACCTACAACTGTATCGTTATTAAATGGACGAGAGTATAATCTCATTCAACAGTGACCTTAGCTCTCTGCATCTAATGCATTCATTTTATTAAGAGGTCTGAAGTGGAATATTTGAAAACAGAAATCTTATTAAGAAAGTCTTCATCATCCTTGCTGGCATTTTTCCTCTCCGCTGCATGAAGGAAATGTATTTTGTCTGTATAATCTTTGCCAATAATGGACTAATTTTTTTTCATTGCCTGCCTTAGTCACATGTTGTTGTGGAACATTAAATATTCCCGTCATTAAGCTGCAACACCAGGTGTTTTCTGATGCACCTGTGTGAGATGTTAAACTCGCAATCTCAGTACCAGGATAATAAAAAAACCAAAAAGGACAACATAAAACTGGAAATGATCTCACTAATTCATTAATTTATTTTCCCTTTTTAGGTCTAAAATGCAGCCCACTTGTCTGCAGATAACAATAGGTTTTTGTTGTGTAGAGTCATGAAACGATCTAATAAGACTGAGATACTGACCAACAAAGATTATTTAAATTTTTTTTGAACGATGACCCACCCATTTTGAATGGAGGCCCCACCAATGACACAGCTGTGATTTGGGTACAAACAGTGCCAGCGTGGGCTCTGCCTAATGGCCATCTCCTTCCCTTTCTTCACTGTGCTTACTTATTTATAGCTCTGCACAGCACTATCATGAAATATAACAAACGCGGTACCTAAATTTTATTATTATTATATTTCTTGAAGCCAATACAAAGCATTGCTTTGCTCAAGACCTGAATTTACAGTACAAACACTATTTGTTATCACTTTCCATTGCGTACCGAGAGGAGGCAGCTCCCGCGCCCAGAGTCCAGGAAGGGCCAAGAGAGCAACAGCTTCAATTCCTTCTCCTCAACAGCTGAGTCAGAGCAAGCTCTTCACTAAATATCTATGATAAGCCATTAAAATAAGACTGATTTTATAGGGAACAATGATGAGTAAGGACCGTGCCAATGGACACCACCATTACAGTCATCACAGATAACCGGTTTTTCTTCCCCTCCAAAATTTAATTATCGAAAGAAATGACTACTTTAAGAAATAATAATCAGTGGGAATTTTTTTTTAATGTCAGATATAAAATAAAGTTAATTCCAGTAAACCACTCCTGAACCCAGAGTCTGAAAACGAGTGCATGAGAAATACAAGGCCCCTTTTTAAGCAAGCCCTCGCCTGGAGCACTTCACTCTCAGACGGTAAGTGTTTATGAGAGCTTTTACGAGAGCTTTTGTAGGGCTCATCCATATCGTAACAGATACAGAGATTACTGTCGGAGAGACTTCGCTAATAACACACGCGGTAACTTGCTGTAAGCCAAAAGACCGCGGCGAAAAAAAATCACACAGATCACAAAGCAGCTGAGATATGAACAAACTAAAAGTTTCCCCTGGGTACAGCAGAAGAACTTCATCTGCGAAGAGAAGACGACCAGGGACCTAAGGCAATTATTTTGTTACCTAAAAGTGGCTTTGAAAGTCAGACGCTCTGCCTCAAAACCCGAGCAAAAGCAGTGTTTAGATTGCCCCATGTAGGTATCTTGTAACCATTTTCAGATACAAACTCTTTTCTAATACAAGTAGCTTGAGGAGAACCAATGCATTTTGTGTACACCACCAGCTCTTTGATGATCGCCTTACGAAAAATTAGACCTAACTTTAAATAATCTTCTGTTTCTATGTTAAGGATACCCATGAAATATCGGTGGGGTAATAAAAAGGAGGAGGAAAAACGCCAAACATCTCTAAATGAGAAGTTATAAAAGACTATATCCTTAAAGCGACTGATTTTGCACAAAATGGGCCATTTGGAAACAATCACTGCATTTTTTTTCCTTGATTTGAATCTACTTAAAGGTACTTCTTTCAGGCAGATGGCAAAGAAAAAATACTGAATGTGCAGCATGGCCATTTTCTAACTTATCTCCTGGAACACCCTGGCAGCCTCAAAAATTGGCAGATCCTGTAACTTCAGTTCAGGGACCAATCCTCACCAAGAACGTCCATCTTATATGGTCATCCTAGTGAAAGACCCAGCGCCAACAAACTTCTTTGCACCAGTGGGGAATGACCTCTTGATTCCACATTTCTGGCTGGAGGGGCAGGACGGGAAAGACAACTCTGGGATCCTGAACGTGGGGACACACAAAAAATCCTCTTCGAGTTATTTTCTCAGGTCAAACCTAAAAGGTTGCCAAATTTCTTGGACACCAATACGCATTTATGGAAGCAAAATAATGATTCATTACCCTCACTGGAACATACTGCTGGTTAATACTATTTGCTAATTCTCTGCTCCCACCTTTCCATTACTGAGATACGAATACATGTATAACAAAGGGGTTTAAGAGTGTGACAAAGAGTTTTGGCTACTGAAAAAGAGAGCTGCACAATTTACAAAACCAAAAGGTTATTTCAAGACAAAATTGTCATGAAACACCACCATTTAAATAATGAATGGCTATGCTCGCTTGCTTGATTTCTTTCTCCTAAAATAATTTTTCTTGCTTTCTGTCAGTTGGCAACAAATACATCTTAACATTTGCATTTCAAGAAAGAAGTGAAATCCAGACAGTTGCTCCAAAAAGACTGGAAAATGTACCGTAAACTCTGATATGTGCAAACCTACCAAAGCCACCCAAACTCAGCCAGACAGGGAATGCATGAGCAGTGTGTCAGAAGTTCAGGAGGAACCCCAAATTTGCTTGGAGGATCTGGAAAATCCATTTGAAAATGCTGTTCACCCATATCCCAGGCTGCATCATCCATTCAAACAGATCCAAATGGAGCACCTCGTTCTGCTCGCTCCCCATAATCCTCAGCAAGACACCCAAAATGTCCTTTGCATAATTTATGACAAAAATGGCCCAAATAGGGCCTACATCTGTTGTTGGGTTGGAGGTTTTTCAGGGGGGCAGTTAGGGTAGGCAGTGTTTATTTATCACCAGAAATCACTGCATAATCATAGGTAACCATAGGTAATAAAGCCAAAAATGCCCAGCCAGGAATTATCAAATAGGTTCAACTCTCATTATTATTAACTGTAATTAGGAAAACTAAAATCTGGTTCAACTGCTACCAAAGTTTATGTTTGTGAAGGCTTAATATCTGTCTGGGACTTAAACAAACAGGAGACATGGCAAGAAACCCTCTTTCAATTCCTTATACCATCAAAGGAATGGGCAAATTTTCAGCAACAGATATTAGCCCTGTTAGTAAGAATCCAAAACTAGTGCATATGGTTGGGCAAAAGGGAAAAAAAGGTATTTAAAAAAACCCCAGGTTTTGTACAAATATTTGGCCTATGAAGTCAACTGGTCAAGCGTTTTTCCTGATAATTTAACTTGAGTTTGCTGCTTCATGGACTCAAAACATCTAATTTTGGAACCATCTCGCTCAATTTTGTTGCATACCATGGGCATTTGTCAGAGAGGTCCCAGGATGAAGGGCCACAGCTGTGGCATCCTCTGCTTCCTTCCCAAGTGGAAAGGAGCACAGAGCAAGTCTCCCTAATCACAAAATCTACCCCCAAAGGCAGCTTCATCACCCCTTTGTTGCGATGCTGTCCCAAGCTAACAGTAAAAGAAAACACGGTAAAGAGGCAACACTACGTAGGAATACTCTTGGGTTTTTCTAATCTGGGAGAAGAGATGATGTTAAACATGGTCACTCCACTGATTTGCTACCACACCATCAGAGATGACCAAATATAGTTTACAGCTTACGTTGCCACTTAAATAATGGGATGAGATAAATAATAAATGTAAGGCACGGGATAAGAAATCAGATTGGGAAAGTGGATATGTGAATTATACAGCTTCAAATACATACAGACGTATGTGTATACACCTATATACAGAGAGACAATGCAGATCTTCACACACGTTTCCACTGTTGACTCTCAGCTTAGATGCTGCCAGGTTTGGGTGGGACGCTTTTAAAAACTGTGTCTTTGTCTCTAAGACAGCGTACTTGTGCAAAGAAAGAAAACATTCAAAAGGTTTAATTATTTTTTTTATCTTTTTCTGAGCATTCAGCAATCCCTCAGTGAATTATTTTCCCTACATTCAAACAGGCAAAATAAATCCACCACGGGCTAACTCCTAAGATCCTCCCACCCACAAATAAATCCGAACTGATGCCCACTTCCAAGGACAAAAGAATACTAAGCAGCAAAATCAAAGACTTTCAGGTTATGCTGAAATGAACATTAGAGCCATAGAAAAAAGCCACAAGACACAGAGACACCTGCTAAAAAATATTTCATGCAGAAGTTCTATGAAAGATTAGCAAAAACAAACTTGGGGAAATCCATGTTTTTTAAAGTGGCACACTACTTTTATTATATATGAATATTTATGCAGATTGGTGAACTTGTACAGGCAGAGGGTGAATGAGATGACCTCCAGAGATCCTCCTCTTTCTAACTATGGAAAGGAAGCAAGTACATTACAGGATGAACTGAGGGTGGTAAACCCCTGAGGAGAAAAACATCTTCCTAGATACCTGAATAATTTATAGCAGTATCATGCAATGGTCACTCCAGGAAAAATTCTGCCATACTCAAAGATTCCATGAATTCAGAAGTTTTAATCATTTTATATATTAAGGTAATTTTTCTGCATTAAGGCAACCTCTCAGAATTAAAAAAATCTTTCACACTATCATATCAAATGAGGGATTTTAATGGTCTTTCCAACATAAATGCCAGGGAGAAACCTGACTTACATAGCTTGAAGGAAAGAAAGTGAATTTAGAGGCAGCTATTTATTTCTGCTTTATATTCCACTTTATTCCAGAATATAACACCAATTCTAAGGGATTATAAATGCACAAATATAACAGAAATTGGGTCTCTAGTAACAGCGTCAGAAAAAGCTGAAGAAATTAAACCACAAATCTGTCTGCAGCCTCATTCAACTGCTCTTCGCATTTAAGTCCGCAACGAAGATCTAATTCAGAATGGCTTTTGGGAACAGTTTTTCTCCAAAACTAAAATAAATACCAAGACAAGCTGGCAAGATTCAAAACAATTTTCCCTGAGCTGCGATCCTACATCACGACACAAAGATAACATCCCCAAACAGCAGTTATTAAAGAAAACAGGCAGAAAGCCGTCCTCTTGTTAAAACTCAGGGGACCAAAGCCACCATCACAGAGAGCTGTAGTACCCAGGAGATGACAAAGGTGTTTATAAAAGCTCACGCAACATTGTACCCAACACCTCAAACTTTCCTAAACCAAGCAGGACATAAACCAAACCCGGGTAATAAATCCTGCCTTACGGATAGAATCTAGTGTATCTTTGTGTATGTGCGTATTTATACATCCATGCATCATAAATTCCAAGCAAAAAATCCTACCAATTTCTGTCACGTGCCCTACAACTTTTGCTCACTTTCTCAACATCCATTTCTTTATGATTTCTTTCCTTTTTCCACTCCCATGAAATTACATGAAATAAGTACAGATCAAAAACCAGTTTTTACCTGGCAAATAAGAAATACTGGTGGGAGTTCAGCCTGAAACCAAACTGTCTTTTTTTGAGATGTTCTGCACACAGATGCCACTTTGCTGTTTTCAGCAGCTCCAATATGAGGGTATCAGGGCCCATTTTAGTTTGCAAAAATGGCTGCAGGCTCCAAAACCAACAACCCTGGTACAGTTTTAACTGTAACCTCACCCCTGCGGGGAGATTTCAGTGGTCACATCTTCTTTTTAAAATACTAATCTCCAATACGTTTTACTATTTAAAAGCATACAAGGTTGGCTACTTGGTAAAGCAAACCTGACACCTTCAACGGACCTCAACGAGGAGTTTATCAAGATCTTATACCAAGTGATAGAATTTATTCTTTGGCTTATTCTCTCACATACACTGCATAACTGAGTATAAGGATGGCTTCAAATTTGGCAACAGAAAGACCCACCTCTCATGCACCACGTTCCTCTGAAGAGTCCCATCGTCTTTTTTTCTTTCAGATTCATAAAAACTCTGGTCCCACTGGCTTCAGAAGGACAACTTACGCAGAGACGTTAAACCTGCCCTTCAGTACCTTGCAAGAATACAGCCAGTGATCAGGACCTTGCAGCACAGTAGGTCTTCCCAAAGTAATTTTGTTTTCCCCTATTTCATTACCTAGAGAGAGTCAATCAGTGAATGTAGTGATTTTCCTCGCAGGATCTAGACTTATTTTTAAAACATGATTAATGGGACATAATGTAGTACCAACTCTTACACTTGACAGAAAATAAAAATTCAACCGAAAGCGGTCTACTCTAAAAAATGCATAAGGGTAACTAGAGCAAAAACAAAGCAGTTATGTTCTACAATGTCATCTCAGGTCTGCTCCGAGAAAGCATTAGCAAATTAAGATACATTTAGTAAAAATTAAGGTCGCATTATGTGTCTGATTTATTCAAAACCTCATAGGAAAGGAATTAGGAACTGAAAAAGAGAGACTTTTACATTCATCCCTGCTTTTGTGCTTCCTGAAATGTTAGCAACCATGGCTACCAGACGTCAGTAGGCTTTCATTTTCATCACCAAGATATACCAAAATGTAATATACTCCCATTAAACTTGCTCTTAGCATTTTAATATTTTTTTTAAAGCTTCACATCCTTTGGTAACAACAGAGAAAGAGAGACCTGGATCTGTTTACCCTGGAGAAGAGAAGACTGAGAGGGGATTCATCAATGCTGAGCAATATCTAAAGGGTGGGTGTCACGAGGATGGGGTCAGGCTCTTCTCAGTGGTGCCCAACGACACGACGAGGGGCAACAGGCACAAGCCAGAATACAGGAAATTCCATCTCAACATGAGGAGAAACTTCTTTACTGTGAGGGTGCCAGAGCACTGGAACAGGCTGCCCAGAGCGAATGCGGAGTCTCTTTTCTCTGGAGACATTCCAAACTCACCTGGACGTGTTCCTGTACAGCCTGCTCTGGGTGACCCTGCTCTGGCAGGAGGGTTGGACTAGATGATCCCTGAAGGTCCATTCCAAACCCTACCATTCTAGGATTCATTGAAAGGTGTTCCCAAATATCCTTGCCTAAGAACTCGAGAAATCACTACTTCTTAACCCACAGGGTAGATTAAAATTAAGAGGTGGTAAAAATAGAGCAACATCAGTCTTAAACATCCTGAAGACACCAATCTTAAGTAACATCTGGGCCAACACAATCTATGAAAAGAATGATTAAGCCCCTTTTTCTCAGTGCCCACTTAGTTTGGAGACAAGAAAATTAATAAACAAACAAACAGTGGTTGTTAATGCTGGGAGGTGAACTTTGATCCCCATCAGACACATCCTGGTTTCCCATTTCAGGCCAGAGCAGTGTTTGCGGGATAACAGGCTGTCTGTCTCCTCTCCTCCCTTTTCCAAGAATAAGTGTCTGCAGCAGCTTAATTATCAAGTTACAAATAAACATATTCAGCTTGGTGCATACATTCAATTACAGATAATGAGCTCTAGACAAAAGCTATTGAACTATAACTGATACTCTACGAGCCGGTACACAACAAGCAATGATTAAATGATACGGACTAGGGACAAGAAAAGACATTTTTATTCTTCCCTTGAAAAGCATGCAAAGCAAGGAGATTTTTCTGGGGAAAAACTGACAAAGAGGTAATTGTCAATACCTATTATTTTCTCTAGTCTCATCCATTTTTCATAATATTCCAGTGAAAGTTCAAGTGGTACTCAAATTTTTCACTCTTAGTGTTGTGGTTACAGTGAGATGTTTACAAATAAAAGCTCACAGTGTTTGCTAAAAGTTGAACTTTATAGTACCACAAGGATGCAC
This sequence comes from Gallinago jamesoni, assembly GCA_025769975.1. Lineage (NCBI taxonomy): Eukaryota > Metazoa > Chordata > Aves > Charadriiformes > Scolopacidae > Gallinago > Gallinago jamesoni. The sequence continues at coordinate 148,344,146 of JAOQGH010000012.1, forward strand.
AGTAACGTGCTACCCGATTGCAAATAAAAGCTAAGACAAAGTGAAGCCTGAAGGCATATTTTGGTAACTGCAGTAATTTTAAAAGTCTGTAGTGATAAAGCAAATAAACTCCAAATATTAGAAAGTTGGAAAATTCAGACTTGCAGTTTACCTTAAAGGAAATGGAAACATCAGAAGTACAGACAGGGAGAAACAAAGCCAACTCTAACATTTGTCCAATGTGTCGGGCACGGGAACCCCCAGATCAATCTTCTCCAGCTCCAAGAGAATTTACAAATAGCATATGAAGTGCTTTGAACACGTTATGTCTATGAATGGCTATGAAAATGTCTTGCTCTCTAAAGTTTACGACGTAAGGGACTGGGTATTTTTACATTATTCTTTATAAACTGAGTTTTCATTTGCAGTGGTGGAAAGATTCAAGGATTCCTCATGCAAACTTTACCAGAAATCTTTATCTCTTCAAAAACGACGGTTGCAATGTTCCATCTGAAAGGTTTGTTGTAATCCCTCAGCCTGGTTTTATCTTATTCAGATTCTAAATATAAAATAATCTGGGCATGTTAACAATTGATTTCTCTCGGTCTCTGTCCACTGGTTGCAAGTTCATCATAATTTTTCATTTTGGTCAAGTGAGTTCAGACTGCACTCTCCTCTGATTGCCCAAAATTAAAATCTCAGGTGCTGCCTCCCTACTTCCAGCACACCAAAACCAGGAGCACAGACAAGCAGAATGATTACAGATGACAGAGGGCTTTTGCAAGAGGCATTTCACTTTACCTGTTGCTAGAGGAAAATTGATTTCTCTAACCACAACCTGTAGGTAGCTTACAAAAGACTGCAGCTACGACCTACAAGCATCCCAGGCAGCCTCCGGATAACTGGAGGGGGAGCAGGCAGCTCTGAGCAGTGCACAGGGTTCAGCCTTAAAAGTCCAATTCTTCCAAGTCTACAGGACACTGACAACTTGCTACAGCTAAAAGTGACAAGTTTTCCTCCCATTCAGGGTAAGTGCAAATAAGCGTGATCCACCAACAGCCAAGGAAAGTTCACCTCACACAAAATAACATTTTCCAGTAATCCTGGAGCACGCTACTCTGATAAAAAAACAAACAAACAAAAAAAAACAAAACAGCTGTTTTCTCACAAGCATAACGCTGCTGTCAGACAGCCACAGAGTCTTGGAAAATACTTCTTCTGTAAATAACTGCTTCGGTACAGTCCACACAGGACTTTGCTGCATCTTCTCTTGGAGCCATCACACTCAGCTCTCAAGGGGTCAAGGCCAGATGACTTTCTTCCCCATCCTTGCTGTTACAGCTGATGACCAGAGTAGTATGTGGAAGTGGTCACAGCATCAACCCTGTCAGAGTTGAAGGAGCATCTGGAAGATGCTCTTAGTCATATGGATTAGTTTTAGGTAGTCCTGCAAGGAGCAGGGAGTTGGACTCGAGGCTCCTTATAAGTACCTTCCAACGTGAGATGTTCTATGACTCTATGATTCTATATAACCCTTCTTAAGTTATGGCAGACTCTAAAACTGGCAACTGCCGTCATCCAGGTCTCATTGTCGGGATGAAAAATTTTTCTTGGAAGATACAGTCTGGATAGTTACATTATAGTGAGAAAAACTGGGCTAGAAAGCAAAATCAGATCAATAGAAAGTAGAGTTTTGTGGGGAAAAAAAGTTGAATTTGCTTCATATTACTGTACTAGCCATTGCTAGTTCCTAGCCATGGCAGTTCCTAACATATCAGATTTTCTAATGAGGTAGGAGCCAAGGAATCTTTTACAAGGATGAGCTTTGAATTAATTTTCTCAGGTTTTTTGTAGCATAGGACCTGTTTCTTCAAATGGTCTGGTTCTCTCTCAGCTGTACGGATTCCTTGCTAGTGCTCCAATCGTGGCAGCAGAGACATTTGGTGTTTATTACTTGGTGCCTGGTACATACGTTGTGGCCTTCCAAGTGCTGAAATGCTCAAATTCATATGACACAGCTGGTCCCATACAGGCCATCATAAAACTCCATAATCAATGGCTAGCAGTTGAATAGATAATCCAACAACTCTTAAAAAGGGTCAGAGATTGGTATTTGGAACGATGGAGATCAAAGTATAGGAACATCTGAGGAGACTGAGGCATTAAACACGTGACTGCTGGACAAGTGACATCTGACCTGATCTGCTGTTGGCAACAGCTTCTCTCTGAATGGGAGATGTGCCTAGAGGACCACCATGGCCCTACCAAAATGTCTACAACTCAACGGAAGCTTAAATGATATGAACATATAAATAATTTCACAAATAACCAAAACCAATATAAAAAAACCAATACCCACAGAAAATACATCTACCAGCCTTTTTTAAGGCTGCTCTAAAAAGACAAGCACATAATATGGACGGTATGGAGGACAACACAATCGGTAAAACTGCAGAGGAGATTAACCAGACAGGTCCTTTGGCTCCATTTTAACGCTTACCAAAATATTTTTTTCCCCCTACATTCATGCCTAAATCTTATCTGAAGGCTTGATTTAAATTCACCCTTTTGATCAGCCACATTTAAACCTGGGTTACAGACCGAGCTAATTGTGATGTCTCCATCTCTCTACAGTATATTTCTGACAATTATTTTCTACTTCTGATGCTTCTGGTAGAATACCCCCAAAGGAAAAGGAAGACAAAAAACCAACAAAACAACACAAACTTGCTACTCTAAATAATGTGCAAGCAAACAAAAGAAAAATCAGTATCTAATAGAGTCATGGTTCCATTGTAAGTGACATATTATTTTAAATAAACTATTATTATGACATAATTCTAAGAACATTTGTGCCTTTAACAGTCTCTGTTCCCAACAAGGTTGCACAGCTTTTTCCTTTCTCAGTTCTCTCATGTAACCTAAATAAGGCAGAAAAGCAATATATCTGCTTAGTGAAATTACAGGGCAAATTCCATTAATTCCCCCAAAAGCAAGACACAGATGAACACATGAAAGCTCTGAAGTATTAATGCATTTCCTGGGGCAGGCAGCGATGGGCAGAGATTGCGTAGATGCTTGTTGAAATTATTTTGCTTGAGCTAAAATCTAGTAGTCACCAATGAACCAAGTCACAAGGATGCTGAAAGATCTTCCCTTAATCCTGCAAATTAACTCCACTTCATCCTATTTATGAGCTGCTTTTGTTTGTGCATTGCTTTGGAAGGGGAAGAAGTGGAAACTGAAGAAGCCAGAGATGGTAGGAACTATGGCAAACCAAGGTGGCACTTACTCTGCTACGAATAATATGTGGTGATGAACAGAGACAACGAGCGCCAAAGTACCGTATCTGTGTCAAGAACTGCACTTCCAGCTCCTGGTCACTGTCGTATTTTCATGTTGCAATTTTAGAAAGGATTTGGGATCATTATTGTAAAGAATGGGAGAAAAATCACATGCAGTTTGTTTTAGACTTAATTCCTAGCAATAAGCTTACCATTTAACTAGATTTAACCAGATGAAGTCTTCTGCTGCTGGAAAAAGACAATGTCTGATGCAAGGACGGAGCAAATTTAGAAATGACCTCCAGAATGTCTGCAGCTCTATGGGACCAAAAGAAACACAAAAGCTGAGAGATGAGGCACACAAACCAAAGCGGTGTGTGAGCAAATAAGGTTTGGTATTGGATTTGCACAGAGTCACAATCAGGTCAACAGAAGTTTAGGAAAGAGAAAGAACCCTTTCAATTTAAGCAAAATAGCCCTGATGACGAATCTACGTGAACTTAAATGTGAGTCAAACAGTGCTATGATATATGTTCGAGGTCACATATGTGAAAGAAAGGAGTTGATCAGCTGAAAACATGAAAAAATGAGACTGGGGAAAACAGCAAAGCAAAGGATGTAGAGCTTGACTTGAGAGGTGAGAGCCACACAGACCTTTGAAAGTGAAGCCAAAGCTCTGCGTATCTGACCAGGTGATGAACTAGGATCCACGTGGGAAGTGTCTGATAAGGTCAAATAAATGAGGAAGGAATTTAGGTTGAGAGATTTCAGCTCACGTGATACTGGAAGGAGATAAAGTGTGTCAAGGGAGTCAATAAATAGTCTTTGAGAACAGCTAAGATATCCTACCATGAATGTCTCCAACAACCTGATTCTCTAACGTGTTTTGCATCCTGTATCCAGTGCCTGGGCAATACACTGAATTCAGCTCATTGCAATGAGCCAACAGTTAATAAATACACCTGAGATGTATTTCTGTATCTGAGTAAACACATCTGAGAACAGTCAAGATAGAATCATAGAATCTATGATCATGAAATCTTTGGTACCTTGTTGTAGCGTAGTCACAGCCCTTTTAAACGAGGCATGAAAGCTTTTAAACAGCCCCTGGGTAACACACAAAGGTAATTTTACACAGAAACAAAGGCCAAAAGCAAAATGCAGGTGTGAAACAAGCTGATGTTACTCCCTTTGAACTGGATTTGGAGGACACTTCACTGCTACGTGGAAGACGTGTGCCCTGTACTGCTCATGCTCCCGAAGAGAGGAATTCAGACTGCCCAGCTACTGTGTCCACAGCTTCTGTCGTCGATATACAGTAACATCACATTCTTAAATCAGGAATTTGATTTAAGTAACATGTCAAATACATGTTTTTTTTCTGTAAGATTTGCATGAGTCAAAAAGAGATATAGCAAGTAAAACTGTGCCCTCAGCGTACTAAAATTATTAGTTTCAACTGGCTATTTAAGTACACACAATTCATTTAAAAGAAGCCCAAATAAATGAAAACACGATACACGGGGCAGTTGTAGTTCTGTCGTCTGATGTCATAAGAGCAGGTAACTGTAGCTGGATCTGCAGATAGAAAGAGATGTTACAATATTCCCTCTCATCATCTAATTTCAGTCTGGCTGAAGCCACACACCTGAGCTGCGAGGTGCAAGGGACACCAGGGCAGATGACTTGCTGTCACCTGGACTCCACAGACCCAGGCAAGCTTTGGAGGAGACATCAAGCTCAGCTGGGAGGAAACATGGAGGTAACAGGTGAATCTTTAAACCTTGGCCCTCACTGAGAGCAAAATCCTTTTAAACAGCAGGGAAGCAGTTTTATTGCCCTGAAAGCCACAATCCTGATTTGTTTCTGAGTGAAACGCAAGTGTCAGCCTTCCTAAAGAAATAGTCACAGTGTGAAGTATTTGGTCTAACTTGCTTCATCAAACTGCTTGGATTCTCCCAAAATGTGGGAGTCTGATTCTCCCATCGTCCCCAGCATGGAAATTCTCCATTTATCAGGAACCCCATACTTCTCCTGCATCTGTTTCATATTTGGAGATCAAAAAACCATCAATTACTCAAGAGAAAAGGGGAAGACAGTGAAAACAGCCGTGATGCCCTGTGAGGACACCATGGGGTGAAGAGGCCAGAAACACCCAAATTGCAGCCTGTGCTCCAAAGATGTTTAGAACTCTTTCTTCCCATGTGAGTTGCTTGGAGATACAACACTGACCCATGAAAACTGGATATGGAGTAAGAGGGAAAACAGCTATAAACCACATCCCTGGCTGAGAAGAGCAATAGCAATGAAGAGCAACGAAACTGCTGAGGGATCTTGAGAACAAGTCTTGTAAAGAGTAGCTGAGGGAGCTGGGGTTGTTCAGCCTGGAGAAAAGGAGGCTGAGAGGAGACCTTATCGCTCTATACAGCTACCTGAAAGGAGGTTATAGCGAGGTTGGGGGCAGTCTCCCAAGTAACAAGCGATAGGAAAAGAGGAAATGGCCTTAAATTACGCCAGGGGTGGTTCAGATTAGAAAAAAATTCTTCCCCAAAAGGGTTATCAAGCATTGGAACAGGCCACCCAAATTGAGTCACGATCTCTGGAGGTATATAAGACATTCAGCTGTGGCACTGAGGGCCATGGTTTAGTAGTAGATGTGGCAGTGTTAGGTTACAGTTGGACTCGATGATCACAACTCGATGGTCTTTTCCAACCTAAATGATTCTATGATTCCAAGATGAACATTGGCATTATCTTTCAGATGGATTCCTCAGAGCCAGGTACTCTGAAGAATCTCAATGCTCTGGGTCATGATGACAATTTTCCTTGAAAAATGCATATGGCCAGTCTTCCAAAAACCATACAGCTAGTGTGGTTAACCACTCCCTATAGCAAATCACTCCAAATCATTCAACAACCTTCTCCAATCTTCTCTTTATCTCTTCTGCTAATAAGAAGAAATTTTCTGCATATCTCACAAGTAGTTCGGCCACAAAAATATCCACTTAATCAGCAGTGAGATCTCTCCACTGGTACACATGTATTATTCATTACTACGTAATCTCAACAGCTTGTTTAACATGCCAGCAGCTTCTCTAACTTCCCACAAAAGGGCTGATGGAGAACTTTTTTCCCATTTTTAAGCACACATGAATTAAGTTTAGCGCATATGCCGAAGTTTTCCTACAGGAAAATCCATCAGATAAAAGCTCGACCAAATGATTTCCCAGTTCATCACTGGGCCATAGCTTAATCTGTTGTTAGAAATGGATAAATCTGACCGTGCTTGCACTCTTCCCTTTCCACGTGCATAAAATACAAAGCAACTAAAATAGATTTTTGACCTATTCTCTGCACAGGAGTTAAAAACCCATCCCATACAATAGAAAAACCTCTCATTTTGCTGAAAGAGGCAGAAATTTTACGTGGAGAAAATCGTTATACAAATATTTAGAACACGAGGGCCACAGCAGCAGAACGGGAAGGAGAGAGACACAGATGAGAAACTGGTATTCGAGCCAATCGCAATCAGCTGGGCAACGGCATCTATTTCAAGGACATGTCTTTGGGTGAAAATAAATCAGTATTAGCCACACTAGATGTCACTTACCTAGTCACCAGATGCCTTTTCTTTGCTGAACTTTGCAGCTCTCAAATGTAGCTTCAACCACAGCAATGAGAGCTGCCAACCCCAGAACAGTTTATTTCTACCTCTGGCCCATTCCTACAGTTGTTGCTTCTTAAAGTTGAACACATCGTATCGGCTACACTAAACCAACCAACCAACCAGAACATCTTCCCTGGAGCACTGAAGTAACTGATTTCTGTTGTTGCAAGTTAAACCAGCCTGGGAAAGCAAGATTCTTTTTTGAGAATGAAAGACAGCCATTCTTTTCCTTCTTTCCTTATTTTCTTCATGTCTTTGTCCTGCCCAGCTAGGAGAGTGTGAGTGCTTGTCTTCAGCTCAATGCCCTTGCAAGTCAAGTACACCAGGTTATTTTCCCAGGGATAATACGCTTTCTGCTCAGCCATTAAGGAAAGAAGTATTCTGTGTTGTCCAACAAAAAAAAATATGTTTTCTTTCCTGTTCCTTTTCACCATGCAGTACCTCAAATAAAGGCCAAAACAGTATTTTCAAATAACTTTTGCTGACAATCTGTCATACTTCAGAGTGTGGCTGGACTGGACACAAGTGTGTGAAGAATGACCCTGCCCCTCCTGATTGTATTTAATGTTTTGCTATACCAGTCAATAAGAAAATCACTCACAATCACATGCTGAAATCATATCAGAAAAACACAAGAATTTGCTTCAACAGCAGTCGAAACAGCTGAACACGGGTACAGTCGGGGGCAGCCCATGAAAAGCAGCGCAAAGCATCTTTTCAAAAGCATTAAGTTTAGATAGTTTCTACAGGCAGATAGCTTTATATTTTGGGTTTTGTCTTATCAAATTTTATTGTATTCAAAATAGCAATTTGTGGTTAGCCATCCAACCCAAACTACTCTATGATTCTATAATGCAGGATGCCTTTGAAATATGTTATTATTTTCATTCTACTATAAAAAGCGACAAGAACAATTCTTTACATTTTTATGGTAAACTGAGTTATGGAGAAATGCTACTAACCTAAAGCATATTGCACTATGTCTCACTAAATCACTGATTCCAGCAAAGAATCCCTTCAATGACAGCTCAAAGTCATATGGCCAATCAGGCAAGAAAAATCAAATATCTCTAAAAATCAGAGCCTAGATATACAGTACTTCAATTAACAGCTGACCAAATTATTAAACAGGTATTAAGAAAATACTCTGATTTACTGTTAAAGCTAGTTCTAGACGGTAAAGATCTCTTATTGATTATATCAATGTCCTTAGAGTATTAGACATATGTGTTGGAACATCTTCATACCACATAACAGTGCAGGTCAGACCCCAAAGAAATACGTTGTGAAGATCACATCATCGGTAAAAATAACTGGGTCTATAACACACCTTGAGGACTGCCAAAAATGTGTGATTTTTATGAAGAAACACAATCTTTTTAGGCATGACTTTTGGTGTTGTACAGCACTGCCCCATATGTCCAACCAAATGCCATTTTTAAACCCTGATGATATATTTAGCTCAACATACATCATCCCACTGTCGTCATTTCACTGAACAAAGCAAAATGTAAGATCGTGCTAAATGATGCATCCTCAGCTTGTGTCAAGAGCACAGCAGTGAAAGGGCTGCAATACCAATGAAGTTCAAAATGTAGTCAAATAAGTTAAAGAAATAAGCAGAAAATGGCACGATAGATAAGAATGGATTGGAATTATAAAGTCAAGAATAAAGAATAGAAACATAAAATATGCTGACATATGAACTGTATCTGTTCCTGACTAATCTCTGCTCCCCTGCCACACACACAAGGCACCATCTGAGCTTTCCCAGTTTCTGCATGCATGATGAGCTCTTGGCTACAGCCTGGGCCGGTGCAGCCAAATCTCTGCGATTCCACCTGGGCAGGACAGAATGCAAGTTATCACTTCCGACTGGCACAATTTCCTACGCCCAGAGTGACCCTGCACGACAACTATATGCCTCATTACACCAGCCAAGAAATTAATGTACATCACCAGCCCAGTACAGCTTTCTGCCATCTCAGTCGAAGCTTGAATTCAGTCACCAAAATTCAAAACAACTGATGAGGTTTGGGGAGTTTGTTTTTTTAAGGGCCACACTTAGGAAAGAATAAAATTTAACTGTTCTGGCTAACAAATGCAGATACCTTTTGTTATTCTGTACTTGATACCCATCACAACAAACCATTTGATCATCTCACCTTCCTCACCAAACTACCTTCCTGACGCTGTGCTCGCTGAAGCATGGTCAATCGTCCTGTGCTGGTTTGTAAAGGATGAAGCCCCCTTTCCCCAATGAACTTGAGTGGGTGGTTCTTTTCCTGGCACAAAGGAGCATCAGGAAGCAAAGCCAACTAATTCAATCTGCACCGAAGGACAGCACCAAGACAGTTCTTGGCATGTACCCACATATCATTGAAACTACGCTGTTGTGGGGCTTTACCCAATTTTTAAAGTAGACTGTAAAATACGGTGTTTACTCCATTTTCAAGTAGGGTACAGAAGGTACTTAAAGACACACTTCAGAGTGATGCTTCACCATCTGATAGTACCAATCAAGCTTAAGGGAATAATTTTTTCCAACACAACAATAACTGGTCTTTATGTTGAACAATATAAGCAAAAATATCATAGTAAAACAACAGCAGCACAGTGAATGGGTTTTTAAAAGGAGAGTTTAAGTAGAAAGTATAGCATAGCCACAGGCTTGCTCACTCTGCCTGTGAGGGTGAAGCAGTCCTTGATGCACTTCAGGTGTCCACACCACACACCAGATGGCCACTAATTGCCACACCAGTTTGTTCAGAGACACATAAGAACTTGCCAAAGCAATGCCAAAACCCACCAGAGCAAACAGCAGAGCTGCCAAAGCCTGGTTCCCCAGGGACACGTGTGCTCTGCTTCTGCGCTCCTCTCCATCATAACGACACCTTCAGTAAACAAAAGTGATTAAGCACTGGGGTTAATATGGAGCTATAAATTAGCTGCTGCCAAACATGACAAAAACCAGGCAAATTCTCCAGCCTCTTCCCAAGTTCACGAACGTTTGGAGTCTCTTTCTTCAGTCTTCTGTAAAACTGGAAGGTTACAATTGAGTACTCCTCCATCCTTTTAAATTTGGTTTAGGTTGCCCAATAGGTTAAAAACGTAGTGGGGGGTGACAGAGATAAGCACAAGCACAGAGAGCCTCATTCCACAGGAAATCAGTCTAAAAATACAAATAAATGCAGCGAATCGCAACTGAATTCATAGTACAGGTGTACAAAAATTGGATTTTGCTCTCAGCTGAGATAACTGCCTAAAGACTTGACATTACAATCCCTTCTCCCATAAATCATCTTTGTCTGAAAATACATGTTCCTTTCAAAATGTATTTGGAGAAAGAAATGGTTAGCTTTGGTTTATTCCTTGAAAGTCCCAATTCAGACATTTCTACTAAATAAGCAAGATATTTTCTGTACTGATTTTGGGGATTATCATTACCATTAGCTTGATGCACAGTTTGTACAGTTCTTCAAATCTAACGTTATCGAGCTTAGATAAAAAACATCCATAGGTAGACATTTTTGAATTTTTACTGTATTGACTAATGGAAAATGGTTCTCTCATTTGTCTCCATGACAGGCATTTTATTTCCCTTGTGCGTTTTCAGAATACATACACTGTGGCCATTGTTTTCTTCTAAAGCTAATTAAAGCTTTAGTTTCATTTACCAATAAAAATTAAAAAAGTAAATATAATTTTTAAAAAGAGGATATTTTCCTAGAATTACTTATTTAAAACCTACCATATCCAAATGAAGCATTTTCCAACATAACAAGGGGCACATCATGCATGCAAGCTCATTTTTGGAGACCATCTCTGCCCAAAGGACAAGCCAAGCTACCTACCTGCCCCTCTGGGCAAATCTGTTCTCATCACCAAGAAGGTGCTGGTCTGTAACAGCTTTTCTAGTATGAATTCACTAATTATTTCTCTTCTTCCCAAAAGCTTTGCTTACATTTTGTTGTTATTATTAGATCAGGCAGCAAGGCTCACTCTATACAGATCGTGCTGTGTCAATCTGGGAGATCAGCTTTTAGCCAGGGGTTTTTAAATTCAGATAATGTGAGGAACTTAGTAATTTCATGGCACAATAACATATCTGCAGTGAAATATCTCCGTTGGCTTTCCAAATTTCCTGTTGTCTTTGCAAATGCTAGGCCTGCGGTTGATTTTTAGGAAGACTTAGTAATGCGTCCAACTCTACTACGGTTTGCTCAAAGTTCATTAATTGGGAAACTTTCGACATGCATGGGAAATCATCGCTAAGGGCCAGGCTACCCACTTCCATTCTGCTGTGCTCTCTGCTGCTGTACTTGAACAAATCTCCATTTCTCCTCAGCAGTGCTTGTTTTGCAGAGTTTGCTGGGCAGCAAGTGCTACTGCGGTCTCCAAAGCTCCCACGCCTGCTTATTTTCTGCCTATTTGAAACACCGCTGATACACCCAAGGGGACTTTCAACTCTGCTCCTCTCGTAAGTCAGAGAAGTAAAACCCAAACTACCAAAACAAACTTCACACAAACACAGAAAGAAGCCAGAGCATGGAGACAGATATAGTCCAGGCTCTCAGCCGTGGAGGGAAAAGACTGAGCGTTGCTACGAGTGCCCACGTACCAGCACACCTGAGGTTCAGATGAAAGTGTCCCGTCTCAATTTAGCACCTCTCATCATCTTGGCAATCTCCTTCACAATGTAGCAAGGGAAGAAGAAGAAATGAAGACTTCAGGGGTGAAACATCTGAATTTCAATTGGAAGAGGATCCACAGAGCAAATGGGGGATGGCATCAGGGTGAAAAGTAGAAAATCTCTAATAGAAGAGAAGTGGGAATGAGGGAGATAGCCTATTTTGAGAGAGGAAGTACTCTGTACCAGGTATTCTGCCAGAAAAAAAAAGCAGTGAGAGCAGCACTTGTCATATGTACTAATTATTTCTGCTACCAAACAGCATGAAAGACTTAAAACTAAACAACACAGTCTAGGCACAGAAATCATCTTCTGGCCTTGACCACCAGTTCCTTCAGACAACAAGGACTCAAAATTTCAGGACACGAGAACAATTTCCGGGGAGTCAGACTAACGCCGTGGCTTCAGATACAGAATATGTTCACAGCAGGAAGGTTTGAAGGGCAGCTTGCTTGACAGCCTAAGGCATACATTTTCTTTCCTGTAGCACAAATACTTAGATTTGCTATCCAGAATGCTGAGATTTGCTACCCAGAAAAACATTTTTTAATAAAGCGCGGCTTGACTTACTCTGAATCCAAATCTGTTTTCTGTTGTTACGCTATAAAACTGAATACTAAGAATACAATAGCGCTGCGAGGTAAGGGTGCAAGTACTGCATGTACCATTTACCCTGTGTATATGCACTACGTGTGTCACATAGCATCAAGATGAGATACAGTTTTCTACCTCCTTCTGGGAAGTATTAAATATTTAAAGCACGGTCAACCCTTCTGTCCCAACTACAGCAAAGTGAGATTTCCCTTGAGATGGACTTTCTCCTCCTCTTATGAGTTTTTTCGTGATCCCTTCACTGAAGAAGTCTCCAAGTCATTAATGATATCCTTCCTAAAACACTAACTCCTGTTTGGAGAAAGGCTGGGACGCGGGTAGCATTTTACAAACTGATGACACCACTGCTTGGAGAGCAATGTGCTGAGATGAAACACTTCACCTGTGTTTAGAGAATAAATACTTCCCTTATCTAATCACAGTAATTCACGGCTACGCACGCCGCAGTAGCATGAAACACATCACACCATTAATCCCTATTTTTAACTATGACATGTTTAGATTTTTTGCTTTCTGTATTGCATAATCACCTTGATTCCATTAAAAGTTATCATAGAGGTAGATTTTCTCAGGTTGCTTCTCCATAGTGCAAACAAATCACTCAGATGAGCAGCCAGGCTTGGCACAAACGTAACATTCTACCTACATGTACCATCCTTTTTCCTTCATTCTACATATAGCTACCTAAAATTAGACTTTGCTGACTTCCAGGTCTTGTTCCAGGTCTCTCTTTCAGATTCAACACAACAAACACTTCAGAAGATTATTACTTTTTAAAAAAAACATTTATGACTTTTTTCCAATAGAAAATATTCAATTTATCCTTTTAGCCCTGCGGGTGTAAATGCTATGAATACTCTTCTTTACCATCTTCTCAGGCTATTGACAAAGCAATTAATACTGAAAAATCTTACATTTTATAAGGATTTTTACTGGAACAGACTCTGCAGTACTTTAAATGCTACAAAATGCATAAACTATAAAACAAATTCTGCCTCTTCATACTTTCAAAGTTCTGTCTCTATAAGAAGAGCCAAGGCATAAGCCATGGTGACATGCTGGATTTCAAGACTTGGATGCAACATGGAGAAGACAGCTGGCTGTCTATGCAGAAAAGATGCCACCATCATTTTCTCATGGGTGTTTCCCTGTGTCCACAGGAGAGTTAAAGCAAAGCCAGTTTACTTCTTTCAGCTGTTGGTATAAAATGGTGATTGGGGAACAGAGAAAGAAGTTCCTGGATGAATTTGGAAGAGATAGCGCCACTCCTCTGAACATTTAAGAAACTTTTAACTGACTTGTTTTGGGTCTGAAACTAGAATTGCAATTCAGAAATAGAATGCAATAATTTTTTTATAAGACCAGCTAATATCTTTCTAAAACACAAACCTACTTACTTCCTCTTCTGTGGTTCTCACAAAGAAACAGACAACTGCAAACAGGCCACACACTAAACACAATTAGTGTTAATGAACCTTAAGCATAATGTTCAATTAGACTAGCAGAAAGAAGAAGATAGCTTGCCCCAGCAAAGTGTAGGGGTGTAGCAACAGGGCTAGTGGTGAGAGGTTCAGTCAGCCCCTGCAAAGGAGAAAGAGGCAAGTGGATGAGGAAGCTCTCTACTGAACTTCTGGAGAGGGGTATAAATCAAATATTTCAGAGAAACCTTTACTTCCATCAGCTGCCAGGAATTTTAGCACTCAGGTTCATATTCTGGAGGTATTTTGTGGAACCCTCTAAAAATCGTGAGTAAGGAAATGGTTTGTGGCAATTATTCTCCTGTGAATGAATGAGTGCTCCTCCCTGACCAACGGTGTGTGATGAAGTCCTGCTGTGTGACTCTCAACTTCCCTCTCCCCAAAGCTTCCACAGGGCATCATGCTCAGGGGTACAAACGCATACATAGTAAGATACAGACTTAAAAGACTCATTTCATGGAAGTGTTCAAGGCCAGGCTGGATGGGGCTTTGAGCAACCTGCTCGAGTGGAGGTGTCCCTGCCCATGGCAGAGGGGTTGGAACTCGACGATCTGTAAGGTCCCTTCCAACTCTAACCATTCTATGATCCTATGATTCTATGACTCTGCAGAGAGTGCTGATGATCGTTGTTAAGAAGCATCAGCAAGCTGTATTCTGTTCTTAATTTTTGGTACTAATGTGAAGCTTCCATTTGGTAACGCATCTACCAACGCTAGGGAGGTGTTTGAAAGGTAGAGGAGGGAGTAGTTTCCATTTTTCCAGCATGTGCTACAATTATTTAGTGATTTCGACACATATTCCAATGCAGGGCTGTAGGTAATGACCAGCTATAGCCAAAGAGACTTTCCATTTTGTGCTGTATTTCTGAGTAACACACGGTGGCTCATTAAAATTGCACCTGAGTTCCCTGCGGGAACATTGTTGGTGGGTGGGAGTCATGTTCTGGGGTGCAGGACTTTGCAAAACTTGTATTTTCTATCATCCACAGCACCTATGGAACTGTCAACTGTCTAACACACCTATAGCCACTTCTAAGTATTCTATATGGTCTTGAGAGGCTAACAAGGAAACAGCTCAGCAATTGTATACTCTAAAAAACAGGTTAGCTTTTAAAAATCTGTAGCCCTGATCTGCTTTAGATGCTTTTGCTTCACTGTGTTTCTAAATGGGCAAAAATAAAACTCTTTTTTTTCCTGGAAATACTGATCGAAACTTTATTCAGTTTCCTATTGGACTGAATACTGTCGACAAACAGCCTGCAAACAAATAAAACAAGAAAAGAAATAATTCATCCAGTGATCCTGGCTTCTGCTGACACCAAACTTCTTTTAAGAATATGCATTTCCTACTTACAGTTAATTCCTGCAGCACTCTCATGTTCATTAACTTCCTTTTAATGCTACCACAGATTATTTCCATGCAGTTGAAAAAAAAATGGTACAAATGGAGCAGAAAACAGAGCAGGCACTACAGAAGTTTGTTAGTTTAACAACGGAGCTCCAGGAGCAATAACATTTTCAGACAAATGCAACACAAAATCCTCCTACACTGCAGTGTAACAATCAATTTGTTTGTCTAGAAAACTTCTAAAGCTCTTTAAGGGAAAAAAAAACCCAAGACAGACAGCTCAACAATATCAGGAGGTGGAAATTTGTAGCTGAAAAGAAGCCTCCCTAGAGCAAACTGGAGGCAAAAAAGAAAGCTTCCAATGGAAAGACCACACATTATTTAAAAACAATAATTAGCATCCCCATCCTTACTTCAGCAACATTGACTCCTTATTCATGAGTTTTCATGTAGGAAATTATCCCAAAATAAAGTCCAAAGTTGGGGGCTTTTTGCAAGAACTGTACTCAGAGAGAAGAGTTCCTGGTAAAAACTGGAAAGCTGTAGGAACTTGGAATGCTCCAACGGTACCTTGCTTCAGAAGCAATCAACTTAATCTCATTCCCAATGCATTAACTGCAGAATAAAACAATGAATAAGACGACACTTCTATGCATATGCCTACAAATTCAGCCATTTTCACAGCCAGAATAAAGGAGAATATACACACATTCGAGAGAAAGAGGGAAAGAGGAGTTCATAGACATGCAGAAATACATTACAAATACATGAAGAGTGAGCACATCATCTCTGATACTAGAACATATGCCCTTGTTTCCCTAAAATAAGGTTCACTTCAAAGATGTATTTCATTGTAAACGCTACAAGTTTAAAATAAATAGCTTCCCCAAAAACGAAACCTTTAATAAAGACAGATGCTCTGCAGATGCATCAGTGCCTGTTCATTTTTCTCCCTTTTAATTAAAAGAGCATTCTAACTTCTGGTTGAAATTTTCCCTGTTCAAGTGCAGTATATTCCAGAGGGCTGCAACGACATGACTTTGCACACGCATCCGAATATGTATCAGGATATATCACATCTGCATAATGGTATCTTCACCTCAGATTCCAATTTACTCTAAAACATATTGCATGGCAGAGATTAATTCAGCTGATTTCCATAATGACAACAGTAGCTGAAAAAAAAAGTACTTGTCTACCAAATTGAAATGTGACATCTATATCAAGGTAAACATCCGAGTCCTCTGAATGCTTCATTGGCAGACACACCATTTTAGCTTCAAAATAAATTTTCCCCAATAGCAGCTTTTATTTTATTTCAAATCCATCAGCTCTTCTAGCTTCTAATTCCCAGAGCTGCCCCTTCGCATTTTTAATCTTATCTTCCTAGTGTGAAAGCGCTGTAGACCAGCACTTTTAAACACAATAATGCAACAGTTTTTGAAAGCTATATAAATCGTGTGAAAGACTATTCTATTAATTCCTTTTCTCATTACCAATTTTTCTCTTTTATTTACAGGGCTTGGGGACTTGAAAATTCAGTTACTCCGAGGGAAGGAAGAACTTCAATTTCACTGGGACCTCCCCTCTGGCTCTTGACATTTTCAGAAACCTGTTGGACAATAACATTCGGGTCAGCCCAGACGTGGAAATTATGCTAAGCCTAAAACAGATCAATTCTAGTTTGTAGCTCTCAGATAATGACTTGGTGCTCAAGGCGCTTTACAGATACACTAGCAAAAAAAAATAAATAAATCTATCTTCAGAGTCTCAGACTCATAGTACTAAGAAAAGCCTGGCTGGAAAGCAGGATGGTAAACTGATTAAAGAGCACCAGAGGGTAAAGAAGCAACTGGTTGTTTTATTCTACTTAAGAAGACCAACATCTTTTTGCCAGACAGGAAAGAAATTATCCTGTGAGCTGTAACTAGACAACTTTTCTGGTTTAGATGCAAACATCTACAAGTAACAGGACAGAGGAACTGAAAGCAAGTGTTTATTAGAACCATCGTTGCTGAATTCAGCTAATTAACTGCGTGCAAGCCTCATGTTTTATGGGACTTGTGTTTTTCAAAAATGAAATCTCAGGGGAGGAAAAGGATAAAGAAGATGCCACGTGCCATTAATGAGCCCCTGCTGAAAGATTTTGTCTTCTGCTCTGAGTTAGGAGGACTGACCTAAGCTACCTGGCAGTCATAAATATTAAAAATAAACTAAAAAATATTGTTTCTAGAGCAGAAAGTTCTTGCTGATATTATAACCTTTTCCTCCACTCTGATCTGGGCGACAAAACTCCTCCAACCATCTGGATAAGGCTTTCCCTAGACCAGCCTCCTTTTCCCTATAGTGGTGCAGCAGCAGCTGGAAACACTCTAAGAAAAGAGGGTTTGCAATTCTCCAAGCTCTTCTGGAAGAGTTGTGACACATAAAAAACTGATTTTGCTAGAATATACGATCTTACAAACACTAACATCTGCAAAGGTGGTCCTCTTACCACACTAAAGAACCACCACAAGGTGTGACACCAACTCAAACTCTTGGATTCCCATTCGGGGCAGTGTCCCTGTGTCAGGCATCTCCCTGATTTCCGACACTGATGGCATTCAGTGCCTTTGTGACTACCTAGACACTTCTGCTATTTCATGGGCTCAAAAGTGTCTTGCCGGCATCCCATCCAAAAATAAACCTTCAAAGACACAAGTACCCTTGGGCCGTGCTCAGTTCCTCTTCGTCACACATTCTGGTTTGCTGAGAGAATTAATTGGCTTTGTGGAGCATGAAGAAACAGAGATGGCAATATGTACCTCAATTAGACTCTATTTTTATAATAATTTTTAAACCTCATAAATTATGAGACTTTAAAGACTTTAACAAGTTTGCTTGATTCACTTCGATCAAACAAGGTTAGGGACTCATTATATGCTACACGCAGCAGTTTAACAATATTAAAATATACCATCACGTCAATCTTTCTGTAAGTGCCTTGGAAGCGCACAGTAAGCAGATCTAAAAAGCCCTGTAATTTGCAACTGGCATTCATCATTCTGGTAACACCCTAAGAGGCTTTCTTAATTCCACTGGTCTTTAAATTCATGAGCCAAAACACATCATAAGTTGTCTTTTATTGCTGTCAAGAACAACAATACAGATTCTCTTATTTTGCCTTTTGTGACTTATCGGGAGCCTCTGAGTGTCTGAGAAGTCTTTGCTTCACTGAACAGCAGATTGAGACTCTCATTTTGATGTTAGAAAGACACGGCACATAAATTAACAACCTTAGAGCCTGTAGTCAGAACCCACTGGCTCTTTATAAGCAAGATTACGTCAGTTCTTAATTATTAGATATTTTAGCATGGCAATGATAGAGGGTGAATGCTCCAACTCAGAAAGAAAATGCCACCTTCTGCCAGAAAACTGCTCTGCCAGTACCTAAAGGGAATATAAATGGATCGAGGAGGAAACACATGATGCGTCACTGATAAAATAATGTGGCACCACAAAAGTATCTGTAGTTACGGCTCCACCAAAAGATCTATAAATGTGCAAATAGCAGCCTCTTCAGAAATCATTGCTTTCCCTTCAATATGTGGTGACAAAGTCCACGACAGCATTTACTTCATGCCACCAGCTTCATTAAATAAATCAGACTCTCCTCATCCACCCACAAAGCCAACTCCAGAAGTCTATGGAAGATATTGATTTTTCTTGACTACGTTCAGGTCAAAGATGCAATGCAATAAAATAGCTTAAGACAACTACTCCCTTCCCAGCTTGTAATTAGAGCCTTAGAACCGTGTTTCTAGGTCCTGATTTGGGATCTGTTGTCAATTCACTTTGACCTTAGGCAAGCAAATTTCAACTCTCAAGAACTTGCTTCTTGCTGTAAAACAAGCAGAGTTAACTCCTTTCAGAAGGCTGGTTGTTTGGCTTTGAGACTTCTTGCTCTTTTAATGACTGAGTAAAATCCATTTCAGTTTGAGTTCATTGGATGAAATGCATCAGCAAGTAAAATCATTAGATGTGAAAGACTACGCATCTGAGGATCCGGGCTAGGAGCTGAGTCTTCCTCTACGTCAGGGGAGAGGAACAGGCTCTCCGGAGCACGATTCGCAAAAACCACCCTGCACCATCAGCCAGAGGAGTATTTCTTGCTTTGCCTCCCCTGGGAGGACGCAAAATTTTCCTAAAAATGGATAAAGCTTTGAACAGAAACACAGTTAAGAAAGTTAAATTAAAACAAAACAAAAACAAAAAACAAGAAATAGTGATTTTGATGCAGAACTATTTCTCTGCTATCACAAGGACCAAATTCAGCCAGAATATTTTAGATACACAAATGGTAGTGAACTTTGAGCCCACAAAAGCTATTCTTGCTGTCCAAATCAAGAAAATAAATGTGGCATCCACTTCATCCCACTGAGATCCACAAAATGTGGTTTGGCATAAAGGGATTAGAAATAGAGTTTATAATAAAATTTAGTACTCTCAGATCCAACTTCTATATGCAATTATGTTTGGCATAAAGGGATACAACAGATTAGAAATAGAGTTTATAATAAAATTTAGTACTCTCAGATCTAACTTCTATATGCAATATTTAATACACAGCACAGATATCAAAGCAGCTTGTGCCAGACCTTCCATGGAGCTTAGAACAGTTTTTATGGAATAGACGCAGAACTTAATGAATTTTTTTTTTCTTTTTGGATTCTTTGATCCTTCTTTGATTATGTTTTTTATCATTAGCAGTACAAACACTGTACAAACACCACTCTTCTTCACTCCAGACTGCAGCTGATAGCTGAGGTAGGTGCACCACCTAACAGGTACAAGGAGAACCCTTGATTCACACTCTGTGCACAGAAAAAGAACAAAAAGAAATTTATTCAGGTTCTGAAAGGTATTAGCATGAAAAGAGTTCTTCTTCTTTTAAGAGAAGTAGGAAAAGAAAAAGTTTGCTGACCTCTTCAACAGTCTTATTTGATCGTTTATTGCTCTGCAACTTTAGGCAGTGACTTACAGGGAACTCCTGTGAGATTCCAAAATTTGGAGGAAAATCCTTTCCACTAAAATCATGCTCAGGCCAGCCTCGACAACAGCATCAGTTGTTCTTTATTTCCAGACTGGAAGAAACAGGTCTCTAAAAGTGAGTCTTCCAAATTCAAACTGGCAAGTCTGCACTGGGATCAAGCAAACGTTAGCAATCTACATGATAAATTCAGCCTGTTCCACCCTCTTTCCTCATGGTGTCCACTTTAATTTTTTGGACAAGAACCTGAGTTTTGTGGCATTTCTATTATAACTTCTTTCTAGCTTCAGGGCTGAATATTTAAGGCATAGCAGTGTGCCTTTATGAAGTGTCAAGCATCCTTAACTACCTTCCACTTAATAGATTCACAAATTCACACGAAGTCCTTGAAACATTTGAAGTTTGAGCCTCAGCTTTGAACCAAGGAGAGCTATCATCTTGTTTCCCGTTTCCGAGAGTACAGCCCATGACAGCAGTGTGCTGACTGCGCTCGCCTAACTCTCTGATTTCAAGGTGATTTGATTTTTTGGGGCACTGTACATCCACCTGCTGAGAGTTAAACAAAACTTCCACCTTTCATTACTGTTCTGGTAATCACATAGCTCTGGAAGGAACCACGATTCTTATATAGCAAAAATATCCAGCCCATCACATGAAAGCAAATGGTTTTTCCCCTCTCTTCCTCTCAGAGAACAGAGGAATAAAGGGACAGTTCTTGACTCCTAAAGTTGGTGCCAACTCTATATGTTTTTTCAGTTTTGGGCTAATATTTTCCCAGCAGTGTTCTACAGAGCAGCTGCACCCCAGATACTGGGCGCATCGGCTACAGAATCTCAAGAATATTTTGAAGACCGAAATGCTAATCAAGAGTGAAATATCAGAAATATAGGATTTTAAATCTTTAGATCTCATATTTATTAGGTAGGATACGAGATGCACATTCAGGTCGTTAAACTGTCTCTTCAGAATATATTTCTAGGAGTTGTACGAGCAGAGTTCCTGCAGAGGCAGGGAGCTTGATTCCCATGGAAAAACACCTGCATCAGATCAAGCCGCTCCTGGGAAACCGCACAGTTAACATTGGGCTGCCACTGCCAATTTTCATACTTAAGGTCAATCCCACCACCCCAGAAGCCACAGGAGTGCAATACACAGATTTATATATCTAGACAAACCCAAGCTAGCTTTAATCTTGTGACCGGTGCTGAGGTTGGCCATGGTGGGGTTGCACCACGGGCAGATTCACCTCTATGTCCCATAGCAGGACTGAAGCACAGCATCAGCAAGAGCTCCGAGACAGGAGCTCCTCTGCTTTCTCCAAAGCATTAGTGTTATCTGAGCGTGGCCTTTCACAGCACTGAAAAAAGCTCTGAGCGACCAACCAGAGATATTTTTTTTCCAGCGGTGAAAAGACACAGTTCGATAATGTAAGTAAAGTGCTTTTTGGCTCCTCACCCAACAAATACTTGCCACCCACATGCTGTGCAAACTCTTTATGTCCTGGTGCAAGCAAGACCGTTTCAATTCACAAAAGATGTACGATTTAAAATCTAGGGCTAACAAAATGATTTTTATTTTTTTTAACATCGTACACAGGGTAGCTCTCAAAACTGTTCAGAGCAGCAAATGGCTACCAGCAAAAAAACAAGCAGAGAGAGAGAAAATAAAGAAAGAACAGCTCGGAAGTCTGTTCTCTTTGGGGTCTTTCACAGTAACTTCTTGTCTTGGGCACTCTAAGCCCAGAACTGTGTTTTAATACCTGTCTGGAAAAAACCTGCATAAAGCACTACTCCCAATCTAACAATAATGTATTATTTTATTTAGCTTTATGAAAATGCAGGAAAATAAAGGTTTTTAAAATACAAGCATAGGTTCCAATTTACTACACTGCAAGTAGGCGAAGCGCAGAAGGAAAGACAAGAACATGCTGAAACCTACATTTGCTTTCAAACCATCAAGATTTGAAACTAATTACTTTTGAAAAAAAAGTTACTATTTGACAGCATTTGAAATGAACAGTAGAAGCTGATGTAGAAAAAGCTGGTATGTAGCATCTCCTCATTATTTGCCTGCACAATGCAGCAGGAATTTGTGAATGTGCCCTGGCACATGGTGCTAGAGGGACTTTTATCACTAACCTTTTTCTTATGGTGTGCTGTGTGTTATTGCACCTAGTGATCATAGAATCATGGAATGGTTTGAGTTGGAAGGGACCTTAAAGCTCATGGAGTTCCAACCCCCCTGCTGTGGGCCAGGACACTTCCCATGAGACCAGGTTGCTCAAAGCCCCATCCAGCCTGGCCTTGAACACTTCTAGGGTTGGGGCAGCCACAGCTTCAAGCACCTCCCACTAACATTTTCACGGAGTCTGTAAGTTCCACTAACTGATTCAAAAACCCATTTTGCTGGTACGTAAACACCAGGACTTACACTGATCTTCTGCAAGATGCTCAAATCCAACTAGGACTCCAAGTCAAGACCGTCAGCTTTGCCATAAATACTTCTAGAAAAAGAATAATGTCCATTTGCTGAAAAGTAAACCCCATTTTTTTCTGATCCACAGGCAACTGGACTGTTCCCACTCATGTACAGAGACTCAGCCAGAAGACCACGAGCTTTGTAAAGAGTCACAGATTCCTGTTCAAGGCCATACACTTTGGAACTGGGAGCCCCTTCTTAGCCCCCTATTCTTTCTTGAAACCTCTCGCCGCTTTGTCTTAGATTTATAGTTTCAGTATCAGTAGTTAGCTTACTTTAACTAAAAATATATACAAGTGTTAACATGTAAACACAATTAAGACCATTAAATGCTCGGTGACCTTCTGGATCATCAATCTGTTACTCAAATGTAAGCTTCCAGAGATGCAGGGTTTTGCTCCCAGCAAGTCTTAAACCATTATTTACAGGAACTGTTAAAATCTAGAGTCTTAGGAAAATCTCTTAGGTTGCTAAATTCCAACACGACCAGGCCTAGGAGTTCTTTGTTTCCTTGTTCTCTCATTTAACCTTAGATACTTTTCTGTAACTTCAGCATATAGTTTCTGAAGAAAGAGTAAAAATAAAAACTTTTCACTGCTCCTTCTCCTGTCTTCTGCAGAAACTGAACCATAACTTTACCACCTTCCAATCAGATGTTAAATCTGTAGTTTATTGCACATCCTGCTTCCACTATTAATTAAGAGCTCAAAGTAAAGACGTTCATGTTCTGCAGCTTTGCTGCAACACAATTATAAAACACAACGCTTAGAAAAGCCAAAGTTACTGAGCTCCGTGCTGTTACGCGCTGCCAGACGGGGCGTTACTGAAATGCAATAGCAAAATAAGCAGGAAAGCAACCAACAGTTCCTATTACTGATGTCAACTTGTCTAGGAAGAAAATATCCACTGGGCAACTGAACCTTAAGAGATATTCTGGGGACGAGTGTGAGGGTGTCTATTGGAAGGAGAGTAAAAAAATAATTGGAAATTGCTAGTAAAAGGAGTCACAGCAAAGGAACAGCTCTTAACAGCATTAAACCCCTGTACTTTATTCCTATCGTACGCAGCAGCTACAAAAGGCAGGCTGGATATTTATCAGTGAACTGGAACAGCAGCAGCTTTGCTGTGCCTCTTCCATTTAAAATCATCCTGGTTCAAGAAGTGGCTCAAGAATGGAAGAAGTATTATGAGAAAACCTAAAATCTTGAAAAAAAGCCACATCAGTTTGATCATCGTAATGGACCATGTCAAAACCAACAACTTCCTGGCTGATATTTCTGCCAAATATTATTTATCTGCATAAAAGTAATACCCTTTTGGTATGAAGCAGACATATTGTTAACATCTGCATATTTTTCAAATTATTAGAAGAAGTTGGAAAAGCCAGCTATCTCCTAATAAGATGGTATTCTCTCAGGAGTACTATAATGAGAATTTTCATCATCATGTGACAAAATTCTAAAGTAATACTTTGTGTTCGTTCTATAAAAAGGTACCTTGAGCAATCTGATTTGTATCTTCCTATTTCAATAATTCAACCAAATACACGTCTTGACTTTTCCTGAATAAAGAATAAAGGCATGGGAAGTTAAACACATCCCCTTTTGATTCCACCATCATCCAGAAAGTGATTAAATAAATTCATCATTGCAGACTCTATTTAACAGTGATTATTCCTAATCCCAGAAGTGCAGGAACCGACATTCAGATCACGAGGGGAATTGAAAGCCAAACAGCAGCTGGGTTTTCCTGAGCTGCAGCTAACCAAGATGCAAACATGAAAATTCAGCACGATTTGTTGGCTCCATGAGGTAAAATATGCCCATTTAAGGAAAATCCTAAATGAGGTATCTTTCAGAAAGGATATTTGTATTGGAAGTATGGAAACTACTTGTTCACAATGGTTTATATGCAAGGAAGGAAGCCCAGAGGAGTCCTATCTGTGGTACCACGAATTGGTTGGGTTTGACTGCATAATAATGTCCCCAAGAATATGTTCTTCATCCTCCCTGTACTTTTGTGGTTTGCATTTTCAGTTTCCTGCTATAGTAAGAGACAGCATTGTCTCCTGTGCTGCTTTTAGACCTTTCTGCTTCTTTGCTCTCCCAGGGGTTTCAAAATAAAGCTCTACTTTCTCACTATCATCTACCAAGAAGCTGTCCTTCAAGTAAAGGCACCGAGCACTCAGCCTCCCACCAGCTACTTTCCTCCTCCACTCCCAGTTGCACTGTTCTATCAGTGGCATGAAACTCTTCTCTAAATAAGAACAACTTGGAAAAACTTTCTCTACACATTCTCAGCACTGCATTGAATCGAACTTAATGCTTTCAGAAAGAGATGTAGAGTACTCTTATTTTGTTAGAAGCAAACTTTATAATACGGACTTTACCGTTCAGACGTGCCAATACACTAACCATCACTTCCTACGCTTTCATTTATAATATTATCAGAACCTGGATGCTGTAGACATGCAGAAGAGAAATGAAAAGCAAGAAAAAAATAAAAAAGTCAAGATGTGGCAGTCATATTGTGACTTCTTAAATTTTCCATTATTTATTATGCCCAGGCCTTTTATAAATCCTTTTTACTCATCCTATGTGTCAAAGAGAGACACCTGCTTTTCAGGCCATTTATGACCAGAAAACACTGTCTATTAAATGTATAAAATAATTCAGTTTTTTTCTCTGTTGAGATTTCTCATAAGGATACATCTCGATCCTTTGTTGAGCAGAAGCTAAAAGCAAAGATGTTGTCGAGGTTCCATGAGATGGTCGCTCCGACCTGACCCTCTCCAGCCAGCCTGGGACAAGTGCTCCAGAAGAGAAGACACATGAAAAAACAGGTTGCTGCCTTGCACGGGGCTTGGAGGAAAACCAGCTCTGACACACAGACTTTCTTATTTTCTAATACCTTTCACAGAGTGCCACAAATGATTCCTGGTTAGGGTCACACTTTACATGAGTTAGGACAGTACTAAGTATCTTAACATTTGGACTATCTGCCATTTGCCTCCTCAGAGCAACTCATGGAATGATGGAAAAACTGAGGAAGTTATTTCATCGTCCTACTTCAGCAGACTGCATAGGTAGGTAAGACGATGGAAGAAGATGCAATTCCCTTGATGGTCTCACCATCCACTGCTCCCACAAATCCTCCTGATTTCAACTGAACCTTTCAGGTACCCCACACTTTCTAAAGTTAAACACTAAGAGACTGCCTAAAGCAACGGAGCAACAGTCATTGAGCTGGAGAGTGAGGAAGAGAACCTAGAACCAGATTTTTCCATCACTGCATAGGAGCATCAGCTCTATATTTAACAATGAACACTTCTCAGTCAAACATTCAATAGCCTAAATGCTCTTTAATCCATGTGTTTACCCAGCTAATCTTGGTATCTGCTTGCCACATACAAATGAGACAATCTTAAAGGTCTACATTTGGATTAATCCAAGCAAAGTGCTCCCCCAACGTTTTCAACTAAAAGATCAGAATTAATTAGTCCCAACTTATTTTAATACACGAGGAGGGCAAGATTATGTTTCTGATCCTTCCAAATTCATTTTAGTGACTTAATGTGTGCCTCACAAACAAGTTGGCACTCACTGGCTTTGGGACATGGTGTAACACTCAAGGATTTGTTAAGGACTAAGTCAACGATTCAGATCGAAGACGACATCTGGCAGCCCAAGACTCTGCCGAAGCGCAAAGGCTGCCCCAGACCAAGGAACAAGCTGTTGCTGCTGAACATCAGCAGCATCCACAAGGTCGGGGCTCAAATTCTGATTTGTCAGGAATAGGACAATAATCAGAGCGCCAGGTTTACCATCAAGCGGAACGGAAACTTCAGCAGCACGCTCTGAACAGTAGAGCTGTTTAAGAAGCAGATCTATTTCTGAAAGGTAATACACAACTCATGGTCAAGCTCTGAAAGCATTCATCTTTCATAAATGATCTATTTTCCTTTCCCCGTCAAAAGCATCTTCACTCGGCCTTTCTGTCCTACATCGTTTCCTGCACCTTTTCCCGAATTTCTTGATAGGTATCTTTCTTGGTGAAATCTGCTATTTTTAGAAAGGACAGAAAACAGGAATGCATCGATGAGATATAGCCCAGGGAGAGACAGCAATCTCTGCAGCTGAGGCAGGTGCTGCCAAAGAGCAGAAGGAGCAGAATTCGACTCCTGCTCGTTGCAGTGTTAAGTTTTGCCACATACTTCACCTTTTTTAAGCGACACAAGCAAAGTTCTCAGAAACACTACTTATATGCAGCTATGGCTTATCCAGCATCGCTGCGTGTCCTTCTGGAAATCTCAGTTATAAATCAGGCTATGAAAAGTAGGGAGCTCGGAGTCAGGGTAGATGCTGCCTAAAGGACCAATTTCATTCTGGTTTTGGCAGCTCCCAGCTGACAGTGGGGAGGAGGAACTAAAGGGAAACAGATTTCTCCATTTCTTGAAGCTGAAGTCAGGACCAAGTGTAACCCGGAACCATTTTACTCCAATGAATATTGCACCTCACAAAAAAAGTGACCTGGAAGAAGTCTACTCTGACTTCCCATATCACAGAAAGGAGCACGCTGTCCTTCGGAGCGCTCCAACCACAGGTCTACCAAAACATGACAATTCAGAGGTAGCTTCAGTGTTGTTTTATCCCACAGGTTTGAAACCCCCTCTACCATACCAGGCAACGAATTATAAGGAGTAGCTAAGCTGTTACTGCAATGAAAAGGCAAGTGTTTGGTTTGGTAATTAATTCTCTACTCAAGAGCTGGGCAAAAGAAACCCTCTATGACCTTCTGGAAAGCTGCAAGACCCGACTGGGCTACTTAAAGTCAAATTCAAAGACAGACTCCTGTTGTTTATTGTGAAAGTATTGAGGAACATAAACAGGCAAAAAATAATTTGCTGTTCAGCTTCTTACATAAGTTAAATAATAACAGCTAAATGAATTCCAATTTATCCATTAAAACACTCCATTGTCTTTCAAGGGAGTTTTGTAAAAATGACGGAACATTATTAAATGTCTCAGCACCTGCTTTTTCCTGTGGATTTTTAGATTTCAAAAGAATGCTGCTGGTAATGTTTTGTTGATATGTCAAAAAGTTCAATGTGTTGTTGTATAATTAAGCAAAATTTAACACTGGGTAATTAAAGTATTAGGCTGTTGAACATTAAGCTTCTCCCAAAATCTTATTTTCAAAGAAATTGAAATTCTAAATAAACTCTGAAGTGAAGAGAAAGCAGCAAAGGAAGCCAATTTTCTCTGTTTAGCACTTAGAGTTATTTTTCCAAAGTTGTGCTAAAACAATGCCAACCTAATTTTTAGGCTGAGATACCTCCAGTGTAAACACTGCACCCTCTCTTACAAATTTCAAACGTTAGCAAGTGCATATAATCATTAAACACCAGACTGGTGAAGCTGAGCTGCAACACAGACCCATAACAAATCAATGCTTCCTGATGTTCTGCCTCCACCTTTTTTCTCATCTGCAACTACTCCATCACACACAAAGTAATATGCCTAATCCTGCAAAAAGATACATACATATTTTACTTTTTGCCTATTTTCATAACCTTTTGCTTCTAGTAGAGAGATGGAAAGGTAAACACCTGAAAAAAGCGATCATTCAGTACCCAATATGTTTGTGGACACGTGAAGCCAAATGGTTTAGATATTTTTATTTGAAATGTTGTTTCCCAGCTCTGCTGATGAAACCAAAAGCAACGTGTCATGATTGTGACAGATTTTGAAACAAGTGGTTAATGACATTTTTGGATATGATTCTTCTGTATTTAAGAAAGAAAACTAAAGAAAAGGAATAGCAGAATTCAATTAGAATATGCTATTGTGAATGTTAACTTAAATTTGAGAGTGAGCTAATAAACATACAGGAACCCAAGGAAGAAATTTTTGTTTAAAAAAATAAATAAACCAAATATTATACGGAATAACCATGTTATCCTCTGTACCACACTGGAATAATGCTCTCTCAGCAGTAAATAAAACAAGAACTCTGAAACATATGGGTTTCTGCTTGCTCAGCTTCAGTTAGACACAGAAATCAAGGTGTGGGCTGAATTTCACTGAATCAGTGGATTTATGCTGACATAAAAATGCAATGAGACAGAACTGAATGGGAACTATATTCCTGCAGGCTCAGCTATTTCTCCTTCTGTAATAATTCCTATAGATCCCTGGGTTGTTGACATATTTTTTCTTGCTATTAAGAAATACTGACAATAAATATATACATATATATAGACACATACATATATATTTCCTGATAATAAAAATCTTAATTTCTCACACTTATATCACTTCCTTACATATTTCTCCTATATCATGACACACCTTCTGCTATTTTTTTTAACATTTCGAAAAGCTCATTTTTCATTCAGATTGTACCTCTTCTCAAAATAGTTTTTTGCAATGGCAAATCTCCAATGTGAATATTATAAGGGCTTGGGTCCACTGAGTTATCTAACTTTAATGTTTAATTTTAATCACATGAATTGTCTCCCTGAAATGTAATACTTATATGCTTAACGCTGGTCACAGTTATTAATGACTTTTGTATCAGGCACTGCCTGGAAATACTAAGAGTAAAGCTTCATCCTTCAGAGATACGTATAGACTGAGACGGTCCAACACACTTCGCAGCACACTCACTATATCACAAATTAAACAGCATCAGAGAAATAACAACCACCTCATCTTTTGTTTTTCCATTATTATTCACTCCGTGTTCAGGGAATCTGATTGTTTCAGATTCTTTATGAATTAGACTCAATATATTGTAAAACAGCCCTGAAAAAGCCTCTAGTTAATTTGCTCAAGTAAATAAAAAAGAAACAAACTACTTTAAATTCTTCACCTCTACACTTACAGCAAGAAGAGAAGTTAGTAGGTTGCACATATTGTCTAGAATCTTTTCATGGCAAGTTTTCATGATAATCGGTTTCACAGAAATTGAATATAAAAAGGAGGAGCAGACACTTGCATCCACTCCCTTGAAATATTAACAACTTCTGCATATTCTCCAATGTTTTCCACCAGAGGAGCGAGTCCCAGACATTTGGGCATGGAGACCACTGCTAAAGGTGACTTTTCACGGATCAGGTGGTGCCTTTTTCCCAATGTGTTTAATCAAAACCACCTTGGGGTGGGATTCAGCTCAAGATTAAGACATCTAGACTTAGTCATCTGCATGTAGGTATGTCCACATGCACCTGGTGTTTATGGTCCCACCCTAGGGCATGAAGATCAAGACGCCCCAGTGGATGGCACTCAGGAGCAGGAGGAGCTGGACGGCCAGTACCAGATCGATTCTGGGATCCAAAGAACTGGTCTACCAGCAGACAAGTGATCATGCTAAACAGTCCTGTCCTTTTAAGACATATTATAGCATACATATTATGCATACTGTAACTTTTAAAATACATATTATAACAGCATAGCCTATCATACTATGTATTTGAAAATTTTCATTGATAACACAGTTTTTATACATTTTTATATGCTCCCAAACTATTCTATTTCTGGCAACCGCTCTCACTATTAAGTCTGTAGACTGATGAACATCAGACAATAAATTAGGACAGCACCCATCAAACACAAGAGCCAGTCCAACCTATTTGGATTCTGACCTGGTTATTCTCTTGCTATTAAATGTAATACTCAACTTAGCACCTTCCTTTAAAGACATGAATGTACTCCCCGTGTTTCATGTAACACGCTTAATAAAGCCATTTCACTTCTCATACTTCCACTTGTATAAGAAGCCACAATTTAATACCTTCGAAGGGCAGCTGACACCTGGTGGAAAACTTTAAAAAAACATTCCGTTTTGAAGGAGTTTTCATAATACCAGGTAAGTTTTCTGTTGGCTTATTTGTGATATATAACACCAAACTACTTTTTAAGGCAACACCTCTTTCAAAGGCCTTGTCCCCAAAGAGAACAGCAGTTTCTACAGCAACCAGCTGTGAAATCTTAAATCCAGGATTAGCACATAAATAAAGCAAAGCGTGAAGAAAAATAGGTTCTTTTCTACTAAAATTCTTCTGTAGTGAAGAACCAGAGAAAAATAGCCTCGACAAGTAAGTCTAGCAGAAGAGCTATACATAAATATAAAGTTTCAGGAACTTTAACAGCAACATCAATTTACCACAAACATCTTCAGTAGTTATACTGCATCTGAAACACCCTCACCTTGTGTGCCATAAAAATTCTGCGGGTCTGTTCTTGTATCACATTTAATCTCCTGGATTTTCATTCCTCAACATTGTAGTGTTTTTCTTCTTGATTCCCCCCTTTTCATTTTGGCATAACTAAGCAGAGCTGAATCTCTCTTGAGCTTCAAGCAGTGTCATGTGGGGAAAACGACCCACATTTGGAGGAAGATCAGAGGTATGAGGAGCATCACTGGGGTGATAGAGACAGCTTCACCAGGGGGATACTGATAACCCCCTTACCTGGACACTAAGTTGAGCATCCAGATGCAGAGGAGATGATTGCACTGAAGAAGAAGAGAAGGGGGAAGGGCGCCAGAACATTTGCAAGGCAGTCATGGGTTATACTTTTAAGCAGAGATTAAGCAGCTAATTAATTGATTAATCAAAACAATTAACTAGATGTCAAATCAGCACAGCAGCAAATTTCAACAGTCAATTAATTCATATATTCAAAAGAACAGTAAATAATTAATAAGGAATTAAAGAGTTTGTTAATTATGTGGCAGTGGATTAGTTATGCAGAAAACTAAGTGAGAAGCAATTAATTAATTATGCAGAAAATCAAATGAGGCACAAAATATTTATGCAAAGAATCCATACAAATGGGCAGTTTAAAAGCAGATGGGTGGCAAAAATGCTGAGATAAGTTTAAAAAAAAAGTTTAATAAGGATCAATTACCAGCAACTGCAGTTAGCTAAGCTATTAAGAAAACCATTTGAATCAAGAATGGAAGTCAGGTCAGAAATCAATTGAGTGAGGAGAATTAGGTTATCAAATAGATTCTGAAATAAGGGCTCGTCCAGACATTGGGAGTTATTGACAGATTCAAGGGGTAGGTCTGTTTTAGAAACACAGGTCAGTGATACTGAAACGAACACTGAAAATACGCCTTTGCCGTAGCACTTCACTCCTGCAGCCTCGCCATCCACGTTGCCATCTCCCTTTGCTCACTGCCCCAGTGCTGTAACCTGTAGAGTATTCAACTTAGATTACAAATTAATTAGGTTTCACGTCTTAACATTCATCTGCAAATTTGCCTTGTGTACCATTGCAGCATTAGTCATCAATAATACTCTTCGTGAACATTATCTCCAAAGATTCACTCCCCCAACATGCCTTCATTAAAACTGTAAACGAGCTACAAAATGGATTGGAGAAAAAAGCTCTATTCACATTAGTAAGAGGGAGTGAGATATACATTATGGCATCAACGTAACTAGAAGGTAAGTTACACAGATGTGACGCTACAAACTTGTCCAAGTGGTGCAGTCAGCCAAAGACAGTATTAGAACTCAATAAGACATAGTACAGTCTCTATTCATAACAGATATTTGACAGGAAATAGCTGTTTTAATACTCAGATGATTGAGATGAATTTGTAACATATCAACTAATGTAACCTATGGAAAAAAAAAAAAAACCCAAACCCAACGCAGACTATTTCTGTGCTATGAAATAACGCAAATTTTAAAAGACGTGGTAGTGAAGATTGGATGCAGTAGGTAGAGCTATAAATCAGCTGGAATTCCTCTACATTTAATGTTCACGGTGCCACTGGCTATCCTAGAGGAGGGAAGCACAAAGGCTTCCTGAAATTTTCAAATGCAAAAGGCAGCCTGGAGATCTGAGAGTGACTCTATGTATAGAAATGCAGGAAAACTCTATGTGCTTCAAAAAAAACCAAACAAACGCCAACCTCAGCAGTTGAGACAGATTAAAACTGCGAATAGAGTCCGGCGGCACTGGTTCGAGGCTCAAGAGTGTACGCTTCAGAGTATGGCCACTCCAAGGATGACGGGATGAGACCTATCTGCTTCCAGGACAGGAAAGACAGATTCTGAGGTGAAATGGCATTAGCCTTTTCTAGCTTCACTTTTCCCCGTGGTCTTTATTACAGAAACAGGATTGGAAGCAGTGAGTACACACACCTACGGCAACGCATCTCAAAGGGGTCTGCACACTGAGAAAGGGTGAGAATTCCTGCTGTCTCTGATGATATCCAAAATCATCAACACTAATACCTACTCAAAATTGCCTAGGAAAACTCTTTTCTAGAGACAGTCTGAATTCCCATATGCAATGTAAAGACTTTTCACTCTTCAGGCTCTCAAAATCATCATCCATCATAGCACTGCAGTCCAGGAAAGTTAGTCTCAACTTATCTTAGGCTCCAAGAAGCTTCATTTTAGCTTTTTTAGTTTATCAGCAAATTTCCCAATGAGCAGGTGGCTAGGACAAATTTGCTTTACTTATCTCTGTATGTTATAACCATAATTTGTATATAATACCACTAACAAGTAATTATTTGGGGTAAAATGAAGTACTTTTGAGTATGAGTAATTATGTCATAGTATTTATGATGTAGCACAGAGGAATATAAGCCTGGTATGACAGTAGAGGCCTTTGAAATCTGGGATACACTGTGAGCAGGATAACAGGCATGGGAAGGAAAAGGCCACAGGCTGACACTGGAGACCCAGGACCATAAACACCTCATCAATGGTAGGTCAAAGAAATGCAGATCTGGGAGTGGGAAAAGTGGGAAAAGCAGGAGTAACAAAGACATCAAAAAACATATCCAACATATGTAGCACATATAGTGAACACAGTTGCACAGTGCAGTTGCACAATGGTTAAGAAAGAGCGAGGAGAAAAAGTTTATCAGAAAACACAAACCCAGCCTCAAGTAGACTGAAGAACTGGAGGATGGCAACAACTCACTGTAACCCCTGGCTGCTTCTTCAGGAATGAGGGTACCAAAGACCCAGAAGGGCAAAAGAAGGCTGAGCGTTAACAGCAAATACATATATAGAGAAATTTTATATATATGTATATTTATACATATATAGAGAATACACATATAACAATTCCAACTATGTTGTTATTATTATTGAGACTAATATTCTTTAAATAAACCATTGAGATTTCAGTCATACTGTGATGGCCCCTTACTCTATGAGATGACAAGTTGTAAATAGGAAAGAAAACAAAACCAGTAAATGATACTTAAAATAGTATTAGAGACAGAGTAAAATAAAATGCTTGCCAACTGGGGAAAAAAAAAAAAATCAATATTATTTAACGCATTTCTAGATTGCCAACCACCACAGCACATAGGAGCTTACAACAATAAAAATACAACTTCGATACAGTACCAACAGTGAGCAGCAACAAAATCGATCAAAAGCTAAGTGAAATGCATGAAGCTGTGGATAAAGCTGAGAAAGCTCTCCTGTCCTCCCAGAGCAGACTGCAAAAAAAAGGTGAGTGGGCTCTGGGTGGAAGCCTTCATGGTTACAACAAAACTATGGAAACCAAAGTTATGGCCAAGATTTTATATCCATTCTTAATATTGAAAAGAAGAAAAAACGTTATTAAGTGGAAGAAAAAACAATTAAATTTACAGTATTTCAAAGTGATTCAAGGATAATAAGAGATCTACAACATGCAAACAGTACTATTTTTCAAAGGCCTCTCTGAATTCATCACAAGATCCCCCATTAAGAGCTAGAAATACATGTAAGAGTCAGGGACAACTGTGAGAGATTTTCTCCCAGGAAGGTAAACCTAAAATATACAACGGAAAAGCCTCTTGCCATCAAAAATCCTACTGTATCACCTCCCTCTGCCTAAGGACTTCCACGGAACAATGAACATTTCTGGTATTTACAACTGAAAGAAGTTAGCTAACTGAATTTTAAGGGAAGAATTATTTTCTTCCAAGCGTTCATTCATTACTAAATAAGAACAAAATCACTGGATGCCTTTCTATACAGTATGACTTATCTGACTGGGAAATCATTTTTGCTCTCAGAGCTTTTCACTCGTACACATAAAATATGTCTCTACATTGACGTGAACCTTAGCAGCTCAGAGCACGTGAAAAAAAGAGGGAGGTGATCTTAAGCCTCTGATGTAGATAAAGGCTGCCTAGGTTCCCCCAGATATCTGTTAGGAAATAATGTTCAGAGGAATTCTGAGAACGTCTGGTATTTTTCCAGACAGTTGAGAGGCAAGTCCAAGCTACCAACCCGATTTCTGTCCAGAAATCCAACCCACAGCGTGTGTGTGCATCAACTACATGGGCAGAAATCCCAAAGCACGTGTCCAGCATGTAGGAATAATGGCCAAACGTGTGTGTTGATATTCTGATGAGTCCAGAGCATGTGTGAGTCAACAAGCAACAGCCACCTCATGTACAACGATGTTTCTCTCCAAAAAATCCTGGATAGGGATATGTAGACATGTGCTATACATCTGATACATACATTCCAGCTGTTTCCTATCTTCTGTGTTGCCAGAGGCTCTGCTGCTCTCCTCTCTGTCTCTGGCAGTTACAGAAGTGCGAGAAACTGCAGGACAAACAGATCTACCAAAGGGCAGAGATCCATATGGTATGGAGAAATAAGGGAGTGCGCCGGCATTGTCACAAAACAACACACTCAAAGCACTGCAGCAGACTGACACCTCCAGAAAGGGTAAGGAAAGGGGCACGATGGGAAGGCTCGGAGCTGGGAGAACCTACAAGTGGAGCTTCATACACCAAAACAAGTGAAACGCAGGAAAAAGGGGCCCTAATCCCGTTTTACCAAGTCACAGTGTTTTAATCAAATCTAAGCTCCTCAACTCAGAATGTGTTTCACTGGATGAAATGTAATGCTTTCAGCCCTTAAGCTAAACAAACCTGTGAAAATGCTGAATTTTAACATTGGACCTGGCAGTGCGACACCCCTCATGGCCATGGTGTCTTCTCACAAACCCAGACTTGACTTTGTAATGTACAGCAGCAGAACATCTCATTCTCTGGACCTCCAACTGGCCTCAAGACTTTTCCAGTTAGGCAGTCCCTATTAATACGAAGGAACATATGAGCCAAATGCTTTTATGGCTTTACTAATCACCTTTATTGATATTTGCATGAAACCTGACTGTTTTCTCAGTCCATCTGTTCCTGCTGTTCATTTATAATGTGAACTCTTAATTCTGCCTTGTTAGAACTGGCTCATATGGAGGTAATTATGTCAGCAAAAACAAAGGACCATGATTTCTAATGGAGAATGGGAAGCAGAAGCTACTAGATTTGCTATTAATGTCATTTCTAATAATCCTTAAATAGAATTGCTTGTACATACAGACCTTTTCAGGATGTATTGACTGCATTAAAAAGTCAAATAAATGTTATGTTAAACTAAAAAGCCAAATCTTTTAAAAAGAGAGTAAAAATAGCGTCTCTTCTAACCTTTCCTGAACGCAACCAGAGGAGTAAGTAATGATTTCAGGTGTTTAGAAGACACCAAGCTCATTTCGCTGCCTATATCCACACTTCACAAGAGCCACAGAGACATCAGACAACTCCTCATCCGTGTACTTCAGATATCAAGGTAGAAGCCAGAGCTCTTCACAGACAGATCTCCAATGGAGTTCCTCACTGATGTCATTTATAAACTGACTAGGCACAAATGGAAGGTCCCATTCCTTCAGTGGCCGAGTTTCACTTATTTAAATAATATCAAAATGTGTAATCCAAACGGTACTGCAAAACCTTTGCCAGCACATCTTTAAAAAAATACCAGTCAGGAGTATGGCTAACCCAGGGTATACTCAATCCTTGGTCTCTACTGGCACAAAAACCTGCTTTAGCTGGTGAACTGCTGCTGTTGAAAGACCTCCAGAAAAGTCGCTACACAGGGAAGCAGTGCAGGTGTTGGGTTTGTCTGTTTGAATTGAAAACCAGGCATTGGGTAATGGACTTTTTTTCAGTTGTGTTACAGCTTAGGTGTACTCACGTACTCAACACGCTTCAAATAGGTACAGCGAGGCCAACGGGGATCAGAGTACACATCCCCAGGGTACCATAAAAGGAGCACAAGATTTGGATCTGCCTGAATGTAATGATGAACGGCACATGAGAAAGGAAACTTGAAAGTCCTGACCACCTAAACCCAGACTATCTCACCTCGGGATGATCAAAACAGGATTGACTGGAGAAACCAGAGTATCGGTTGTCCAGGTCTGATCTGCTCTATTAATTAAGTTTCTGCTTCAGCAGCAAGGTTGGAATTTGCTCTTTTTTGAAGCTGAATGGATTGTATTGTAACTCTGACCGTAGGGCACAGCAGGAAATCCTTTCCCCTGTGTGCAGAATACGTAGGTAAGAGGGTGCTTTTCCATATGCTTGGTAACTTTTGTGGAAATATTTTACTACACTAGCCAAGAAAGGTCAACTTTTGACAAGATAAAACTATAGCTCCTTTGTACCACCCTAAGAATAGTTATCCTGTTGGAATCTTTGTAATTTAGACTACTGGTAATGTGACTCATGCCATGGTGAACCTCAGATTCAAGCTTGCTTCACACATCCTTATCCATATACCCAATTTTATTTTTTAACTAAAGAAATATATTTGAGAAGGACCTGAAAATTCCCTGGGCTAACAACAGGCCTTTCCAGGAACCTGTTAAATAAATTGTAGCTTATTTTTCATTGGGAAAATAAAATGATATATTTGAGACACTCACTGCTTCGTGTGTAACTTTCATATATTTCTATCGTGAAACTCATTTCAATTTGCAAAGATTAATGCCTTGATTTTGCCTCTTTGCTTAGTAACAGCATGCAGGGTAATACAAGCTGGGAAAGTCGGCATTTTTCTTTGAGCAAATTCTACTCAGCAGGATCCAAATCCTTAACTGGAGAAAAGCAGCAGAATTTTTTAAACATTAGATGCTCAAGAAACACTAAGAGTCTCACCTTTCTGAGAAGTTAAAAAAAAATTAGACTTTTTTTTTATTATGTTGGCCTGCAGAAAGTTAAATTCGATGAGGCTGATCGATATTGCTCGGAAATTGTGATACGTACTATCAAAGTAGCTCTTTCCTAGAAAACTGAGAATGGAATGAATGAATGAGGCATAGCCGCAATGCAGTGCTTCTGACAGAGACCTGCAAACTTCCCTACCAGTTCTCTAAATAGCAGCTGTGATTTCTTTTTCTAATTACAATTCACTCTCTCTCCCCTTCTCCAACCCCAAACTAATTTTAACATAGCTTCTTGTTAATTAACTACGTTAATTGGTAATGCTTCTTGGCAAATTTAGCAGGTTTCTGCAAGCACTGGCTCTAATATCTATGTCTAAATGCATATTCATCCTGATAAAATTCATGAAAAATCCCTCCCTCTACCCTTTACAGACTTCTCCTAATTCAAAAATCTATCTTCTTCTCTTACTTAAAGTCTGGCTGTGAAGTCCCAGAAAGTTCTGAGAAAACTCCTACAGAATACGCTATAAGCCAGAAATTAAATAAGCACATCCCATGCAATAAAGCTCTGCTCCTCAGTATACTTTCTCCTTGGGGTGTTTTGACACATCGTCATTACAAATTTCTTAATTTATTAGGGGAGGGGGAAATAACATGCAAGTGCAAACTAATTTTATCCAGCCCTGCAAATACATTATTAAGTGCCAAATCTTCTCTGAGGTCTGGAATTTAATAAATTAAGGAGTCCAAGTCATCTGTAATGGCATGGAGCTCAGTTACATGTAGCTGAATTTAGCCACAAGCATTACTGAGTCAATGGAAGCCACTGGGATCTAGCGTCATTGAAAATTGTTTGTTTATTTATTTAGGTACTCAAATATTGATTTATCCAGGCACTAAGCTGCCTATAGATTTCAAAATGCTGGCTTTAATCATTTTAAATTATTTTTTAAACACTGATCTGTACACTACAGCAACGCCACAAAAGTATGTCATGACAGCGATGTTTTCACCAGGATTTTAGAGACCTTGAGATCTTGTATCACCTCCCCTTTGATTTGCCAGCATCTCCTCTCCCAAACACCCAACACCTTGCACTGAGAGTGCTGTGGACCTCCTTTGGAAACAAATGCATAGACTGCATTGGAAATACTTGCAGCATGCTACTGGAAAACCAATATTCAGGTTTTGTGATTTGAAGGAAGATAAAGAAACTACAGTAGCATCCCCTCCTCTCTTCTCTTATCTTCCTTCCTCCTTTTTTTCTGGCTGTGTGCAATGTGGAGAAAGACAGAGGGGTTTTTAGAAAGCTACTTTCTATAGAAGTACATACTTTCATTCAATACTGGTCTCTGTAGGAATGGTCCTGCAGTACCTAGAAATGGGTAACCTCCCCCTGAAGCGTGGATATCACTCTTTCAATTGGCAAAAAAAAAAAATAATGGCAAAAGCCATTCCCTCTTCCCTCACTGCTGCCGTTCTCAGAACAAGACCACTTTTCCAGTGTGGATCCCCAAGGATATTTGTTAACTGTAGCTCAGCAACAAGACTGGTGAGAAAAAAAAAAGAGGACTTGAAAGCATTTGAAAGTCCTCCTAGAATAAAGTCTGCAGCCACATATTACCGCCCTGGGTCCTGGGAAACAAGAGCTGGCAACTCAGCTAACAGTAACTGAGTAAACAGTAGGGTGAAACTGCTGGAAAAAACCTGCTAAGAGGAGCGGGAAGAAAAGTGCCAACTACATTTGTAACAGGAATCACATCCACAGCAACACGTCTGCCCGACCTGCAGCATAGCAAGTCGTTCACAAGTCTTATTCTACAGGGTAATGAAAAGCTCTAAAAGCTATAAATCGTTCAATCATTCATTACAAAGTGACAACCGTTATCATGCCAGAAAGGTGTCATCTCTAATTTGTTTCCACACCTCTCTAATAAGACACTTGTGCCTTGATATTAATGTATGTCTAAAAAATATACCATGTTTGCAATCTCTTCCTCTTTAATCTTTAAAGGGAGTTTTCATGATTTTGTGTACTCTTTTAATTTTTTCTTAGAGGAGTTCAGAAGTACCACTGAAGCTTTCTCCCCTCAAATCCAGCAAGGATCCGGCTTTCAAAAGCTCTTCAGAGTTGAGAGATCCCAACTTCCAGAGGAGAAAGGACTGAACTAGCATCACGACAAGAGGAAGAAACAACTGGGGAATAAAACCCAACCTGATTCAAGACCCCGTTCTGCAAAAATCTTCTTCATGGCTCATCAGTCCAAACACCCTGCCAAACTTATTTAATCTGTCAAGATCCTAACCTACAGCCCTGGGAAGAGTAGCCAAATACATTAGCAAACCAAAATGAAGTGTTAGTGAAAGTACCAAGCACACAGAAGAAGTTAACAGCAATACATCCTCGATGCAAACAAGAATAGCAGTTGTGATTTGCCAGAAGTGTGTCACAACGGGATGTGACTCCTTCCAGAATTCCCAAACAATTTCAATGTACAGCCATTACATATTCCATGCCATTTCGTATTACCGCAAAGCTCTCTAGCTCCGATGTTCTATTAAATTCATAAACTTCAAAATATATATATATATTTCCACGCTGGAGTTCCTCTGTGCCAAAATTCCAAGAAATGTACCAATCTTTAAAACTGATGTGGACGTTTCTCTAATGAATACTCACACAAAACAATTTTTTGCATAAACAGTATTTCATGCATTCAGTTTTTTGTTATTTTTGCTTTTAGCTACTTCCAAGAAGACATAAATTCAACCCCTAACACAAATAAGCACAGCCTCCAGGGTTCCACTTATATCTTCCTAGCAGGAAAAGTAGACAATGAAAGAAAAACTAGTGCTTACAGCTAAACTTCATATATTCTGTGAGATTCCTTCAATTTAACTCTACATGAGTAAATATCTGTCATATAATACCATATCTTAGCTTGTAAAGAACATGCTGGGTAACCGCTATACCACGCCTGATCTACCTGCAGGAAGACCATAACAACTTCCCACAACAAATTGTATTCAGTGAATTTGTGTTGTGGCCAG
Source organism: Gallinago jamesoni (assembly GCA_025769975.1). Lineage (NCBI taxonomy): Eukaryota > Metazoa > Chordata > Aves > Charadriiformes > Scolopacidae > Gallinago > Gallinago jamesoni. The sequence goes on from JAOQGH010000012.1 coordinate 148,384,754, forward strand.
GAAGGGTAACAGCAGCAACAAAGGCAGGACCAGCCAAGCCCACGTACTAATTCACTGAAGAGCTTCTAAGAAACTGGACCTTCTTTCCCCATGGTCGTTACCCATCAAAGCTTGATAGAAATAGATGGGAATAAACCTACAATAAGACCAACACATCTGGCTCTGAACAGCACTGTCCACTACAGATTTGTAGGCAGCTTGCTTGATAACAGAGAAACGTTCTTCACAAACAGTTTTTAATTTTTGTAGAAATGCTAAGAGGTGTTTGCTTTCAAATGCACGTGGGCAGCTTAAGTACTAGAATCACACAGCAGCCACACTTACACAGCAGCAGCGTTCAGCGGAGGGCACCTTCCCTGCCATCACTTCTGTAGGAACTTTCCTTAGATTGATAGAATTTGGCTCTTAAAAAAAAATAAATGAAAAATCAGCAATCTAAATATGTTGATGTATCTGGTAAACAGCTCGCATGAGAGCCATTAAAATCCATTGCTGGAATACTACTAAAATATACTTCAATATAAACTTTTGATACATTATGTTTTCTAGAGTTTTATTCTGCCGCGGTAGCATACACTATCATACTAAACAAAATACAGCAAAGGATATTAAATATAGCAGCATTGATCACACAAAGTTTTGCCTTTGAAAAAAGGATCATAAAGCTGAAATATGTCAACATTACTTCATTCTGATGGCCAGACTAGGGCCATAGTGCAAACTAACAAAGGGAAATCACACTTATGTGCATCTAAATATGGGCGAATATCAGATGATCAATAGTTATTTGCTTGCTATTTTTCTGTCTAAAGATTCATAACACAGTAATGACTGCAGGAAAAAAAATAAAAATCATTGCACAGCTTCATAAACTTCCCTAAAAAAAAAAAAGACATTTCTGCATTTATGAGCAATATCTCATTGGCTGATGGTGATTCACCCTTAAATCCCTATTTAATGCACAAAAGAGGGGCCATGCGAATCTCTCACAACCTGGGGACGCAATGAGCTTCTGTCCCAGCCGAGCCAAAGCACAGAGCAGATGAAGGGAGGTGACTTCAACACCTACTCAAGTCCCAATTCTTTCTTGGTTGTAAAACGACGATGCTGAGAGCAAGGTGCAGAAGATCAAAGAGAAGACCACCAAGTTCTTTCCATACAGATCACTGAAAAGCTTCTAAAAGAGAAATCATAGGAAAAAAAATCTATAGGTTTGCTAAAAATATAGCTCACTTACCAGGGAAACACACAGGGGACCTGTGCAGCTGAAAAGATTAACACATGGTCTGGAAAATGATTGACTAGTGTAGGGATGAATTTCGCTGACAACAGAAAATTGTTCAGAATAATCAAAATCAAAAGCTTACCGCAAAAAACGGTAGTGTTGAGTAAACCACCTAAGTGATGGGGTGATAAAATGGAAGGTGGAGAGGTCTGAAGTATAATGTAAGCACTGACAGGTTCTTAGTTAGTCATCACCACTCTGGAAAGAGATCTCAGATACGCGGCAGACAGCTCTATGAGAACTAGAAGAAATATGAATGCTCAGCAGACACCACAAAAGAAAACAGCAGGTAAGACATTAATAAAGAATGGGACTGAAAGTAAGAGAGAAAACACTAGTGTGCTACTGCACAGAAATCCATGGTGTGTCCCTATCTCAGGCACTGCAGGCAAAGCAACCTCAAAGAGAGGAGAACGTGAAAAAAACAGGATGACAAAAAAAGAGATGAAACATGAGGAAAAAAACCAGTATTTTGATTCTGCAGCTGGTAAAATAGGATCTGATACAGATGTATAAAATCACGAATTAGAAAATAAAGATGATGAAGGAGCGGTTCTTTCACAGTTCCACATGACACAACTGGGGCACGAATGAAGTCACCGAGTGACAAAGGTAAAGCAAACCCTAGAAAACGCATTTCAGGCAGCACAGCTGAACTGCGGGATGTCACCACCCCAGGACACTACTACAGGGGCCAAGAGCATAGGGGCTCAAGCAAGAGATGAGGCTAATTTGTGTAGCACAACACTGTTAGCAGCTTTCAAATTCATTGTAGCTGCAGCAGAGAAAGTCCTGAACCTGCTTGTTCCCAGAAGCTGGGAAGGTAAATCCTGGAAGTATAAGTACGGGAAAGATCACCTGGTATTGTCCCTGCTGGAGTAGAAGACAACCAGGGGCCATTAGAAGACAACTTGTGGGGCAGATAAATCTGTGCCCTTTACTTGCGTGGCTGCTCCCATTGGTTATCTGGGCAGGTGAACAAATGCCTGCTGAAAGGCCCAACCGCTCAGAACTTGAACTGGAGTGTCACAAGGGGAACACAATTTCACTGGAAAATTGAAAGGACGCATCACACAAACCTCCATCCTCCTCCTCCCTCTATTTGTCTTCAAAGGAGACTCTGACTTTTGATTTACTAAGTAGTTACTGCACAGTTCCTCCTACTTTAAGTACTCAAGCGCTGTGTGATCCTTTTACTTTCCTATTCAATTTACTGAACTTCAGATATCACAGATCTATCTTCCTGCTCCTGGAGAACTTCAGATGGTCACTTCTTTCCCAACAGAATATTTAAAGGCAGAAATATAGTTTATGATACCAGGTTGTCTAATGCTTACAATCTGTTTCTGTGTAAAGGGGACCATTTTTTCATGCTATATTAAAGGAGAAATATAACAAATAGCAAGGGCTGGATAAATAGTCTCCTCTCCCAATTTAAAATCTACAGCATTTTATACCAAAGTAATTTTAACTGAAAGGAAAATCTAAGTGGTCATTTATCACTGGGAAGAACTGCTGTTATTAGTCTCCAAGTCTAACAGCTGAAGCCTGTGAGAGACCGTCACTGCTCCCAACAAGTCAAAGAGGTTTTTTTTTAAGTACTGAGATAAGAGTCTGGTATTTTGTACTTCCACTGTGACAACGTCCAAAGAAAATTTTAAACCTGTGATACACATTTAACAACACCGATACCTTACACATCGTTAGCTTCTGTTGACACTTTATCTTTTCCCCTCTTTTCCTTTAATAATGTTTTAATTACAGAGTCTAATCTTAAAGTATCACGTTTCAAATCTTAGAGTACTACTAACACCTAGTAGGTCTGCCAACACTTCTCTAAAGAAGATTTTGGGGGTTGTTTCCACGGTTGCAGTTGACCCTAGATGCTTTTGTAGGTAATTTGTAGGTAATTACTTCAGAAAGATGACAACTGAAAGACAGATACTTGGAGATTGCCCAGAGACCCAGTTTTTCCTTTCCTTCTTTGTAATCAATGTTCAAATTTAGGAATTTAAAACCAGATGAGAATTGGAGAGAATGGCACCACGTATAAATAAAGCGGGCAGTGTGGTTATGCTCCCCTTTTTAATAAATGCCTTTAAAATAAATAAGTGCTTTTAAGACGCACCATTATAATTTGTCAACAGTTTTGGTGGGAGCACAATGGAAATAAATCTTCTGAGGGGATCTGAATGTCATAAGGAAAGTCTGGGTAGAGACGAAATAAAGAAAAGGGTAGATTTCTAGGCAGCAAATAAAGGCAAGAAGCTTAATATAACAAAGGTGATGGAGACTGCCTAAAAAGCTACAAAGAAAGGGATTACGAAAAAATCAAAGTATATGCAGAATAGTCTGTTTCAAAGTACAGAGAAAAGCTTTTTAATGCAAAGAAAATATAAACTATAAGGCAGTAAAATGAAAAGGAGGAACCTCAGAGGCACACCTAAAGTCTCTCATCTGATGTTTCAAGCTGGCATTGTCTTTCATAGTCCAAGTTCACTATGAAAGAATTCCAATAATTGTTTAAAAGAGTGAAATTTGAAGTATTTCCATCTAGCAAACATAGCAAACTTACTTCTATTCATAAAAGTCAAACCATCATTCAAAACATCCAGTACCAGTATATTTATATGGCAAGAATAAGGTCAACCAACTAATAACATGGTAAGAAAAAGACCTTTTCAAAGTACATGTTATCCATTACTACAACAATTCTGAGTATAGTTTTCAACTTTAACAGTTACTTGTTTCGACACATTATCAGAATTCATTTTATCAGCAGTCCTTAATAAGAGAGTGTCTGTCAAGATACAAACTTCATTGCAACCACTAATAATTATGTATTAGAGGAAGAGGCATTCAGGTATACCAGCCAAGAGGAAGGTAATGTCTCTCAGAAGACTTAAAAAGCACCGAAAAGTCTATAATAAAATTAATGACTGCAGAAGTTTTTATATTGCTAAAAGATTTTAAACCACAAGCCTTAAAGTTTTATGCATACATCTGATGGCAGAAGGTTAAATGTAGTTGCAAACTCTCATGGTTTTACGCAAACCAGCCAGCTATACAGAGACTGCTCTGAAGAATTACTACCCAACTTCTATGTCTTAACAAAAAAGGAGAAGGCCTCCTATATGTGATTGTCATAAGTAATGAGCTAACAAGGAAAAGAAAACAACCAAATAGACTCAAATCACCTTCAGCTGCAGTTTTATCACAGTGTATATTCTGAGTTAGCATAAGGACCACTTCAATCCTTACTTAGGAGGATAAAGAAAAGCCCTGATGTGGAAGAAAAGATTGATTGATTGATCAATCGGAGTTTACGCTAGTCAAAAAAAGGAGGGTTCATAAGCCACTTGGAAAGTGTTGAAGTGCAAATTCTCCATTTCAAAACTGCCATAGAGAGGAACATTTCAGAGTCAAATCTTATCTCAAGAGAGACCCTACAGAGACATTTTAAACAATCACACAGAGAGTGGAGCTTTCCACGGCAACCAAATTGTTCCTATTAATGAAGAAATCCTCAAAATCCCAAACACTATTTGAAAAGCACTATAGTTTTCAGAACAATCAAGCTATAGCTTGTGGTCATTTTAGAGTCAACATTTATGGCACTTCTGAATTTCATAACCCTCAATTTCAGAGAAAAATATGGTATTGTCAGTTTATTTTAGAGCAACTCCAGCATTATAAGAATACAAAAGTTTTACACAAGTTTCCTGCATATTACTTTTCAACCATATAACACTGTAATAATTTAAAATGTTAATTAAGAAAAAATATTAAAGACATCTTATTCCCTAAATCCAGGAAACGTCATTCACTCCATGAGCTGGTGGCTAAGCCACCTTAACATGTAACATCACAAGTGAAATCCTTGTTATCACTCAACTAAAAATCAAACTCTTACGAACTAAATTAAAGCCAAGATTTCATCTCTGAGAAGATCAAATTGTACCACAGGATGGGTGACATGTTCCAGTACATGGAAACATTCAGCACTCGAGGAGGTACTTAGAAATGCACTGTCCAACATTCAGAAAGAAGTTAAAATGGTTTTAAGAAAATAATTCTCATTTTTAATTTATATGAAGGATAGTGGACTGAAAGCTCAGCAGAGCGTTAGTTGCTGCATTTTTGCAAAGATAATTAAAAAAAAAAAAAAGGAGCAGCAGGGTAAAGTTCCCTTTTGCCACAGCAACAGTTGAGTGTCTCCCAGGAGTACAAACATTCTGTAATCAAGAGAGTCTAATCAGCTCCCAGGGCCCACCTCACCATTTCATTTTTTTAAGGCTGCCAATAAAGATGCCAATTACAGCTAAATATACAAGAACAAGATATGCTCTTTTGCAGTACAAAGAAAGATCACAGTTGATTTCAAATTGGCCATCAAATAGCAAATAAATTGGAAAGGGCTTTGAACATAAAACAGGAAAGTGCACACAAAAGCTTTTGGAGCAGTTCTACCACAACCCAGCCTAATTCTGCAAAGTTTGGAAATGTGTTAAGTACATTATTTATTCAAAGAAGCGAATAATATTTTAAAAGATAGGTAGGCTAAATTTCTTAATTCTCCCCAGAGTATCAATAGTGGAATCGTTAACCCTAAATGAGATTCTGAAAGTTGAAATGAGATGATAACTACAGCGTTTCACTTTGTCTCCTCCCATCAGCCTGGTCTGTTCCGAAAAATACTTAAAAAAATAAATTAAAAAATCCCCACGTCTTACTTGCTCTACTTATTGCCAAAATGAATCTGTCTTTACACACCGGGCAATTAAATATTGAAAATAAAAGGCAGTGACACTATTAGAGCTCCATCCCCCTGGCTGACTGGCTGTACAAGGATTGTGCAGAGCCTGCAATTTTGCTTTTATAGAAGAAAGTCGTACACCCCTTAAGGCTGCCACAGCACAGCTGCTCATTTTGAACACCTCTCTTACAACTGGCTCGGTAAACTCCAAGTGGGGATGAATAAATAAGGTAGGTGGTGGATTTTAAAAGGCGAGTGAAACAAAAATAGAAGGATCTTTTTATAGTAAGAAAAGCCTGGGGGAGATCTCACCACTTCTTCTCCCTGCTGAAAAATGCTATTTGCTTTTTAATTAAAGCTTTTTCAGTTTCTTTTTGCGGCCCAATTTTCTCTGAGCACCAGCACGTCTGTGGAGATGAAAAATGCACGGAGTAATGAATTTTAGATTTGGAAGAAGTCAGCTCTAGAAATAAAAAAGGCTTCCACACGTAGCCAAGATTTGAAGGTGAAGTGATTTAATGGCTGACTCGACTCATTATAATTATCATTATTCATGTTGTGGTGCCACCCAGAGGCTCTGTATTAGGCACTGTACTAATAATATACTTTCAACAATAAATCTGTTTGCAAAACTATGCAAGGATTTAAGAGGCCAGGCAGACTTTAAGCAAGAGGGAGAGCAGATGCATGACAAGAAGATGGGAAGTGAAGCTTTAATAGACAACTACCAATGTGTTAGCCAATATGGCTTTGCTTGTCTAAAGAGGCAAGTAAACTCTTCTAGGGAAAATCAATTGGCAAGGTCACTGTCCCAGGAAGCAAGGGCATTGAGAGTGATGTATCCCTTAAATATTGTAGCAAGGCACCCACGATAGTATGGGATGAAGATGTCTTCTTCTGGTTGCACATCTTAACATTTGGAAAGGTAGGGCAGAAAGAGCAGAGAAAGAAGGAAATACAGTATACACCAGCCAGTTGGGAAGAAGTGGGAAGTTCAAGGATGAGTAGCTAGGAGCAGGAGGACAAATAAAACAAACAAACAAAAAAACAACAAAGAGGACATGATGAAAGGCACATGGAGCAAGTGAGGCTGTTGTAGAGCAAATGGGAAAGGTATTAAACTGCCAGTCAGAAATGTGGATAGTTTATAATGGGTCAAAACAGAAGAGAGCTGAATGATAATGCCGCTGTAATGGAATGGCAAAAGGCAATTTGGCACTTCAAGTCAAAATCTTTAGGCTTTTAATTTATTATAGATTATTCCTTGCCAAGGAACCATGCTAGGCTTTCTTCATAGCAAATTTAGCAAAGCTCTTTGCTGACAGCTGCCAATAACCTTTCTTATCCAAGAAAACCCACTCTTTACGTAACCCCTAAATTAATAATTAAAAATAATTACACATGAACTCTGATTAGACATACCCAAGTAAGATACATGCATCAGAGTAGCAGGGTGGGGAAAAGCTTAAAAATGTGTATAGAGGAGGGGGAGGTGTCAAGTTTTCGTCAGCAAGAAGTGGATTTCATGATGTCTCAAATTCTCCAGGTCATATCCTTCACTACGTCAATCACAGAGCTCGTGTCATCTTCTCACCAAAATTCAGCTTTGATACAACTGACACGCAACTCAACTTTGTTATACTGATAGAATTCTGACCCTAATTGCAACAAAAAAAAGTCAGTAACTGGCTGTGATGCTGTGACTATGTCCCCGGGAGCTGTGCACGGCTTACTTATGTTAAATAGTTATCTCTGGACTCTCTTCAAAGAATACTCACATCTATGATGTAAACAAAAAGAATTAAGTTTTAACTTTTGTGGCAATCAGATCCAACTAAAGGAAATGATAATTACACTAAAACAATTTTAATTATTACACCAAAAGACATGCTATTTCATAAGTACCTCGGGGCTTAGTTGTAGGACAGTAAAGCAAAATATTCTATGTTTGTCATGAGAACCTAAACTCAGCAGTAATGATATTAATGCCTATTTTCTGCTTCATTTCCTTTGAATTTATCATTGCTAATCATTTGCAAGTTTTTTTTCAGTCCATATTTGTGCAATCAGAAGGCTACCAAGTACCAAAAATCTCTAGGAGAACATTTAACCAGACCATCCTTGATGTTTATTAAAGACACACATCCACTTATTCTCAATGGCACAGCACTACCAGTTAAATAAAACATAACTGCAGTCAGTAATTCCCAGTCAGCCCTGTAAGGATACAAGGTCAATTATTTCATCCTTGTAAATTAAAGGCTGGGAACAGCATACCAAATAACTAAAAGCCTAACAACAGACAGGCTGTTTTCATTACACTTCATATCAATAACAGTTGTCAAAATGAAAAGAAGTGAATTCAAGCTTCATTTGCTTCCTACAACCCATTAGGAAATGTGTAAGTTTCTGTTTTGATAGGCGAGGGAAGCCTTTATAGTCTCATAAATGTAAAAATAAAAGATCTAATTTATTCACTCATCAACAATGGAGGATACAGCCTGACAAGTTTATATGCCTGAACACACACCCACCAATTAAAATGGTGAGGATGGATGATCACATAAATTTCTGGTGTACCACATATGGCAACCTTGCGAGACTGTCAGGAAAATTAGAAGACCTTGATCCTGAAGAAGACATCTGCTCCATCTCCTTTTCCCACAAGAGGGTCTTGTTACACCTAATCATTCATCAGACGTTTCTGTCTAGTCGGATCTCAGAGGCTTCCATGCTAAAGCCACCACGGCCTCCCTAGACAATCTCTTCCATAACTTTGCGATAACTTACTATTATTTTTTTTCAAATACCCTGTATAAATCTCTTCTCCTGCAACTTTATGTCAAGATTTTCTTTCATCATAAACAGAATTAACCTGTTATTTTCTTCCTTATTTTCTTTTCTTCAGCAGAGGTGTCGTGGTTTAACCCCAGTAGGCAGTTCAGCCCCAGAGAGCTGCTCCCTCACTCCTCCCCCAGCGGGATGGGGCACAGTCGGAAGGATAAAAGTGAGAAAAATCGTGGGTTGAGATGAAGACAGTTTAACAGGTAAAGCTAAAGCTAAAGCTGCAAGCAAAGCAAAATAAGGAATTCACTCACTACTTTCCACCAGCAGAAAGTTCAGCCATCTCTAAGAAAGGTATTAATGCTTTTGATTTTATTTTATTTTTTCATTCAAAAGGATAACAATGATTTTACTCTGTGTAATAGTTCCAATTGATATGGTAGATATAAAAATATATCAGAATTTGTATTACTATCAGTTTGATGAGCAGCACGCATACAAAATTCACTAGAAGTGCCAAACAACAATTCCACCTGGACAATTTAGCTCTTCTAAAGAGCAGAAAAATGGCACACATCATATTCTTTACAACCCAATCGTGGGAATAGGCTGTTGACCACTGTCGAGTACGAGTGCAGGGCTCACTCCTGGCTGACTTCAGGTTTATGTCTCCTTTTGTGCAGTACATTATGGCTCTGCCATATGAGACTTTTTAAAAGATAGTAATAAATGGCTTTGTATGAACATTAATATTTTTGTGAGTCAATGTTTCTTGTCTGCCAATGACTGTATATCAAACCCACTGAGTGTACAATTAACAGCCTACTTTTCCAATTATGTACCCTCACAAAAACCTCAAGTTGATATAGCTGTCATAAAGAATGAACACGATACACCATACCTGAACAAAGTACTGCATAAAAAGATACAGATTTATATTTACTAAGCAAACTAATACCAAAATATAGCTGCCTTATCTGGAATCAAGTACGTACTAGGACAGCTGCTAAGTATACTATTTCTTTTTAGTGCCATATCTTAACCAGATTCTTAGTAAAAAGTACCAAACGTCTTTTAGCTGGTAGGTTTGAAACAGAAAATCAAAGAGAATAAGAAACAGGACTATAGCGAACAGAGAGCCATATCCTAGTTCAAAAATTGACTCCCTAGGCCTCATTATAGGAACAATTTTAGGCATCTCTACATTCACTGTAAAACAAAATATTAGGCAGAAATTTGGAACACTATTGCAGAATTCTTTAAGAACTTCCTTCTTCCTGTCTGTACACACATCAGTTCTACAAGCAGAGGGATTTTAGGAAGTGCATTCTCCTTCCTGAGACAGAAATGCAGATGAAAATGAGAAGAACGGAAAACATTTTGTCCTGCTTTTGCCAAATACAATCCACACTTTTAAGAACTGAATGAAGAGGAATTCTTAGTTTCACATCACAAGCACAGGTCTCCTCTAATGCAGCTCACTCAGCGGAGCTTGCAAATCCAAAAGGAAAGGAAACTTCAGCTTTTTGTTAGTGACCATTGAGCAGCATGCTAAGAAAGTCTATCTTCAAGGCAAGAGTTTTTGAAGGGTGATGATCACCACGCTTCTCACTGCATGGGAAGGTCAGAGGGAGTCTAGAAAAGCAGTGAGTATTGGTACCCACTTGAGGTTTTTTTACTTATTCCAAAGTGCTCAAGAGCATAACGTTAGTCTTAAAACCTTGTAACAGTAAATATTTACAGATACTCAACTAAAATGCCACGAAAATCAGTATATTTCACTGTAATCACATGAAAACATCAGATATACTGCCTGGAATTTCAGGAGTTAAAACTTCATGCGGGAAACTTGACACTTTTGACAAAAAAAATTCTGAGATCAACCACAATGTCCAACCTTTAGGCATGTTTCTGCACCAAATTCTTTCCTTTATCCAAAGCAAAAATTACAGAAAAATAGAAGTACCAACAGTTCAACATACTGCAAGACCATTATAACCCCAACAACAACCCTTCCTTCGATAAGCAAGAAATATAAAGGATTTTATCACTTGATACTTGCTTAGGACAACCCGTGATGGCGATTTGATTCTCATATCCCCAGGTCCCATAAAACGAATCGACAGGGAAGAAGGGCAGCCTGGCTAAATAGAGAGCTTTGGCTGGACCTCAGGGAGAAAAGGAAGGTCTACAGTCTCTGGAAAAGGGGGTCA
>JAOQGH010000012.1:148395891-148424588 GCA_025769975.1 Gallinago jamesoni
ACGGAGCCCTGGAACAGGCTGCCCAGGGAGGTCATGGAGTCCCCTTCTCTGGAGATCTTCAAGACCCACCTGGATGCTCCTGAGTGATGTGCTCTAGGCAATCCTGCTTTAGCAGGGGAGTTGGACTAGATGATGTCTAGAGGTCCCTTCCAACTCTGACAATTCCATGATTCTGTAATATGTGATAGCGATATCAGTGTAGGTGGGAAGAAAAACTTTACTGACAAAGAGTCGTATTTTTCATTAAATACTCTATGATGAAAGAAAGCAGGCCCAAAAGAAAATAAATTATACCCCATCTGTTTAAAAGCATACGGTTATTATCCTACTGTAACAAGTCTTGTTCAGATCCAAAAACTTATATACTTTTAGTACTTCTCCCTGTGCTAGAAAAATTAGTTCCAGGGGAAAAACAACTGACACAAAGTAATTTTATAAGTGTGACATTTATAAAAAGTTAATGTTTCTGCTAAATGATTGGCGGGAGGAAAATATGGAGTCAATCCAGCTAAGTTTGATGACAATGCTTTAAAAGAAAAAAGGAAAAATCCTTATGCATCTAGCTCTAACCTGCTCATGTGTACCAGGTTTCATAATAAAATAAGGTTTATTCAATCAGACAGTATCCAAATGGATTTGCCCCTTTCTAGTAATTTTTTTTTTAATAGTTTTCATTATTTCAACCAAATTTGACAAAATGAGTAGGGGTCTTAAAAGTATAATGTTCTGAACAGCTTCTTAGAAATGAATGCTGAAGAGCAGAGAAACTCCACTAATTCTCACACTACGTTAAGGGCAAGAAGAAAGCAGCTGTCTTCTAGCCACTAAAACCAACACGCTTTATGCTGTTAGAAAGAATAAGATTTGCTTTAGTTTTCAACTATCCTCCTAAATCATTCTCCCTGCATTTCTGAAATGTCCCCTCCCATCCCTGGTCAAATCTGGTTGACATGTTTCAAAAAAAAAGATAACCACGTTAAAATAAAAAGATTAAAATACGTCTCAGTGCAATCTTCCACCTTTTTTCTTTCATTTTCTAAATTTAAGCACATCAAACTCAATAGCAGATCACATTTCCTTTCTTGTCATGGCTATGGTGATTGTGAAAGAATGACAAAAACGTACATAATGAAAATGTGGGGCTAAAGTTGAGAGTCGTAACATTCAGGGAGAGATTTAGCAAGGCTGCACGACATTATAGGCGGGTGAAAACGAATCCCCATCTCTTTTCTCTTCTCTTTCCCTTTTCTTCATGTCTGATTAAGTAGAAAGCATGAAGTATTCCTCAGATTCCTACCAGAATAGTCATCTGGGTGAATAATTGCAAGTCATGAACTTGAAAGGGAAAAACTGGCCAAAAAGCTGGCTTATATGTGTGTCTACAGAATTTAAATAAAATATATACTGTACTTTTGGCATGTTTAACATGTGTATTTTAATAAAAAAATACTTACAATTCCATACTTTAAATACAAATTTTAATTTGGCTAACAATGGTTCTATCTAATGGCAAGAGAGGTTTGCTCTTCACAGTACCCCAAAATCCTGGATCTCTTACAGCCCCACTACACACCTGCATTTCTTGCCCAAAATGTGCACACCACAATTTTGCTCCCACATGACATTATGACAAAGGCCAGAGGATACATCTCAGCATCAACTTGTGCAGAGCAATATGGAATACTGTAAGATAAAGGAAGGATAACATTACATGAATGCAAATAAAAGCTGTTACGGGCTTTTCATTTTGTTTTCTAAGGTGTTCAAAATGGAAGCAGGAGATATCAGAGCTGGTTCAGACCTGAAAGTCCAGTGTATAGGTCATAGCAAATTTTGTGTTCAGTTTTATTCTTTCACTCAGGGTTCAAACGAAAAGGAAAATTAATATTTTGAAAAGGTAAAAGGCAAAAATGCATCCCACATAATTTAAAAAAAATATATATAAATATATATCAACATCATAAAAAATAACTGTCTAAATCTACGTTGAAGCTTTCAATTCATAACCAACAGAAAAACTAGAGACATGATGGGGGGCTTGAAACTTTTCCTCTGCTGGCTTTCTGCCAGCTGTCTCCTCCTGTGCTGAAATTAGCACTAACTAGATACCTTCTGTTAGTTATCAATGATACATCTTGCACATTCATTTGGGGGTTCTTTTTAAAATATTTACCATTAATGCATTTTGCTGCAATTATATCTCTCTCTTACACTTTAATTTTTTTTCAAGATCTAATTTGCATTTCATTTGTCATTTCACCATGACAAAAATCCCATTTATTTAGCCCTATATCGCTATGGACTATGATAAATAGTTCAAAATAAATTCACTTAATTAAGCTATATTAGTAAATGAAAGCAGGTTGGACTTTTTTATGCAGTCTTAAAGAAAATGCTATAACTGCTCATTACAATGGCAGCCTACAATAAGCAAGTAATTTTTTCTGAAAGCAGAGCTTCAGAGTGAGGTTACGTTTGCCAATATTCTGCTTCAGTCTGAGAAAGAAACCCTTACAGAGCTTTCTATTGATAATTTGCCTTCCATGGTGATTGATGGTGACCTTTCCACCAACGTATGAGATACCATTTGCAGACCAGAGACTTCTTCCCTCAACATTCTACAGCAGGTTAATAATAATATTTCCATTTGCACTAAACACAAAGTACCCAGCTACAGCATCCCATCATACTTCCTATTTCTAGCTCCAAACTGTTTTTCTACCTTATGACATTCTCAGTTCAACATTCTTTGTTTTCCCTTTTTTTTTTTTCCCCAAGAGGAATTTATGATGCTAATGAACACTTGCAAAATAAAAATCACAGATTAATCGTGCTTTCATCTTACCAGTAAATGACAGCTTCAAGTCACTGGTTCAGCATCCTGCAAATCGCTAAGGGATTATTCCAACTGAGACGACGTGGGGATGTTACAAATTATCAGACTTCATACAATACACATAATTGACCATCATATTTAAACTAATAGAATATCATCTTTAACCTTTGCTTTGTCTACACAAGCCAGTTGACCCAGGATAACTAATGACTCACAAACCTGTGGAGCAGACAAGTGTATTCTATTCTCATTTCAGGAGCTGAGATTACAAAATGATCTGAAAGATTTGCAGAAATTTGCAGAACTTCATGTTTTCCCAGAAAAATCCTATCACCAGGGAAAGCATCCACCAGCTTCGTGAGACTGGAAAAGACTGTCCCTTGAAATATGTCATAATTAAAAATATTGTTACAAATTCATGCTTCAGAAAACAGGTTGAAATTATACTTTCTTCCAGGGCTTATAAAAATTGATTTTTAAATAAGAAAGTAAACATTGTTTTCTCTAAGCCGTCTCACCCTTCACACAAATGACACAAGTTGCAACAGGTCTGCACTGGAGCACTGCAATAAAACTCCTCTGAGCCTTTACTGGATATTTGGGGTTTATTAAAAGTGTTAAGAACCGGACTGCTTCATAATAAAAATACGATTTCTTTATCTTGTCCCTTTCTGACAACTTAGGATGCAAAGTATATGATGTATTCATCAATAATTCCTTTTGCTGCTCTATGCAAACTTGCCAAGGCATGGACAGGTTCACTGCTTTCCCTCCGACATCCCCTACTGAGAAATGGATACGATCTTTTTTTCTGCAATTACTATTTTTTTACAACTGTGGCTGTATTTGACATTCCCTTCAAAGCCAGGGGCACTCGCAGCCACCTTCTTCCATCTTATCTAGTCACAAAGCCCTGCACTGAAGGAGTTGACATGTAGCTTAGGAAAGACTGAATTAATGCGTACAAGAACCACCTGCCTCGTGTCTCCAGATCTCTCTACTGACATCAGAGCCCCCGGCAACGTTGTTCAGCTTCAGAGCTATCCATTCCCACTGCTACCAAAATCCTCGGCAAAATCCATTGGTGGTCTGAAACCAGTGAATAAAAACCGTATCCATTATTTATGGATATCTTATCCATTTCTATTTGCAATCATCATTTGAAAACTATTTTTTTTTTTCATTTTTCCCCTTGCGAGAGCATACATTTCCTTGGAGTGCAAACGCTGACAAATTTAAGGTAAAAATAATGAAAAATAGATGAACATATAACATAATGGAACTTTCATGGGGATGAGTGCAAAAAATAGATTTATAATTTATTTATATTTTATGAGCAGGAATATTTTGTTATTTGCTTTGGGAACCAGGACAAGCACTTTACTTGATGCCTCCTAAAAGCAGCACACGTTAAACAGAATGAGGTAGAACCAGCTCCCGCACTCATACCCCATCCCTTGACTTTGAAGGACCACTGGTTTTACTTCTACTGATGCTTACTCCAGGTAACTACTTTTTAAACCACAAAATAGCACACACATCTTGTTAACGAACCATGCCTCTTTCAGTCTAATTCTGAAAACTAAAATGTCCCTGAATAGTGATGATTTCTCAGAACTGAGATGCACAGAGGTCTCAGATTAGGTTTCATATACGACAATCTTGCAGGAAAGGTTTGCTCAAAGGTGAGAATCATATTACTATGGCTTCACTCCAATAAAATACATAGGAAAAAGTAGATTTTTTTTTTCCTTTCCCTATACTCTTCTTTTTCTTATTATTATTTTGCTTTCCCCTTTTATTTGCAGGGCTTAGTGTGTTTAGTAAGAGCTTTCAGACATGAAGTCCATGTAGCAGGGTGGGTAAATCTGTTCTCCTGCACTGAAAAAAGTATCAGGATGTAACTGAAAGCAGAGGACCTGTCACTGATGTCAAAGCTCTAGTACATCAATTCAGGAATAGGGAAGGCAGCCAGTACAGTACAGTAATCTAAAGCTGAATGCGTCAATATTTTGGAAGTTTCTGATTTAAAAAAAAAAAAAATTCACACTATTTTTGTAGACACGCCAAAGAACTTTGTATCATCTCCCTCACTGGTAATGACATTAGAACTGATCTGGGAGTGGTGCTGCACTCTGACAGTCGCGCAATTTTAAACCTGGAAAGAAGAAAAATACAATTTTTTTCATGTTTGAAGAATCCCCCTCTTTTTCTCTGGTCTGTCAGAGAAAGGCCAGACTTTGTGCTGTGTTTCGTGAGCAGGGTATACGAATAAAATGCAGGTGCATGGGAATAATCACCACTCAAGAGATCAATCTCTCAGCTGAGAAACGCTCTGATGGGAAACAATTGGTTGAATACAAACCCATTAAACGCAGCACTGGCCAGACTGGATTCCAAAGGGCTCGTTCCTGCCACAGCTGTACCCAGGGGCTGGGAACCTGGAATTCTGAAGAGAAACTCTGCCGAGGTAACTATCTGATTTGTCCACACCATCAGCAGACTACACGTATGCTGTTTAACATACTGCCAGGTTTTCAAAGCTTTGCACTATTTCAAGACCTTTTTCGGGGTCACTATCACTAATGAACCAGAAGAGGATGGTTACTTGACACCAAAAGGAAATCCTCTCTGCGGTCATTCCCACATTATACTGCACATTATTGCATGCAGCAACATCTAATGATTACCTAAAAAATTCAGCATTATGCACCAAACATTGTGACCAAAAAAAAAAAAAAAAATACTTCAGCCACTACCAAAGACATCTTTGAAAGAGGTGAAATAGTAACTAAAAAACATCTGATGGATGCTCTTGTAGAAAAACATCCCATGACTAGGCTGGATCTCACTTGAATTCTTCTCTAAAATAAGGGTTGTTCTATACATGGGAACGGACTGAACACTGAACTACAAGGGTATAATAAAGAGAAGAATCTTTTTTTCCTGAAAGCTTCTTCAGTCTAGATTTCTCATCTTGGATGAAATATTACTATAGTAAATTGTAAACTTGCAAGAATATTTTGTAGCAGTAAAAGTCCAATTTGTTGTAAGAGCTCGCAGGGAAAGCCAGGGTGAATACAATTGCAAATGCAGAGGTGAAGTGAGACAGGACATAAGCCCCAGAAATTATGGTGGAATTACCACCAACACTACATTTTCCTACAATATGTACTAGAAATTTACTTTAAATAGAGTTTTCTCAGAACAGCTAGATGAGAAAAGAATGAAGCTCAAAAGAGCTATGCAAGGTCAAGGGGAAAAAAAAAAAAAAAACAACAAAAAAACCAAACAACCTAGGAATTTATGGAGGGAGAAACAAAAATAAAAGAATTTTGGAAACTTATTCAAAGTAACACCACAGCAGAGGTAACACAAGGGCTCCTGGGTCTGTGCCACACTAAAGCGTGGCAATGCCCCAAACCTGGAAGGTTCCCAGGTACAGAAACGCTGTGAACCACCCACAGAGATAAAGATGAATACATCTACGTGTGCAATTACCCAGTGACCAAGTACTTAAAGCGTAAATGATCAGATAAAACAATCCATTAATGAAGCATTTCATAATGAAATATTTAATACGCTTTGGATAGTATGACTTACATTAATCTATACCACGTATGCTTCACACCCAGAGGGGCTAAGCTATGGAAGTCCAGTAAAATACTAAAAAAAGTTGGGCCTATCCTGGGGAATCATGTAGAAGGAAAGTGGCTTTGTTCATTTTGTTTGGCAGGACAGCAACTACAGAAAGAAAAAAAAAAATGGAGGGGGAGAGATGTAATGAAAAAAAAAAAAAGCCAGGGGAACTTTGTCTCAGTGTATATATCACTTAACACTTTCTTTCTTTTTTTTAATAGATGTTTAAAAAAAATATTTTTCTTGAGAATTACTTTGCTGGATTTAGCTTTACATTTCTTACTTTCCTGTACCCACACAATGAACTGCAACAAATACTGCTGCCCACTCAGCCAGAATTAGTGGAAAGTTAAATATATAGTGAGAAGGGAAAAATGCAGTTAATCTCTTCTAAAACAAGGCTCAATGATACTAAATTGGAATGTATAACCAAAAGGAGTGAAAAATAAAATTGTTTAGAAAATAATCAAAATACTAAGTCATAACTATAACTGCATTAAGTCTTGATCAAAGTACATGCTTTGAGAAGACTTGCCTTAAAAAAAATTTGGAGAGAACACATTAAGAAAAAAGTAAATCTCATATTTTAAATTATTTTTGGTGATAAGTGACACACTACTCAAATCCTTTTCCAATTTCACAGAATCATAGAATGGTTTGGATTGAAAGGGGCATTAAAGATCATCCAGTTCCAACCCCCCTGCCATAGGCAGGGACACCTCCCACCAGAATAGATTGCTCAAAGCCCCATCCAGCCTGGCCTTGAACCCCTCCAGGGATGGGGCATCCCCAGCTTCTCTGGGCAACCTGTTCCAGTGCATCACTGATCTCATCGTAATAAATTTACTCCTCATCTCCAATCTAAATATACCCTCTTTCAATTAAAATCCCCGCCCCTTGTCCCATCACTACAGGCCTTGGTAAAAAGTTTCTCTCCATCTTTCCTGTAGCCCCTTTAGGGGGCTATAAGGTCTCTCTGGAGCCTTCTCCAGGATGAACAACCCCAACTCTCTCAGCCTGTCCTTGCAGCAGAGGGGTTCCAGCCCTCTGATCATCTTTGTGGCCTCTTCTGGACCCACTCCAACAGGTCCATGTCCTTCCTGTGCTGAGGACTACAGAGCTGGAGGCAGCACTGCAGGTGGGGTCTCACCAGAGCAGAGGGACAGAACCCCTTCTCTCACTGGCCAAGCTGCTGGGGATGCAGCCCAGGATGCAGTTGGCTTTCCAGGCTGCAAGCACCCAATTTCATATTCCAGTGAATATTTTTCCTTTCTATTCTGATGTGCAACACCACATTTCAATTTTGTAAAAAAGGCATTGCAAAATTGGTTTTTGTCAATTCTCTGTGGATAAAAACATGCATAATATTTCATTTAAAGAGAACAGTTGTTAAAATACCGATAGCTGCTCCTAGTGGAAAAAAAAAAAAAGGTCTTTAGAAAAAGAAAAATGTCTCTGGGATTAAATGCTTGTTAATCAATTAGATTTGCATTTTCAAAAACACTTGTGCCCATCATCATGTACAGATGCATTGCCAAATTGGAATAAAAAGTCAGTTAAATTCAAATGCATTTTTACAATTCACAGCAAAGAAAATTAATCATTCCAATACCTATCACCTTAAATGCTGTTTCAAAATGCGGACTCCTCATAAATTTCCACATTCCCTTCTTACTAGTTGGTCTTTAACTCATGAAACTGCAGTGCACAACTGAAAGCGGCCCGTGAGGGAACACGTGTCAACGCACGAAAAAAAGTTGCCCACAATCTCATCAACAGGCAAATGCCACAGCATCTGTGATTGAGAATAACCTGATATTTCGGAACTAAAATCCAATCTCTGCTTGCTTTCCAGATGAACCGATCTCCCAGACCGCTTTTCCTACCTGCTGTTTGCCGATCCCGCTTACTGAAGTGCATCCATAATCTCCTGACCAGATGAGATGTGCTACGCGGGGCATTCCGCAGGCAGCGCACCGAGGTAAAACCAACTTGAAGGGTTACAGCCAAAAAAGCACGTACGTCTAAACAGGCACGAACCTCTTTTTAAGCTTCTGTGCATCACAGGATACAATGGAAAGTAAAGTTTGTAGCTAAAGTCTCACTCAGTATCTTACAATAAGATATATCACTTGAAAACGGTAATTGATCTTAGGGCAGGATTTTATTCAGGTTCACATGTGTTGTTTGAAAACCTCCTTGTGAGCCCAAAAGGTCTTAAATATTGTCCCAAAGGTCTGAAAAATGCCCACTGATTGAATGGCTGGACAAACACTATCAGTTTCTGTGGATTTTTACATTTTCATTGAAATAAGCAACTATTGTGTTCCTCTTGGAAAGAAATCTCTTATACATCTGCATCATAACTCTTTTGAATTTGCAAGTTCTCCTGGATATGCTGTTGGCCATACTCTGGCTCAAAAGGAGCACCATGCGTTGAATTATATTAAGAAGGCAAAATTTGGAGCTTCCAAACTTAATTTGCTCTGAATCACCAAAGTGAAAACCAGAAGCAGCTGCTTGAAGTGCTGCGTTGGGCAGTGCAGAAGAAGAGTCGTCATCCATTTTGACCGTTTGTTCCTTCCTTCCTTCCTTTCCTCTTTCAGGCCACAAGCACACCAGCATTTGGGAATCCAAAACTGATTGTTGCATTTCTATCATGCTTTATTTCATCAAATATGATGATTTTGCTATAAAAAAATGATAGCATGAAATTGCTAAATGATCAGAATTAACTACAAAGAGTTTCAGAAACAAAAATTTCATATCTTTTACTGTTTACTTTTAATCTTTTACTGCTTACTTTTTGAATATAATCTGAAATGCACGCAGACTGATTTTTATTTTACTTGTCGTTTGGTCAGGGATCTTAAACTTATATAGATTAGCCTTCTTTCTTCCTATGATTTACCCTCTTCTTAAAGCAGAATTATAATTTGTGATTTTTTCTGCATCACATAAGGTTTCAGATAGCATAACACATGAAAACATCCAATTGATTTTCCTTTCTCTCCAACTGAAGAATCATATATTGTATTTCATGTGACTTTCCCTCTTTTCTGTTCAGTATTTCTTCTTGTCAAAGCTTTTGGAACTGAATTTTGAGATTAAGGCTACAGTAAGACTAGCTGGTGTTTCTAACAGCCTTTGTCATTGAAGAGAACAGCAAAAATTTTCACCTCAGGGTAATCTGGAAAATGGAGTTAAAGACCTACAGAATAATTTTAAGGAACATAGGTCAACATAAATGTCAGTATTATGAATGGCCAAGTAAAAAAATTGGGGAGAGGGAGATGAAGAAAGAGCGAGTACTTAATTATGGATTGTAATGAAACATTAAAATTCTTTCTGACGTGAAAAGTGATCCTGTTTGTTGAGGCTGATGAATGCCACCAATTTTGGTTCAGTTTCACTTTGCTCAAGGGCTTTGAGAAAATTTCAGCAACAAAAACCATAGCAATAATGTCACTATGGCCCTTTTCTATTTCCGAGTTGGAAAATCACTAGGGTATGTAATAAAATTCAGCCAAAAAAGAGGTAAGAAGGGTACTTCAGGTGACCTAGAGATGATCATTCAAGAAAAAGGTTACTGAAAAACATTGTATTAACAGCATTTGTAGCACATGCTGTTATGTAGATAAACTCACTTTGTTTAAGACGATTATACCCTCTAATTATTATGCAATTCATGTATTCAGCACAATAATTTATAAGCTAATTTGCTGACTTTATTTGTAAGTGATTGTACTGAGAGGATCACATCAGTTTGTTCACCCACAGATGCACAATTAGGGAAGAAAATCGTTATTTCATGGCTAGCCTATTGAAAGTTTTCAGGAAAAGAAAGTAAAATTACCCTAACTATTCTATTGTTAAAATATGAAAATAAATCAAGTAGAAATCCCTTCAACAATCGATTGCCAGTTTAGAACTCAAGTTTTTTCTTTCCTTGCTGTATTTCTAAATTCTTATGGAGTTTTGAAGACTTTTTTTTTTCATTCTCAGTAGTGCTTACATGAGATTCTGACAGAGATCGTGACTGCATCGTATAGGATTTATGAACTACTCTTTAAGAAAGTTTTGTGGAATTCAGTGCAAAGCTTAAGTAAGCAATACAGAAGTTTGAATCAAGCACATTATGAATTTTATACATTTTTAAAACAGCTAGTTACAGCATATTTTCATCCCTTAAGGATTTGCTTATTGCAGAGTAACCAAAGTATTTATGATTCTTAATTACTTTCAACAACAACAACAACAACAAAAAAAGGTTATTCCTTTGAAATTTTCATTCATTTCAATATTTCTTTAGGGCTTTCTTACATCTTCCTGATACTCTAGCTTGTTCCATTTAGTGAAAAGCCAAAATTTAACCCAGACATGCTTTCTTTGCAATAAGTCTATATGCTACCTTCAGCTTTGGGAGGAACAGAGGTGGGAGTCAGGTTGTAGGAATGAGGGAAACCAGTTGTAGGCTCTATCAAATTTAAAACATTATTAGGCTACAGTCTCTATATTCCTTCTGTACTCTCACACCGTATGTTTACACTTAAACACACAAGATCTGAGCTGAGAGAGTTGATACCTCCTTAAAGACGACTCGATACCCTTAGTGTCCAGCTAAGCCTCAGAAGGTACTGAGAACCTGAGGTTGTGGGCCCCACCAGAGAGCTGGAGGTGCTTCGAAAACTCAAACCAGGCAAGTTAAAGTTTAATTTTGTATGCATGGAATGGTAAATAACAATGCACCATTATCAGTTATTCCTATGAAGAATGAGTTGCCCCTAACCTGTGTAACAAAACCGCTGTCTTGCTAATCCATCAAGTACTTTGCCAAGGTCACTGCAGGGACACTAAAAGCACCAGTTTCACCGTGGCAGGATTTCTACTCAGCATGTACGCACTTGTTGGTATAAGGGAAGAATATAATTTGTTGTGACTAACAGCTTTTATCTTCAGGAAAAACAAAAAATCTCATTACACAGCAAAATTCTTTTCTATTGATCTTTCTTTTTCCCCCCACCGTTAACGTATGAAAGCTCTAAGGTTTGCAGCTAAACAGAGCTGGGCCCCAAGTTTCCCTCTGAATTTCAGCTCTTGACAAGCAAATCAAGAACAGAGTGACACTGTACACAGGTCAGAGCAGAAGCAACAGAAGTGTACGGTCCACAGAAACCACACCTTGTCAATCAGGTTGTCAGAATTATCTTGAAAATCTTTTTCCTACCCAGCATCAAATTCTTTCAAAAATTCATTGAGATCGTGTTTTTTCTCTTTGAACTCTGTAGGAACCATCTTCAAGCAATAAAATCATATCACCTGACAGAAAGGGAAAAAAAAAAGAGTATACTTTTATACTTCTCACAGCATTGCAACATTCATGAACCAGTGAGCTTTCGTTAAAGCTCCAGCATTCAGCTTTTTCATGAAGCATGATGTTTCCATAAATTGCAGCCACATCTTTCCTAGAGGAATATGAATAAAGTCTATTTATGGAATGTTCAGCAAGTGGATACAGGGTGAAAATATCACTTGCGTCTTCAAAGACTAAATTAGCAAGTTTCTATATCCTGGATTCCATAATCTTGTCCACGAGCTTTTTTTTCCTCCAAATTTTATATTTTTTGTACAATCACATTCTAATCCTGTAAAACAAACTGACCTGCACATAGCCTCAGTAAATTTTTTGTACACGTATATAAGCACACGTGTGACAAGAAACACTATAAATAAAACCACATAAAACTATGTCTAGAAATAGGCACAACAACAAACACTTTATAGAAAAATGTGAAAGCTGAGACAAAAAATACAGACCTCCTGGATTGAATACCAAGATGATTTGGGTAAAGGAACAAAGACCACTAAATCTTGCAAATACCCAGTTTAATTCTCTTTCCCTCGGTCATTTTGATTTAGCTGGCAGGAATTGAAATCTGTGCTGTCATGTGACAACCACAGGTAATACTAATAGCAGAAATAATTGTTCACCCATAATTCATTATGTGGCAAAATCTTATTTTTCCAAGGAGATCAAATATCCATTAGTCTCATGCTTTGTTTTGACTTGGCAGACACAAAAGATGTATGCTGCCAGACAAGGTGGGCATAAATAATTGCAAAATTATTTTTGCAGAAAAATATAAAAGAATGTACATAGTTGAAAGCCAAAAGCCCTCTTCCTACAACTTCATGCAACTTGAGTCGAGCTAAGAGGTTGAATGTACGTTGGTTCAGAATAATACTCAGCAGTGATCTACATACTGCTAATCCTGAAGCCAAATGAATAGAAAATTCGAATTTTTAAAATTTTCTGTTTCGACAAGGCCTGAGGCTCTTAAAATTCTGTGTGCATTTTCTGTCTCAAAATGATGTATCAAATCTTCACTTGATAGGATGTTCCAGTACAGGTTCTATTATTAAGCCATGCAAAGAGGCACTGGTAATTATTACCAACTTTATTTTTAGGCATCAGTACATAAAAGTATCTGGAAGAAGTTTTTTTCAAACAGTTCTCTCAATCTTTCCAGACTGATGTCCTACAAATAAAATGTAACCATCTTCCCAAAGAAAACGTGTGGGTTTTCTATACCAGGATGGGTCAACCACTCTCACAAAATTAAGTTCTTAGAAGTTCTGTTCTGAAGTGAAAAAAACCCACTAAATAATAATAGCATAATGAAGTCAGCTTGGCAACAAGCTTCCAGAAAAGAACTGACTCTCTAAAGAAAATTTTAGAGAGAAGTCATTAAAATCTCTGAGATGGAGATGCTGATAGAACCATTCTTAGGGTGCCCAGGAAAAATGTGAATTGCAATACATAAAGAGCTATTATGTTTTGTCATAGCTCAGCTAGATAAAAATTAGGAATCCTAGGAGTTAGTACAAGGAAGCTTGAGCATAGCACAACAGCATATGGAACTTTATTTAATAATGTCAAGTAACTCTAGATGCCTTAACCCCACAGAACTGAATGGAGAGCACCTTTCTTGCAACACCTTTAAGGCAGACTGTTCTGGTTTTAGCATTTCCACAAAAGAAACAACTAAGACATACTGGTCTCTGTGTCCACTAAAGCCAGACATGAGCCACATCAAAGAAGTACAAAACATGCTCCAAACCTGGCTCTGCAAAGGCCATACATGCACAAGGGTGGGAGGGAGGTAAATGGCATCACTTTTCTTTACTTGCCTGCACATCCTTACGTGCCTGAAATTCTGTACCCCATCAGTACAGCAAGACAAGAACATCAAGAACATTTTATGATGAAAAAGAGCGGAACTAGGAGGGCCACTGCTGGCTCCCTTCTCTTGCATTGCATGATATATTTATATATATTGAAAAACTCTTATTTGTGACATACACATCCCAAAATTCAGGGAGAAGGAAAAGAAGAAAAATGCAAACACGTAACTGTGAATGCCACAACTCCCAATGGGCTCAAGTAAATCTGGATTATTTTCACATAGATCTGCTGCTCGGTAGGATAAAGCACTGAATAAAAATACGTGTTGATTTGGATTTGGGTTTGGTTCGTTTTTTTAGAAAGAAACATCATGTTACCCCATTTCAAACAAAGAATATGCTATATACTTTAACCAGATTAAATGAAAAGCTGAGAAGCTAAACTACTAGTCAAAATTTTAAACACGTATTCTTTTAAAAGAAAAGATGACAAGAGGAGAATACTGGTAGTGACCAACAAAGTTTTCCGTGCTAATCTCGCACCTTGTTAACATCTTAACTAAGGCAACAGATTCAGGTCTCCCATTCTAGAAAAGCTATTTAACTTTCACAAGCTGTTTTCCTTTTCCTCATCATAACCCTATGTCCTCCATCTCACCTTAAATTCTAAATATAATTGATGTAATTACTGAAGAAAAATTACAGTGCACGTAAGAGGCCTTTACAAGCTATTTATAAGCAAGTTAACCAGAAGACAGAGTTGGGGTGGAAACGTGCCTCGAAGTCACGGACCGACCTTGGGAAGCTGAAAAACAATGACCATC
Source organism: Gallinago jamesoni (assembly GCA_025769975.1). Classification (NCBI taxonomy): domain Eukaryota; kingdom Metazoa; phylum Chordata; class Aves; order Charadriiformes; family Scolopacidae; genus Gallinago; species Gallinago jamesoni. Next base: position 148,410,376 of record JAOQGH010000012.1, read on the forward strand.
CCCCTCACATCTGGCCTGACTTGGTATTTTTTTTAATATTAATATTCATCCTGCTCTGAGCAGGGTCTGGACCAGACGATGGCACAGGTCTGGTCCTGCTACACCATACTGATTCCATACTGTACCATTTAGCACTTTTCAACTTTTTTACAACTTTCATCGCTCACTCACAATAACTTCACAATAAATGTGGAAGACAAACCCAGATATTCTGAGACCTGGAACTTCAAGATTTTGTCATAAATTTATTTCTTCCTTCTCGCTCCGTTTTGCTGTGGTGCCTCCACCTTTAATCTAAATTTTACATTCTGAAACTACTGTTTGTTTGTGTTTGCAAAGCAATTCAAAAGTGAAATGTAACTACTAGAAGTGATTTCCTAATTTAAAAATATCTATTAAAATTTTAATACATGGCATCATTCATTTGCCTTAATTCCTGTAAATATTTGCTCCAAAATATGAAGCAGGAGTGCTAAATGAAAGCTGTTAGTTACAGTGCAGTCTATACGCAATATATAGAAGAAACCAGAAACAGTACAAATACTGAAAAAAGTGTTTCCATGTGTTATTCAAAACAAACCTCATACACAAATAACAACTATACAGACCTCCACAACCTCCCACATCATTATGTGGATATCAAATTTGACTCCAATTCTGTTTTTCTAGCCCTCTGGGAGAAAGCAGAAATATCTGCCTTTATTTCAGCTGTTAGTGTAAGGGTAAGTTTTAAGATAAATCACCCTCTATAAATAATTAATACTGCTTTCTCAGTTAGATTTGTGATTATTAAGTGAATATTAATTAATATTTGTTTATTTTAACTGATGATTACTCTGTTTCCCCTTCTTCCGTTCTTAGTCATACAACTCTGCAGAAAAAGGAAACTTCATCAGATAATTTGGGAATTCTGGTAAGAATTGAGCAGTCAATTCTTAAGAGTTTTGTATTTTAAACTCTCCAGCTGAACAGGCATATGGATCAAAGGATATTCTGCAATGGGTTTTCATATGCACAGAACCAGCCTTGGATTATAAAGTACTCCAGCAGTGGAAGGTCATAAGGTTGGTACAGTGAAGCCCAGAGAGAAGGGCATCAGTCATAAGACACAATTTTTAATGAGGATCACATAAAGAAGGGTTGGGATAGGGATGAAGGAGCTTCCACTTCCCGAGCAAACTATTACCTCTCTCTTTTGGGGAACAGAGGATCTGAATTGACAATTCTCAAGGCAAGCAAAGCAATCTTCCCATCAGTCATTCAAATCACTAATGCTACAGAAAACTATCTGTGTTTCTCACCAGGTTTGCCTTCTGTCAGAGCGGTGTGTTAAATCAGCTCCGGGAAATATGGCAAGAGTCAAAGCTGCAACAAATTAGGTAGTAAAAGTGCACAAAGTAATTGAGGAAATAATCTGGAGGAAGACTCGGCAGCGAGGGGAGAAAGCTGTTTTCAGAGAGATCAACTTTGACTTACCCGGCAGCTATACAAACACCAGCACCAGAACCCAGGAGAACACAACTGGGAAGAGGGGAATGCACAGATACTCCCTCATAGCAGCCTTCATCTTAGGTCAATTAAAAAGTCCTCCTCTACACTCGAGGAAGGAGAAGCAAAGCAGTGGGTCACAGGCTCAGGAGGATGCTAGGAATTTGACATCCCATCTGAAGTTCCCCTGAGTTGAAGTGGGCTTGGAATAAACTGAAAATAGGTTTATGGATGCTCTACCTGTAATTACAAATAATACCTCTTCCTAGAGGTGGTTTCTTGCAGTTTGAGAATGAGGAAGGCCTTTGGATAGAAATTTTGCTGTGATGCTGAGGAGGACACTCGGAAGTCTTCAGGTTCACAAGGACATAAGCCTAATGGCCACCTCATTGCCAAGGCAGTGGCAGCTAAATGCACTAACAACAAATGATTTGCCAAAATCAAACCAGCCAAATTACAAGGGAAAGGACTACTCTGACACACTGATGTGTAAATAAAGATACTGGAAGTAATTCAGTGTAGAAAAACATTTGCTTTGCTTATTAATCAGGGATATCGCCAGAAGCAAATTACAGTCCCATAGTTTTAGCTTAATTTCAAAACTAGCGTGAAAGTCACACGTTATTAAATCCTGAATATGAGACATTGTTCTGACCAATCATTTTCTAAGCTTTATTCACCATCATTCCTTCCTAGTGCATTTTAAGCCAGTATCATAAATGAGTCATTCACTGGTTAAACCGGGAGACTGCGAGACTGAGCTTCCCACTATATTACTGTCTTATTTTGTAGCCCGAGGCAAAGTAATGATCTTTCCTCAGACTGTCTATATGTAATATGCACATTATGCTTCTCACAGGGATATGATTCGCTCACTGATAATAAGAAACATTTCAGTGTTCTCAGAAAAATAGCATCATAAATTCACAAGAGGTAAGCAACAGAGTGAAAACAACTGTCTTCTACCACTGCAGTCGGACAATTTTAAAGTTACAACAAACTTTTTACCTGGATATATACCATTCCCTAGTATCAAGCTCTCCAAGGTTTGTGAGGGTTTTTTTTTTAAAAATGAAAATTCAGCTTCTCAAGTCAGTTTCCAACCTTATAAAAATAATGTTGGCCAGAAGAGAAACGTCAGAAGTTCATCCTGCCCTCGGAGAAAGATACCCATTTGACTGTTTCGGGACTTCTAATCTGGAGCCAGAAGGGATGAGATCTTCCACGTCATCCCACGAACCCTGAGAGAGAACGGGAACAGCAAGCCTCAAGCTCTGTCAGCTCAGGAGGACAACTCAAGCCAAGAAAAAATTAAGGAGATGCTGGAGAATGTATTAGCACAAGCCAAGTTGGAAAGCTGACGTGGGAAGAGGAGTCCAGGGAAGAAACCAGATAAAATGGTGAAGACAGGATTTGCTTCTGCAGTTAAACAGACTTGCTCATTTATTTTATTAAAATGCCACTGGTGCCTTGGTTGGTGATGCAGTTGCAGAGACTGATAATGATGTTTCTTCAGATATGCACAGTATGAAAAGGAGCCCTAGCGGTTCTGCAGGAGGATTTTGCAACATTTTTTTCTGGGAACTAGTTAGAAACTTTCAGCTCATGTAGTTACAATTCTAGCTTGGATTTCACTTTGTTCTCAGATACAATGCATGATGTCCAAATTGGACATCTTCATAGGCTTTGGCTCCCCCGTAGCATACCTACTTCTCTTTCCACAATTTTAAGCATCGGTTTGGATTATTCATTGTACAGTTCCTAGAGTTACTGAGTGAAAAGGCAAAATTATTCTTTCATCTTCAACTTTCACTCCCTAGGAACAGATTGATTATTTAAGAAGTCTCATGCAGTGGTTGAGGTATTCCCTTCAGAAGTGTTGAGGAATGTTTTGGAAGGAATTATTTTGGCCTACTGTAATGCAATTTGGCAGAAACATGGTTTTCCCTGATGAAGTCTAGGTTTATTTATCTGTATTTATGTTGAACATATCACAGCAAAATTTTGCAAATTAAAAAAGCAAATCCATGTTTCTATGTAGTTACTCAGACCCCTGCATGGAACAAGCCTGTAGGTGTGTTTATGCAGCAAACTATGTATGTGGGCAGGCAATAGTAACAGTACCTTTTATCACATCTTATCTACGTTGCCAGCATGTCAAGAGCACACAAATCAGAATCTTTAACAAAAGGGAAGGTTTTACACCGAGACCTAGTCATTTAACTAATAGCAGGAACAAAGTCTGTTTCCAGAAATGCTTTAACCTTAAGCATCCCAATTTAGATTCTGTTAACAAAAATTCTACTGGATGCTGAAATCATAGAATCATAGAATTTTTTAGGTTGGAAAACACCCCTAAGATCACAGAGTGCATCTATTAACCTAACAATGCCAAGTCCACCATTAAATCATGTCCCTCAGACCCACATCTACACATCTTTTTAATACTGCCAGGGATGGTGACTCAACAGCTTCCCTGGGCAGCCTCTTCCAATGTTTGACAACTCTTTCAATGAATAAATTTCTCCTGATATCCAATCTAATCCTTCCCTGGTGCAACTTGAGGCCACCATTTCCTCTTGTCCTATCACTTGTTCCTTGGGAGAAGAAACCAGCACCAACCTCCCTACAGCCTCCTTTCAGGGAGTTGTAGAGAGTGGTAAGGTCTCCTCTCAGTCTCCTTTTCTCCAGGCTGAACAATCTCTGCTCCTGCAGCCTCTCCTCATAAGACTTTTTTCCCTCACCAGCTTCGTTGGCCTTCTCTGGACATGCTCCAGCACCTCAATGTCTTTTTTGTTGTGAGAGGCCTAAAACTGGACACAGCACTCAAAGTGGGTCCTCACCAGTGTTGAGAACAGGGGGATGATCACTTCCCTAGTTCTGCTGGCCACACTGTTCCTGATACAGGCCAGGATCCTGCTGGCCACCTTGGCCACCTGGGCACACTGCTGGCTCACAGTCAGAAGACAGTCAACCAACACCACCAGGTCCTTCTCTGCCAGGCAGCTCCAGCCACTCTTCCCCGAGCCTGGGGTTGGTGTGACCCAAGTGCAGGACCTGGCACTTGGCCTTGTTGAACCTCATACCATCGGCCTCGGCCCATCCCTCCAGCCTGTTCAGATCATTCTGTAGAGTGTTCCTACCCTCAAGCAGATCAATACTGCCACCTAACTTGGGGTCATATGCAAACTTACAGATGATGCACTTGATAGAACCAGCCTCAACACTGAGCCCTGGGGACACCACTCGTGACCAGCCACCAGCTGGATTTAGTTCCATTCACCACCACTCTCTGGGCTTGGCCTTCCAGCTGTTTTTTTATCCAGCAAACAGTATGCCCATTCCAACCCATAAGCAGCCAGTTTCTCCAGGAGAATGCTGTGGGAAATGGTACCAAGTGCTATGTGAAATGCTATAAAGAAAGATACAGTCAGACAAGGCTACCTATAGCTCTTAATTCCTTACAAATCTTGAATGGCACCCACCCACAAGCGGGAAATCACAGCAAAAATGTGTCTTAAAACTTTCAGAGATTCATGAGAGCTTTAAACAGATAATACACCAAGTCAGTAGTTACACTTACTATCCACTAGCAGCAAGTCACTAGTTACACCTAAAATACATCCACTTAACAAACAGGACTGAAATCACAAGTCATCCTAGCTTTGTATTACGGAGACAGCATTAGCATCAAGACTCCCGAGCCGAGCAAATGTAAAGGAGAGGACAATTAAGATGTTAGCCACTGCCTGCAGCTTTATTTGCAAAAGCGTTCCCAACATTACCACCATCAAACAGCTGCTGCTTCAGGAGGAGTGAAACGCTAAGACCTAGTACTTCATTTTAATTTGAACTGGATCTACAGCACAGGCTCTGTATAGCCAATAAACTAAAGTTCATGGATTAGCTCAAGTAGATACACTGAACTCTCCAGACGCTACTCTGCAGCAGCCAGAAAAGTGCAATTGAAATGATGAGATTCTCAGATGGACACACAGTTTTGCACAGGTCTCCACCCATCTCTCAAAACGACTCAATCCTGTTCTAATAACAACCCTTTGATATTTCAGTCATTGCGAGGAGATTTAAACTGAGATCCCTGAACCGAAACTTCAGCTGTGTCAGGAATCGTTAGTCCTTTTATATAGTAACCAGGAGCCAAATACGTTTTGTGATGACAGACTGCAAATAAAAGGACTTGCAGGGCCATCAAATGTGCTTGGGGTATCGCTAGAAAACGCAGTATAGGTATATGAGGTCAGAACTAGGTCACATTTCCATATTTCACAAAATTTGCCAAGTTTCAAATTACAGGCAATCACGCAATAAATCTCAAAACACAAGAGGAGCGAGAAGATTAAAATTCCTCTCAGTTAACAAAGAAATCAAGAAAAGAATATACAAGTCAGATACAGCAGAAAGGACAACAGATAAAACCTCTCTCACAAAAAAACGTCTGCAGAGAACAGTAATTACAGGCAAGTATTTTTGTCTTCACTACAGATACAGCTTTGACATTTCCACTCTCTCACGGAAACTATGTATTTAAAGTGAAAATATGAAACTAGTAAAAGGCATCTGTGAATTGCTGCACATTTGTTGAATCTATGTCAATAAAGGCTGGCATGTCTATCTTGTAATTATTTTTAACCTACCTCTGCACACAGAAGAGATCCAGGGAAGAATGTAATGAAAACAAAGTGTTTTAGTAATTGATTTGCATTGAATTTTACAAATATACAGCTAAGTTGAATGCCAACAGTTACCAGAATTTACCAGTCTTCACCTTCCGAGCCAATACACAACCAAGCAGGAACATCAGTCCATTAGACTCCAAAAGACCCACCTTTGCTTTTACTAACAAAAGCCACTGTAAAAAAAAAAAAAGGAAAAAATCTTTTTTTCTCCCCAAGAATTAGGTATTATGTGAACATCTATCTATAAAAAAAGGCAATTATAAAAAAAAGGACTTCAAAGTGGTTGTAAAATTCCAACAAAGACACCACCATTAAAGTAATTAAAGCTGGTCTAGGCCCAAGTAAGAATTAAATAGTCTAATAAAGCAAGAGAGAATGCAGCAGAGAGACCAAACCACATGATATTTCACAGGACCAGTGAGTATAAAAATAAGCAAGATTAACTAGGGAAGCTGAAGAAAACTAGAGTATACATCAGGATTTCTACAATTTCTACTCTAGTAGCTAGAACAGCAAAATCATATGTATTTCACAGAACACACCAACAATCAATTTAAACACTATTTTATCAGTCTGTGAGCTACAACTTTTTTTTTCTACAAACACAATGACTACTTCTACAGGCTATAAAACCTATAAACAAACAATAACTTATTAATTTGTAGTTAAAATCACAGATAATGAGTTTATGTAATTTGTTATCAGATTCTTTGCTGATTCCTTCTGTAGTCTAGCACATATAGAAAGAAACAAAAACCATCATTCTTTCCTTTATGCTACCATCATAATCTCAGGAATTTCCAGTGCTCCCAATATATTAAATCCATCACCCATGAAAAGTTTCTCTTTCATTAAGAAAGTGAGTTTATATACACATCATGAAGTCAAGAACTCAGAATAAATTCCTCCATTCCATATACTACATCCATATCTCACATACCAGCAACCACCTCCCAAGTCAGCGTGAAGCCCCAGGAAGTGTCCTTCTTATTCCAAGTCATGCATATTCAAAGATAACAAATCAATAAAAAGAAAAAAATATCCCAGCATCACAGGACCTGAAGCCATGAGGAGCAAATACCAACGTAGGTTTAAAGAGTTAGAGCAGGGATGGCCAAGCCCTTTGAATAGCAGCAGGACACCTTCTGACAGTCCCTTCTCAGAACATTCTCTTCCACATGAAGACTGGTTGTTCACGCAGGTGTCCTCCTGTCTAACTGAGCCTTTCTCCACCTATTGTCTCTGCTCCTCATGAATCTTCTCAGACTTGTTCCTGTGTTTCTTATGATGGTAAGCTAAATAAAAAGCTCATTACCTGAGCGGGGAGGAGGGGAAGCTGGCCTCCATCCTGCCCTCCCTCTTGTGCACACCTCTGGCTCCCAACCACAGGAGCCCACTGGTCCTTTGCCCCAGTACCCACCACGTCAGTACCAGGCATCACAGAGTCAACCTCCCAACCCGACCCCCTATAAATAAGAGAAACTACTATTTATTTTTTCTGGAGTTTTTTTCCTGCCATTTTAGTGAGTTGATTTCAGTCACTTTGCCATGATGTGGCAGAGCGAGAAACACATGAGTTTCTTTCACATAAGAGTGAGAGATGAAAGATAATGGGACTAAGCAACATCTGTTGGTTTTGATAGGAATAAGCCATTAATGTCTTGTATTTTCATAAAGCTATACCCTCCCTTTTTCTGTCATTCCCTTTAGCCAATGCCCATTCACCTAAATCTCATTCAATTACAAATGAAAATAATTGTAGAATTGAGATCTTTTCAGTTTCTCCAATTTTTTTTTTTTTTTTTTTTTTTTTTTTTACGTATGAGACTCCAATGACAGGACCTACCTATTAATGTGCTTAGTCCGTGCTGCTGCCTGGCACGGCTATAACAGATGGAACAATGGAAGAGTTATAACCACATGAACCAAGTCAAATACCACCCGTAGAGAAAGCCTGGAAAAGGTGGTGTTAAAAACTGGTTTGGGTATGCCGAAAGAGTAATAATTTCCTGATATGAGGAAACCTGTTTTAAAAGGTAAGTGATAATGGCCTCCCATGTGTCAGCAGATAAGAGCAGCAAAACCTCGAAGAAATTCTTGGAGGAGAAGTACAATTAATTTCATTATACCCTGAGAAGAAAGTGTACCTATCAGTGTATTATTTTACTCATACTCTTCCTATGCTACATAATGTTTGGTGAATAAAAAGGGTTACATAGCAGCTTATTATTATTAAAATATGATGACAGTGCCTGTGTCTCCCCAAGCAGCACAAAACTCCAGACTCATATCCTCTGAAAAATCTTTTCATTTTTATAAGCCATCTGTCAACAGGCCATTTTCTTCTCTGCCTCTCCTTTGATCATACAGCCCTAATTTTCTCAATGTGGCAATTAATCTCTTTTCCCCCTGATTTTTATATAAAGATATTAGAAAACCCTCTGAAGCCTCCACATTGTACACTCAGCTAATATATGCAGCCTTGTATTCCTATAATTATCCCTTTTTTCCCCCTCCTTTCTCCCTTCTCTCTTTTACATACCACCTATCATATCCTGTTTCAATAGGACCACAGGATCTTTTTGTGCTTGCAGAGCACCTATCCGGTGTGCTACGAGCTGGCCCGTAGCAGATATAATCACCCACCACCCACAATTCTGTTCCTCAAATTGCCATTAGAAATCTCCAGGCTCCTTTTGCTTTGGCAAACTACACATTGGCATTATGTCTTCTGTTCATGCAGCACGCTGCTAAGAAAATGAATGGTGTAGATGTCAGGCAGAAGAGCGTGTACTTAAAACTCTTCGCTATTTCAGCAGATTGCCTTTTGCTTGCATTAGGTCTTATCCCCTTTAATAACAATTATGTTTCATTATTTAATAATAATAAAAAAACTAAACCCAAAACTTTCCTAGAATGACTCTTTTGACGAATAGGTATTGAGCCAGTCTTTGGGAAAATAAAATCATTCACTTAGGGAGAAGTAGAAAATTTAATGTGATTGGATACATCATCCTTCCCCGAGTATTCATTTCATGCACAAAATCCTTTTGATGCTTTATACCTTTAGTGTCACAATAAAGAAATCTTCTTATTACTGAAGAACGATAAGAGAGTAAACAGCAGCTGTGTGACAGCACTGATGTAGCAGAACATATCCCCGCGAGAATTCTTGACCTTTCAGCCTCGGTTTTCAATGCTGCAGCTAAAAATAGCTTTTCTCCACTGACAAACATTACAGCTACATGCTGCAGAATAGCAATGAGGAGCTTTATGCTCTAATGGCTTTACTATAAATAGAATCCCTTCGATGCTAAATGCTCTTCATTAAAAGGATTAGTGACTACAACATGCAACAGGAACAACCGATACCAAACCTCAGGCTTTGTAGCACAAACTGATTTTAAATGTACTAGATTTAAGATTTCCAAAGTAACTGCATGATTTGATGAGTAAAGCAGAATGAAAAAGAACTCTCTCCTCCCCATGCAACATTTTGGAGAGCTGTCTTTGATATAAAATTAATAGTTTGAGGAATCTGCTTCCCAGCATTCTCATTTTCTCCAGTTCAATGCCAAATTGACTGTATAATGCAATGTCAAAATGAAGTACAAAGTCACAACAAAACTGATGTCAGTACTTGAGCATAATAAATGATCAGTTATCTGCTGGAGCAGAAAAATTCTCTTTCCTGCCCGGTTTAAGATAGGGAGACAAATTCTCACAAGGCGAGGCTGCGGCTCTGCAGCGCTCAGCTACGCTGCGGTACAAGTCCCTCTGGGTGACTGAAGTAGGAGGGTGACAAAGGCAGGGACGACGAGGAGACAAGCAGAATGGGAATCCAACTTACCACTTCAGGATAAGCCCTTAATAAAGCCAGGGGTAGGAGGTTACTTTGAGATACACTGGCAAATAAACCATCAGACCGATGTCTCACAAATACCATGCCATGGGAAAAAGACTGGAGACAAGATGTAAATTGAAGCAGAAAAAGGCACATTTTAAAAGTGATGAGTTATTCTAACACAGCACAGCAAAAGACTGACTAGAGAAGTCAGAAACTTTGAGGAAAAAGATAAATATTACCTGCCAAACACGAGATAAATTGACCATCTACAGATATTAGAAATAACGAGCTTGTCGAGTACCCTGTTAAGAAAAACATGTCTGAAGTTTTCAAAGATTCTTAAACTTCACTGATAAAAATTGTGGTGTTTGTGCAGTCAATCAATGAAACGCCACCCCCTCCAAGACTAATTGTGTTTGATGACACGCTGTAACCCTGCACAACCACTGTGACGGGAAGCTACACCTTTCTCAGATGCAGTTTACTTGCTCCAGCCAGGGCAACCAAGCCATCTTTCAATGAGCCACGCCTACAATTAGCAGCACTTATAATTAACCTTAGAAATGGCCTAGTACATCTTCTAAGCACTAGTCATACCTGGGCGCACACAAGCAAGATTTCGCCCTCTAACAGAAGGGTGTTTCTTGCAGCGCTTTGGTATATATGCAAAAATGTTACTCCAAAACACCACAAAACACACCACACCAAAAAAAAACCAAAACCAGTGATCAGACAATACGTACTGAAAGACAAGAGCATATATCGAGCCTTCAAACCACTGAGGTTGTTAACGAAAGGATCATCTGCCTATGGATCCATTCTGTTTTTAATAGACACAGCAGTGCGCCATCTAATTGCCCGACAACAAATTCCACTCAGGGTCCTCCGACCCTTTATCTCTGTGGTTCTGCAATTAGGTTTTTGCTTCAGCATTTTTAACTTCTTTGAATTAAGGCAGATGTGGTAAGGTAATTCTTTCTTTTTTCTTAATACAAGGCATAGTTTTGATTTTGGAACTAATGGTACATTTAAATACATTATCGTTTTTCCTCTTTTATATTTGTTTATCGTTATAGAACAGAAATTATCAAACATAAAACAAATTTAGATTACCGAAACAACTAAGGATGGCTTCCCCCCCCCCCGACATTTAGATAAATGGCAAATTTTGATTCCCTGCAAAAATTTCTAATATGCAGAACTACATACTTTTTTCATTTTAAATTAGAGGATTTGCTACTAACATGCCATATGCTGTGTGATATGTTTAACAGAATGTTACACTTCTAATTGCATACCAATCAAGAGCTCATATTTTCCAACAATTACCAGGGTAAAGTATAAATTTCCTAGTGTCGCTGATGCTTTTCAGGCATGCGACAGTGCCTACAATATTTTAATCCACACAACTTCAAAACCACAAACATGGTTTGGCTCCAGTAAGAGACCTCCACACATGGGAGACTGGACAGCAGAGGATGGGGAGGGAGGAGAATGGAAGATGAATTTCTACTGAGAGCATCATAATTTTAATTTCCCAGGATTTCCCCTAAAAGTTTGAAGATATTCAACTCCCGAAGTGGGATAGAGATCTCAGGTGGAGTTTTATGGGTGGGCTGGGGTTTGGGTTTTTTGGAGGTGGTGGTGGCAATGAGTATCTATTTATAATGCCTTGACCTTCCGTAATGAGGTGTCTCTGCTAACAGGGGTTGAGAGAAAGAAATACGCAGCTGACATTGTGAGGATCTTATAGAATAAGCCTATCTAAACATTTCAAAATCACCCAGTTTCACGGGTAAGCCCAAGAAACTAAATATTCTATATTCTTGCCAGTTACAGACAGTTTGAATGGAGTATGGGAGTGGAAAAATCAGGAAGATTTTGGTAAGGTAGGTAGATCTTGGTAAATTCCACTTTCTTATACAGTAGAAGGCATCCAATCCTGGTCTTCATCATGCAGCTTCAGAAAGTTTCCAAGATATTTTATGCTGGCATTAGCTTGCTTTTTATTTGTAGCTATTAACTTACTTGCTGATATTCCAATTTCACTAACAAGTGATGAGTCTCCCCATCATGTCATTTATTATTTATGATGGAGCAGGAGCGAGCTACTCAATGAATAGCAAGATGACTTGAATTCATTTTAATCCCTGATTCAAACTAGAAAGAATCCCAAATGGCTTTTCACCTAGACATTGTTACATATCAGTAAAATTTTGCAGAACAAAATATTTATTTGTGTTTATTGCAGTGTTTGCAAACTTGAATAAATTCGCTTTGCCATCAGAATGTGAAGTAATGACAATCACAGACTGTCTAATCACTGCTTATAAAGATAGTTTTAATTTACTATTAATTGCCAGATACCATTTATGCGGATTTAATTTCTAGTGAAATGCTCAGGGTAATTCCACTTTAGCACTGAAAATATTTGAACTTACATCTGCTGTTTCTTTAGTGTTACCTCAGAGCTCAGAAAAGCCCTTGCTATAGGGCCACAACAATATAGCCTCCTCTCAAGATTTTAGCACGTCAGGGAAAGCATAGGAGTCATTGTTACAGTATTTCAGTTTAAAGCTTCTTCCCAAAGGTAGTTCAAAGCCTTTATTGCTGCAAGTTTGGGTATAAATAGTACTATCCAACAGTACGACCCAATGATGCCCAAAAGACAGGCATGCTGGGAATATGCATGTTGTTAGCGTGAACTTTCATGAAAAACAAAAATAACTGAATAATCAAGGGTCACATTTGGAATCTGTGCAACTGAGAAAGATCCGCTATCCCCTACAGAATACAGTGAGTTTCTAATTAGAATGTAAACTATAATGTGACACAACTGAAGGCACAGACAATCTGCTTCAAAAAATCCAATGGAGCAACGTTTTACTCAGTATCTACAGACAACAAGATCTGAATAAAATTCACATTCACTTCCTGGGCTAAACGAAACCTCTGGTTTTCTATAATGCTTTGATCCCTTCATCTTTAAATTCAGACATGTAAAATTTTCTGCTGAGTTCATACCATCCAACTATCCAGCCTAATCTGACTAAAGGTTTGCTGATTATTATGGCACGCTGTATGGCAAACAAACAGCTCCTGAGACTGAAACTCTAGATGAAAGATAGAGGTAAATGCCATCTGTGGTATTATGCATAAACTAGGTAACACTACTGGATTATTACCAAGTTGCCAGTGCCAATGCAATACAAAAAGATACTTTAGAAGAAAACAGGAAGGATTAAGAATGATGCTATAAAGTGTGTCAAGAGTTCTTAATCTCACATGATACACTGCCTAAGAAACCATTTATTAGCAGAACAGAATGAAACCTGTGACGGTTAGCTCTGCATGATGATCGAGTAGTCGGATTTTTTCACTCTCTCAAAATAACAGAATAATTTCATTGTCTGCCACCGTGCTTTGTGAAGAGCAGCTTTCAGATTATCATTGCCAACCCCTATTACAAGCTGCTTCCCCTATCAGCCGTGTATCGCTCCATGTCACAGCCCTGGTTTGCCTCTGCTCATTTTCACTTGACTGAATTATGCACAGCATTCTGAACGGACCTCCTGTACCAAAACCATGTACTGTGACAGCTAGAAAGCCAAAACAATTTCTCACAAGCAAACAATCTTGTATTGTCTCATTTTCATTCCTCGCCTTGTGTCATTCTAGCATATTTTTTACCTTTGTGTAGTATCTGTTGCTTTGGCAGACATTTCTGAGCATTACTGGCTCCAAGGAACTGCAAGGATGGCACTACAACCCCCCCTCCAAAAAGACAATAATTGAAAGGGAATATTCATATGCTGAAGTCAGAATCTGTGGTGGGATGACCTTGGTCAGCTGCCAGGTGCCCACCCAGCTGCTCCCTCACTGCTCCCCTCCACAACAGGACAGGGAAGAAAAAAGGATAAATAAAGCTCCTAGGTCAAGACAAAGACAAGGAGATCGCTTACCAGCCACTGTCACAGGCAAGACAGACTCAACGTGAGGAAAATTAAGCTTTCTGTCAATTAAAATAGATTTAGATGGTAAGAAATTAAGTCAAAATTTAAAATATCTTCCCTTTCCTTTCCTATTCTCAGTTTCCCCCCTTCCCTCCCGACCCCTCTCCCACCCCGAGGGGCGCAGGGCTGGGGCTGGGGGTTGGGGTCCCTCCATGGCAGCCCCTCTGG
>JAOQGH010000012.1:148424956-148439946 GCA_025769975.1 Gallinago jamesoni
CTGCGGTGGGGCCCTTGGAGCCGGCTGGCACCGGCTGTGTCCGGCACGGGGCAGCCCCGGCCGCCCCTCACACAGGCAACACCCGGGCATGGACACCCCATACCTTTTGATTTCCAAGATTTTGCTTACGCATGTGGCCAAACGCCTAATTATTGTCTAATGAAAACTAACCTAAACTCAACATTCATCTGTATATCCGTGTTTCCTAACAACTGTTGAATTTCCAGCTAGTACCACTAACCCACACTAAAGGAAACCCACCTTGGCTCTACATTCTGAAGGACAATACATGTCACCCAGACAGACAAATGTCAGTTTGTCTGTCACTCAGGATACAAGCCCAGATAATAGGAAAAAAAAAGCTGTTATATATTTGAGCAGTTAGTGACTGAGCTGCAGACATCAATCCAATTCTTACTAGACAGCGGCCCAGGTGCAGGGATCATCACGGCCACAAATGGACGGTTTCTCTCAGCATCAGGGCAAATGACAGCAAGGAAGGAGCCTTTTCCTCAGAAAATATCTTCTATAATAAAATCATCAGCACAGCCAGGGGAACGGCACAAACCTGGCAAATATGACACCATTCCAGCTGTTTGGAGAAATGACTCCCAAAGTCCTGTGGAGCATCTTCCTCGCTGTTTGCTAATAAAGGCTTAAAGCGATGGAAAAAACCCTAAAGCCACAGGAATTTCACCTCAACAGACAAACTGTGCCCTATCTGAACTACCTATGTGAAATATTATAGATGTGCCTTCACAATATGATATTGATCTCTGACAGAAATAAGGCCTCATGCTGCTTTACTTACACTATCAGAGTGATGTTGAGTAGCTGAAATCTGAAATGTAACCAAAATTAACTTCTGAAAGTGTTGGTGGTTTAATTATTTTGCATTTACTCAGAGTGATTACATTATTATTCACCTTAAACCTTAAGTATCTTGCTATTCTAGAGAGACAGCAGCAATCTGGTAACAACTGTGCTGTAGCCAGATACCAATGAAATTCACACTGGTCTTAATATGTAAAGTTTTAAATGAGCCAAAAGGTTTACTCCATTGTCGCCAGTTTCAAACTAATGTTTATGTTTTTGAGAGAGCCAATGCTGGTTTCAATAGCCCACAACATGTTCTGTGAAATACTAAATATACACTGCAATTCTGGTGATTACTAGAGGATAATGGATAGTCTTGAAAATGAAAGCACAGATTTATTTCATAAGGTAGAGATCATTGAGGATCTGTGTCAGGAACGATCCTACTGAAGATTTAATCTTTTAATCCAGATCTAAGAAGGAAAAAAAACAAAAACCTTTACAATAGATGCAGAGAGAAGCTACTGAGATAATTGGGGGGTGGGCAATAAGAACCCCCCAATATGCTATCAAGGAGCCCAGGAGAGGTAGAGCTGACTGCTGTCTGGAAATGCACAGAAGAAAGAGCTAGAGCGAAAAAAGGCGAACACCAGAGACTGAGAAAAGCTATTTAGACTAAAGAACAATATTGACATGAGAACAAAAGGGCTGGAAATGAGTCACAAATAAATTTAATCTTGACATTCCTATTCACGGCAAGGTTCTCAGATGGAACTCAGTAAGTTTACAAATGGCTCTCCAAACAAAATTATATTGAGACACCTTCTGCAATCTACTTCTGAATCAAATAACACAAAGATGTATATTTCATGTTATGAGATTAATCCAAAGCAGTATGTGGACAATAGAAATCACTATCTATTAAGTATCCATAAACAGGAATGATTTCCTTCAAATACAGCCTGTTTAACAAAAATAGTTAATAAACAGCAAATAGTGAGCAGTCTGCCTATTAATACCTTCATTAGGAACAGATGTTCAGAAATTCACTGGTTGCTCCAGCAAGTTACACAAAATTATAGTCGCTAGGAAACCAGAGGAGGTCATTTTGCCTCTTTAACAGGCAAAGTTCAGGATGTTCACTCCAACTGACAGCTGTTTACTGATCTTATTTTCATCCAAACCTCTAAACTTAGATTATGTTTCTCACGCATTTTTCATTTTCTTTGGTTCACTACCACTATTTGGCAATTTCATTAGTGAGAGAAACCTGCATTTTTTCTTTCTGGAAGAGAAGCATATATGGGAAAAACTGTGATAATAAAGCAAAAGAGGATGTAGTTACTGGGAGTTAAATGCCATGAAGGAACCCACTAAGCCACACCGAGGGGACACCCCTCCCTGTGGGTCAAGCTCCCATTTTGGGGGGCTCCAACCAGCACTACCCAGCGCTGGTGGTACCCATTTCTGCTCTGAAGTTTCTGATTTATTGTCTCCAACACTTATAATACCTGAGCTTTTCCTTTAGCTTGAACAACTCCGATAACTGACAGTTGACTGCTTTATCAAGGCACAGAGAAATGTAATTATCCCCTAACACTTCTTTTAATTATTGAGGATTTCTGCTGCTGCTGCCTTTTTGTCTTTCCTGAAGTTTTCATATGAGGCAACCAATTATTTCTCTGTGTAATTCCAGACACTGCCAAGACATTTTACCCTTTCTGTATACGGCTAACATTTTTAATTAAGACTCTTCCTCATTTCATCTCTTGTGTCTGACCTCGATATAAAAGTTCTGTAACAGCCCTGTACATGCCTGATATTATTGAGCCACAACTTCATATGATACTATACAAAATGCGATGAGTAATGGAAAAAATAGAAAACTCGAGTATCTTTTGTACCGAGCCATCCTACAGAACACATTGGCCCAGCTCCGATTTTGTATCTCAAGATGCAAAAACCAAATTTCTAATATATGCACAGGTAATCAGAAATGTTATCAAAGTGAGCCTGAATTTCTGCTCAATAAGGAAATGGATACTAAAATAAAAAGTCTAAGTTCACTACTGAGCGTCAATAAGCACCCAGAATCGCAGCTCAGGAAAGATTTTGTGTTTGATTAGCTTCTTTTGTAAAATCCAATCAATTAATGATTCAAGTCAATCAAATGAAATTAACTTCTTTCTGGCCTAAAACCTTTCTCAAAAAAAAAAAATATTAAAAAATTACAATTACTTAATACAAAGGTCTGGGATACAAAATAAAACAGAAGAAAAGTCAAGTCAAGGTCTGGCATTGTTTTACCAAAGAGACAATGGGGTAAAGGAACAGGCTAAGAAAAATCAAAAAATGGAGAAAAATAGGAGGGCAAACCCAAATATCATATGCTAAGAAATAGAATTTAGCTGCCAATTTTGTGAGAGGCAGACTAGAAAGGAGAAAAGGAGCGAACACAAAATAGAGAGGACTTCAGTCAAATTTATATTTCCTCATCGAATGTCTCTTCTGGTCTATGCTTGTACCGTTGCGGTTTTGACAGTTGGAAGCTATTAATTTCAGTATTACAAGGCTTATTGAGGTGGATTTATGTTCTTTAGAGTCATTAATTCACTTCTGCTTCCTTGATGAAATAAAGGACTTCTTCAGAACGAACACTGAAAATTAAACCAACTTCCCTCATTGCTAAACAGCCGTTTGACGGAGAACTTGTACTGATGATAGGTCACATTGAGTCAAAACACATGGGGGTGGGGGAAGAACACTTCCAAATACGTGGCAAATTTTGCTTTTAGGAAAATACAAATTAAAAGGAAAACCTTAAAAGTATAAACTTCAAACTACAACAGAGTACATTTGCACTTCTACTGAGACGATGTACTATCCGGTCAAATGAAACATTTTATTAGTAAAAAAAGAGTCTGATCCAATGCAGTCAGTGAAAAGACTGCTTTCATTTACATCATTCATGCCACTCTGTTCCAAGCATACGCATTATTTTTTCAAGCGAAATAAAACAAAAGCTGGAAAATGTCAGAAGTCAGATAAGGAAAGCTCCGAATACGTGTTCTGGAATAAGCCCTTCCTTCTTGCTTACTGCCCGAAACCAATTACACGTTGAACCTGTCCTACATAGGCTATTCAGAACATTCTTCCACTACAATTAGCATATTTTCCATTTCTCATTCTCTACACACTTAACTGTACAATTCATTTAATTGCTGGGTAATTAAAATCCTGCCTGATCAAAGCATCCTTCTTTCCTCTCTTGTTAATACATACATCTTCTGATCTTTTTTCCTTTTTTTTTTTTTAATTGTCCACAAGCTGAAGCATATTTTTCTCAATTTTTATTCAAATGGTATCTTCTGTGTCCACCAAAGTAACAGAAATCTATTTCTCCACAGATTCAGTGATACTTTTCACCAGCTGCTTTACAAGACAGCTTTTTTGTCTCTTCAATCTTATTTCTTACGATTATCTTCACACTTCTACCTCCTTTTGAACGTGTAACCCATTTTCATAATTATTTCGATAGCTTTTCATTTTTTAATTGGGATGTTTAATTAATCTATTATTCAATTTACTTCTAACAATACCTAGAAAATTAAGTACCTTGTTTAAGAGTGTAACGATTCATCATTGTTACGGTGTTCCTCAGTCACCTCTTATGGCCTAAATGAAATATCGTAAGCAATATTTCTATAAAGAAGTAAACTATCCATAGCTTGTGGGTTTTTTCTTTAAAAATAGAATGGTTTTGTAAATGAAATACTGAAAACAAAGTCACTCACACAACGTAACAAAATGTATTAGGCACACATGCCTGAATGAAGCTTGAATGAGTTCATTTTCCTGTTTCTTTTTCTCCTTTTGTATAACATCATTATTTGGTACTTTCCTCTCCACCAGTATTTCCGCTGTAACATTGTGTTGAAAACCTTAATGGTCTTTAAAATACCTCGACTGCACTTATTAACAGACAGTTTCTATTCAGTATGCTTTCATGCCAAAAGCTGCCCTACTTCAGCAAATTTTTTTCCCATGCTTGAGACCCGGACCTCTGATGGATTCCTGGAGATCAGTCAACTCTTGATTTTGCTAAATTAAAGAAATGTGTCTCAGAGATGCTGCAACTCAAAGCAAGCAAGACTGCATTAGATGTCTAAGGAGTACAGTGTCACCTGCCAGATTTACTCAGCTTTTGAGAACCAATCTAATTTTATTCAGCGTAATATCTCTACAGAATCAACCCAAAAATAAGTCTTCATTCCTTGATCACCTCCAAAAATTTACTTTTTCCTACTCTGGTTTGATTTGAGTTCTTCTACAAGAAGTTTCCCATGGGAGATTTCATTAGAGACTTGGACAAACATCACATACACCTTTCCTCACGGCTGAATGACACCGGTAGCTCAGGGTAACAATCAAATCCTTTCCAATCACTTCAGCCAGCTGAACTTCCAGCAGATTTCTGTGTTACTAGTTTCAGAACAGATAACCTCTTCTGGACTACATTTCAGCCATTTCATTTACGGGACCGTGGTTTTTGAGACTGAGAGTTTGTAAGAAATGCAAAGAGATACTTTTGACCAAGACCTGTAGTGACAGGGCAGGACAATAGAGTTTTAAACTGAAAGAGGGCAGCTTTAGACTGGACATAAGAAGAAACTCTTTAAAATGAGGAGGGTGAGACAGTGGAACAGGTTGCCCTGAGAACCTGTGCATGCATTGTCATTGGAATTGTTCAAGGTCAGGCTGGATGAGGCTTTGAGCAACCTAATCTAGTGTCCTAGATGTCCCTGCCCATGACATGGTTCTACCAGATAATCTTTGAAGGTCCCTTCCCACCCAAACAATCCCATGATTCTGTGTAGTAGCCTGATCTCTTTATGGAGAGATAGTGGTGCTTACCTTTGAGCCATCAGCAATTTGTTTTATCCCCCCTCACAGAATGGTTTGGGTTAGAAGAGACCTTAAAGATCATTCAGTTCTAACTCCCTGCCATGGGCAGGGACACCCCCCAGTAGACCAGGTGTCCTCCTCATATATGCTTTCCTTTTTTCATTAAGCAAAAATCACTAATGATTCACAGTGGTGAAATTGGTCCTAGACCAACACTTAGACAATTCCATTAGTATTTATTACTCCATTTTCCCTCCTATCTCTTCTCACTGCTTTGTTAGAAATGCTAGACCTGCAGCTTCAGCTACCGGTTCTGTCAGAAATCTGAGATGAAGTAACCACTGGCACTGCACCCAACTTGTCTGTCTTTACATAATAGTTTTTCTTATTTTATTTCCACTTTAGGGTGCTCTCTTCATGCTCAGCATCTTTTTCTTTGAAACCACTACTTGTCCCGTTAGGCTCAAAACCCTTTCTCTACAAGTTTTTCCTCTCAGTTTAGAGTAACCAAGGCTTCAGTAGGAATTAGAAACAACAGCTGATTCAAAACATATCACACAATAGCATGTTTTGACATGTGAGAACATTATTCTTGTGCCAGATGCCCTAGTTTTATCAAGTTAGTCCATTTTTTCAATGTACTACCCCGGTCCCTTTAACACTTCCCAGTAACTAAAGCATGTTGCTTGTTTGACATTGCCAAAATATCCTCCAAAACAGCCCGCACACAAGCTGTTAAGATACGAAAGTGTTCCCACCTCTCTTGCATCTTAAAAATAAAAACGAAAAACCTGAAGATTTTTCAAAATGGATAGGAAAGGTTTGTTAGCTAGTAAAATCCATTTACCAACAGATTGTTTCTTGGCTTTGGTCTTCCCGTGAATCAGCCTGTGATTCTCTACCCTACAGACAGCTTACTCTCAAGATTTTTTCTGGCTAACACTCTTGGTTTCATCTTTCTAATGATAATGGCCAGTCCACTGTAAGTCTACAATACAAATCAGTCAAGAATATTTTAGTTTGATAAATGAAAATAACAACGTTCATAAATACTTGAAAGGCAGATGTTCATATACTCATCTGATCTCTCCCTATTTCGAAGCTTATACCTGTACAACCCACATGCTCCTGTGGAGGGCCACATGAGGAGGTTTGTTTATTAAAAGAGAAAATAAAACTACTTCTTACACTTCCCCATTAAAACTCTTCTTTGAAGAAACATCCAAGACAGTCTTGGAACTTCAAAGACGGGGGAAAGAGCAATATTGTAGGACTGCCCGACTAAAGCAAAACTGTTAACGATGGTCACATCTGGAGAGATCTGTCTCTTTTTAATGAGGGCCTTGGGCACAACAAACTATCAGGGTGTCAAGATGGCATCCAAAACACTGACTTAAAGAGGTATCACATCCCAATCTACTCACCGACAGATACTTTAAACTATTTTTCTCTGTGTTCAGGATGCGGTGACACTGCTGCAGTCCCTAAGAGTTAATCACATGGATTGTGGTAAGATAGATTTAATTATGGTCTGAGGTCAGACTGGAAAATGCAAAATAAAATGGGTGAGTAGTTTCAGTAATTAATTTTGAGATCCATGAAATATATAAGCTGCAAAAATTGATTCTGATTTGGTGCTCACTAAAACATTCAATAAATTATTAAAATAATTTATTTTAAAAGTAATGCTTCCATAAGATGTTTTGTGAAACTTAACCAGACAGAACTTCCAGACAAGCTGTCAGGAACCACGTTATAAACCACTTTAAAATACTTTAAAAATCTACCTCTTCTATTGATGCCAACTATCCGTGAGGGACAACTGAAAACCACCCTTCAATTCGGAGTTTTTAAGGTTTTTTTTCTAAGTACAATATGCCTGCATGATCAGAGCAGACGATTTATGTGAACCCACAAAAAAACCTGTAGCAATCTCTACCTATAAGTAAACAATTAAGACTTTGGTTACTAACTATGACTTTTCTTAATTACAATCTGGAGAGCATTCGGCAACACTATTGTTGGTTTTCCCTTCAATCATGTACAGCAAATGAAACGTACTGCATTGTGGAAGGTATTCAGGATTAATTTAAATGTTATAAACTCTGCTGAAATTTGTGTTTATTAGGAAGGAAGAAGTGAAGAATGAAGGAAACGAGTGAATGAAATAAAAAAAAATAAATGAAAACAACTTGGTATTTCTGGACTTTGCCCATGGTGAAGCTTTACCAATGTATGGTTCTTCGAATATTACTGCAAACCTCTGTAGAGTTCATGTATGATTATTGGGTTTCAGTTATTCACTACTTTCTACAGAGAAAGAAAAGCTAGATATTTGCCCAATATATTAAAACATTTAGCACATTTAGGTTTGTCTACAGTTCTAAATTCCTACAACAAATTTCTCTAATATCAGGAAAAGATGTCTTTATCTTGTGATTGCTGGCAGTGAAGGAAGTTTATTTTGCTTATGTAGGAGAATATAAAATAGGTCTCTGTTGTGAAATTTGTGCACAGCATGCAAAGTGTGGGGATCCTCTTGCTTAAGAATTAGTTTCATTTGAATGTAGGAATATCCTGGGTGCAGCCTATTCCAGGTTTAATCAAGAGTCTATTTCAAACTCTATTTCAAGTTCAATAGCAACATTTTGTGCCCAGCATTTGTACCTGTGATAGTTTTGCTATCCAATGCAGAAGAGTCCCAACACACTGATAAGTGTTCAGGCTCAGAATTTTGCTTGCTTAAAAAACCTCACAACATAAATCAAATAAAGGCTGAAAAATTATCGCCCAGCCAGCAACCGCAAATGCCTCCACGGGATCATTTTCACATCGAACCGCAGAACTTGCTCGACATACGCCTTTGAAGAGTCTGGGTTCTCCTCATTAAACTTTGCAGGCAATGTTTCCCTGCTTTGATGATATTAATATATTCACCTTAAAACCACATCTATTCCTACATTTGGTTTGTTGCCCAGCAGTAAAAAGAAAATATATCATAAATTTTAGAGAACATTGAACTTGCTGGTGTTGAGCAAGATTATGTTTTTCAATTACATCTGATTTACTAACCTGCCTAATAGACAACTTCATTTTACAGAGATGTTCTAAATCTTAAAATCAATTTTAACAACGTATTAAGAACTCTCACTCCGGCCTTTGACATATTTTCTTTTTTATGATTCCTCCTGTTTTAAATACTTTTCCTGTCCCCGTCCCCAGTCATTTAATTATATGAAATCACAACCAACAGCACTTGCTAAGAGCCACTTTTTTTTCCTCTGACAGCCTTCAGAGCTGACTTCTTATCCTCAACCCAAAACTTCAACGCCACTAACTTTTACTCTTTCTCTACTCTTCAGCTTACATTTAATGAAAAAAAGGACAGGATATTCAAATTTACATAAAAAAATATTTCCGTATGGTTTTATAATTTTGGAACCGGAATGTCAACTCTAATATGAATTAAATATGCCAAATTTAAAAGGAATTTTGAAGTCCAGCTTTTATAAATTTGAACAAGAGCCAGTCACTTTTTTAATCAAAACCATGTTAAATATTCATTCGTGTTTCAGTGTGAGCCCTTATAACAAAGTAAACCCTTCAATGTAACCATCAATATAGCAAAAGCCTTGAATAATCATAGAATCAATTTTATTGCATAACGCTGAGGCAAAATTTTCAGCCAATATATGTAAAGATTATATTACAATGATGGCTACTATTTAAGGGTTCACATTAAAATGCAAGTTATACTTAACGTATAGAAAAGTAAAACTCAAAGCAAAGTCAGGCTGTGGTGACAGTTTTAAAAGAAAAAAATATCTGACTACTATATTAAGGTAATTTTAAAGTAACTTCTTATCAATAATATCAAAATATTGGACAACACAGGACAAGAGAAGAAAATCTGTAAACTATTGCCTTATAAAATATATATATTAAGGTTGTAGTTCTGTTCTAGTAGAAACGTTAATGATTAAAGAATTTTTAAGATAGCTTGCATAAGTTTATCTCATAATTGGTACTCAGTACAGACCACTACCAGTAAAAGACCAAATTCTTACGCAACAGTTAAGATCAATTGCTTCAAAATATCAAAAAAAAAAAAAAAAACCCAAAATAAAACCCCACACCAAAACAAGAGGGAAAACAGAACTTGCATTACATCTTAGATGATTTGAAACACATAACACTTCGTCATGCTTGTGAGTGTTGAATAGGATATATATTCTGGCACCAAAAAGTCAATTTAAACTCCAAAAGACAGTATGTCACACTGTTTAAAAACATGTGTGTACACGCACACACACATACACCCTTGATTGTCCAGACATTCCAACAACTCCTCCTTACTCTCACCTACCAAACTGAAAAAAAAAAAAAAAAAAAAATCATCTTTTAATTCCTCCTCCATCCCAAACATTAATAAAACCAAAATTAGCCTCTATCACCATGATACACTTTCTGGAGGGACTGCAGTAGCTTTCCTCAGGATGACTGCAATTAGGGCGACCAGGCTGCAACATCATGAAAACAATTAGCAAAGACTTAACTGCTGAATATCTGAAGTTAAGATTAACTGAAAGAAACTAAAATTTCTTCACTGTTTTTATTTTCAAGTTTTTGCTTTTGTTTTCAAGTAAAATCAGGCATTTAATCAAAATGTCCTTTTCAATTATCTCCGCAATGAGCTCAAGCTTCTACATGGATATATTTTTGGTCATAAAAAAATAAATAATACATGCAATGCTAATTTCAGACTGAGAAAATATTAGATGAAAAATACAGTGGACTTCTGCAAACCCAGTATTTTGTGCCACCAGAACTTTCCAAAAGGAGATACCATATGGAAGTTGTGGCAAACCAAGTATTTGATATCCCATAGGATCTCCTTTTCCTTGCTTCATTTAATGCAGAAAATAAACACATAGGCCATAATCAGCCAAGAGATTGTGCTTCAAAAGATTTTGAAGTTATGAGGCAGAGAATATCACAGACTTTTGTCTCTGCTCATACATTCTGAAAACTAAATAAACAGGATTCTTTAACTGCATTAAGCTGGAGAAATTACCAGCTCCACAGGCAATGAGATTTCATGGTAAATCAGTGCTACATTGATGCAATAGTTGGAAAACATGAAAGTACCTATGAATATCACCATTTAGGCAGGAATACCAGAATCAGTCCTATGACTCTGAAAGTCTATTTTACTACAGAATAGCAGAATTTGGCAGGAAAAGAAAAATAAAAAAAGAAAGCAAAAAAAAAAATATGAAAAGAAAAAGACTACAGTTTCCCTCCTTAGGGCCATCTCCCATGCAAAAGTGCCAAGGGAAAATTTCCAAAGGCAGAGGCCAGGTTACAACATGCTGAAGGCCAGTGGCACCCACCAGAACTAGGATGACTCTCAAGCAACCTGTGTGAGCTCACAACACACACCGGACACAAAGCTTCTCAATTTATGGACAAGGAACAGGGCAACTGTAGCCAAAGCCAATCATACAAGCAAGTGATACCAAACCCTTCAATTCTCTGGAGAACAGAGGCCAGATCAGCATCATTTCAGGGACCAATGATCATGGTTACAGCTCAACATGTTTACAACAAATAACTTTAAATGATTACCAGTTTTAATCTTCTCATCTATAAACAAAGCGCTCACAAGTCGTAACGTATGAGTTGAGGATGGGCCACAGGCTTGAAAAAAACACAAGCATTTAAAAGAGTACACAAATACTGGAGTTTGGGGTTATTTTTCTTTCAATAGTTAATGCAGACAATAGTAATGGATCAATGCTCTTCACAATTGGTTCTCTGTAGGTCATCAAATTAATTAAGAAGGATAGAGTTAAATTTGCTTTAAAAGCAAAAGCTTTGAAAACAATATTCTTAGGAACTGGGTTTTTTTCCGGGACTTGTAATAACTGCCACAGAAGGGCTGGGGATAAAACAAACTGCCAGAGAAGTGTTTGGAATAAATCGTGTTCCAAAGCCTCCGAACAAGCCTTTTTAAGAACCTCAGGCAGCAGTCACATTATTACAACTCTTCAAAATTAAATTGATTCAATATTTCACTGTTGGAACATCATTCTACATGCAAAATTAGGAGAAATTGTTCTTCCTCACTTCACAGAATGAGAACTTTTTCTATATCTAAAAAGTTAGAAATGCAAATATATCACAAAGTGTATTAGAATTCCACATGAAAACATTTTAGAAAAATTACTTTAAAAACACACTGTCAGGCAAAGGGAAAATTAAGTAGCAGCCACCTCTCATACAACACAACTAGGACTGCAAATTACAGGAAGAAGCGCGCACTCAGGTTTCATATTTACCAGCACTGAACAGTGATAACATAAAATAGATATCAATTTTACATTTATCTTCAGGTAAGTAAAATATCTAAAAGAAAATAAAATTCCTAGCAGATTCTCCTCTATCACAGATTATCAGTAAATGAAAACATTATCATTCTCACGCTGCCAAAAATTACAAGCCAGTATATCCTCTAAAAGGGATCATGGATAGATTTTGACATTACTCACCCCACTGGAGAGGAGCCAACTGTAGATGCTCCAGGACCAGTTGATTGAGAACACCTTCCACGCTTGCTTCCCCTTCACGCTTCAAGGAAGGGTAAATTGGAGTTAAGGAAAATTTTGTTTCAGAGAGAAAAAGAGCATGTTATACGTACAACTTTTATTATTGCAAACCAAAACTGCAGGCTAGAGATTCATTAAAGGTTAATGCTACATATTTGCATTATTAACCTATGAACTGGCTAACAATAATAATTAGAGAAGTTGATATCTTCAGAATATAAGCATTTAATTCCACTGAGGAGTGTTAAATATGAAGATGCAAAGGTGAAACGTACACGAACCATAGTAAAACACAAGGTAGAAAAAAGCCTGGAAGCTGTAAAAAAGCAGAAACTTTAATTATGGGGTGCAGGATCGAGAGTTCAAAATGACAAATTAAGAGCAATCTGAAAGCAAAAAGGATAAAATTTCATAAGGCAAAACAAAACAGAACAAATGTGGGGTTGGATAGCTTTGAATGCTGGCTCGGTGCCACTTCTGTGGAGGTACAGGGACATTAGAGAATGCAGTGACAGTGACGTTATCGAGGGCAAACATCACACCAGACTCACACAGGCACATAACCTGCAAGCTCCCCTCTCTACTCGCTCCTCTATGAGCTCAGTCACAAGCTCAGACTGAAATGAGAACAAATTAGGAAATTGTTCTTACTCTAAGGACAGCGAAGCACTGAAATAAACCACTGGGAAAAGCAGAATCTCTGTTTTTAAAGGGCTTCAAAAGAGGTGATAATATAAAAGCTTAGGTAATATTCAATATAACACAAAGGTACCATTTTCCATTCAAACCAATTAATAAATTTCATGTGTGATGCATCAACCAAGAGAATATGTATCTGTAACAGGAAATCCAGTGCTCTTCCTTTTTTCAAATTCCCTGACTTCGGAAATCCACAAAGGGCTTTGAATCCCATGCAACCATTAGCATCATTTTGTATTTGGCCAAACCTGCATTCAATGGCCTTAGGTACGATTTTGTACCGTGAGCCCCCGTCTCGGGTAGGTTGAGAGGAAGAAGTGGATGAAGTAGAGGCTCCTTCTCAGATGCACATAGAGCCTACAAGCTTCTGTGTTCTTACACTGGAACCCCCCCTTGGCAAAACTTTCAGCTTCTTTATAGCCCAGGTCGTGTTTTCCCAGAAAGGGGGCATCACACAGAAACAGAATTCAAGAGAGAAGCAGGATCCTCTCCGAGACCTGAAAACACTCCTTTCCTAACTTTGCAACCTTCAAATGGAACAACCACAGGTGAAGTGGTGTCCCATCACAATTAAAGGCTCAGTTCCCAGAAAAACTGATGAAGGTTTCAACCAATGACTTCAAAAGTCCCGGAAGCATCTTCCTCAACCATAGATTTTTAAAAAATAGAAGAATATCTGAGCCTTTATATACAGCTCCCAAATGCGATCAGTTCTTCTGCAAAACTCTGCAAAGACAGGCAAATCATCTGACTGATAAATTATGCTCTCATCTGTGTCATTTAAAAGAAAATTAACAAGTACTGCAGATAACTAATTCCTACCACAGGACATAATTTTACAGGCTCT
Organism: Gallinago jamesoni; assembly: GCA_025769975.1. Taxonomy (NCBI): domain Eukaryota; kingdom Metazoa; phylum Chordata; class Aves; order Charadriiformes; family Scolopacidae; genus Gallinago; species Gallinago jamesoni. Next base: position 148,438,832 of record JAOQGH010000012.1, read on the forward strand.
CCGGGACACTTAAAAGAAAAGTCTTGAAACTCCCTATCAAAATGAGATCTAACAATTAGTGATTGAGACTCTAGAGCTTGAGGAGATGATGGAAGAGGAAAATCAATCCATTGTATAGCATCTCACTTTTTCTTTTTTTTTAATATCCTGATTATGCCCTGAAAAATGCCTTAAATAGCTTTTTTTCACCTAAAAGGACAACAGCTGCGGAATTCGCAAACCCAAAAGAGTATGAAAGCTGTAAAGAAAAGCACCATTAAAGAAAAGCACCTATTTGGAAAACTGCAGGCAGCAGGATACCAGCGTAGGAAAAGATTCCTGCTGAAAAATAAGACCCAGGACACAAGCCCAACCGAAAAATTCCCATAAACCAAACTATAGGATAGAGAATACCTAATTTTGATTACTTTATAGGTAGAGCAGATAAATAATTCTGTTATCACATCTTTAATGTAAGGAATGTAAGTGAGAGGAAACTAATTAAAAGGCAGTATTTAAAAGAAGTTTTAAAACAGAGCGGCTGCCATTAACTGTAACGTTAAACTAACTTAACTGTAATTTACTTACAACTGGCTCACAGTGGTGCCTGGAATATTACAAATTTTTACTGCTTAAAGCTCCATGGAAAGCTTAATGTCTCAGATACCATTATAAAATGACTATAAAATAGGTGATTCTCCATACTTTATCACTGGTAAATGCTATCAAAGCAGATCCACGTATTCACAAGGAAAACACATTTTGCCTTTTCAAATTCAACACAGCTACAGATTATTTCTGAAACCAACTACTTCTTACATTGGGTGAAAAAAGTCTGCCCAGCTGTATCTCAACTGATAAAAAATGGCACACCTCCACTTCTTAAATCCTGTGTCACAGAATCACAGAATGATACGCGGTTGGAAGGAATCTCTGGAGATTATCCAGTCCAGCCCCCCTGCCAGAGCAGGTCCCACAGGGACGTGTCCAGGCAGGTCTGGAATGTCTCCAAAGATGGAGACTCCACCACCTCTTTGGGCAGCCTCTTCCAGGGCTCTGCACCCTCACAGGAAAGAAGTTCCACCTCAGGTTTAGGTGGAACTTCTTATACTCAAGTTTGTGCCCATTTCCTCTTG
>JAOQGH010000012.1:148439962-148458538 GCA_025769975.1 Gallinago jamesoni
TTCTTATACTCAAGTTTGTGCCCATTTCCTCTTGTCCTGTCCCTGGGCACCACTGAGAAAAGACTGGCCCCATCCTCTTGACACCCTCCCTTTAAGTATTTATAGGCACTGATCAGATCTCCCCTCAGTTTTCTCTTCTCCAGACTAAAAAGACCCAAGACCCTCAGCCCCTCCCTGTGTCCAGTTTTGGTTCCCCAGTACAAGGCACTGAAACACAGGAAGAAGTTCCCTGGAGCATTACCACCATGATTTGTGAGGTGGAGCACGTAACATAAAAGGAAGTTGAGAGAACAGGGTTTGTTTGGTCTGGAGAGGATAAGAAAGCCTAAGGAGAAATTTTTTGGTTTTCTATTATAATAAGAGGATATAGAGAAAATGGAGCCAGACTTTGCAACCTAAACTATTCTACAATCAATGTAAACTCACTGTCTTCTGCCCAGGAAGACCTGGCAGTGCCCACAGCATTCAGTGCTGCCCCACTGGTATGGCAAAATAGACTCAATATAAATGCCAAAATTGCACAAACCATTTCAGAAAAAAAAACTTTCCCTGGCCAGCAAACCTCCAAAAGAACTTAATTTAACCAGTCCCTAAAACCTTGTCCTCAGAGTATCTAGTCCAGCTTTAATTCTGCTGCCAAGCAGGCTCCAAAAATCACTGAACTCGACAGAGCAGCTCAGTGTGGTGGGGAGAGTCTCACCATCTCTAACGGACACAAACAGCATAGAATTTCTGATCACTGATCTTTGTCTCCTGACTGTATATCAGGACAGTATATAAAATTGCTCATTACAGTTCAAATACAAACTGAACATTGTAGCAAACTCACAGTCTTGGAGATTAAAAGTGATTGAAATAAGCAGTAAAAAAATTTCAGAGATAAAAAGAGAGAAAAGCTTAACTCGAGAGTTTGCCTATTTTTTACGACAAGCCTTTAGAAGTCAATTAAAGCAAAGGAGTTGGAACGGGGGGTGCCAATATACCCTTTATTCTTCACTCAAAGTGGAACCTGATAAAAGACAAAAGAATAAGATGTAGAATTTACAATTCATTGAAAAGAATTGCACAGATAAACAGAAATACAGACTGCTGAAGTTACGTTTGACGTAGCAGGATCTATGTTCTTGGCCAAACCTCCAAACATTTTCACTCGCACAATCAAATGAGTTTCAACGGGCGCCTCAGAACCAATGGACACACAACCACCAGAAAATTGAAAACCTAATTTTTACACCGTAGACACCTTCTTTTCACCTTTCTTTAGCAACACATCGTATATGATAGAAACTCTTTCATTCCAAAAACCTGAATGACAGGAAATGAACTAGTTCTTTCCCCAAGGAAAACTTTCGTTTTCTATACTATCTTGATTGTCTCACGTGTAGCTGAATACCCACAACTATAACACATCACATTATCTAAAAACTACCTCTAAAAAAGCCAATAGACTTTAAAAAATGGTTTCGATCTTAAAGTTCCTCATGTTTTTTCCCTCTGTAATGCAGCGTTCCACATCTTTGCATCCTTCTAAAAAGATTTATTTTCAATAACATAGTTCTCAGTCCCTTAGCAAATAAATTCAGGTGGAATTATGCACATAATCATAAACAAATTAGCAAATGTTCATAAACAAAAGTTATACTAATGAAAAACAAATTTAAATTATTAATGATCACAGCTTCCTTCTAGCAGTAGCCTTAGCAATATTTAAAGCTTTCTGCTTGATTATTATTGTGGTACTTTATTATTAAAACTAATTACATGCACTTATTGAGGTTTTTAAAATATACTTTTGCAAACAATTGTTGATGGTAAGAAGCTGCATGGAAATGTAAAGCTCCATCCAACTGAAGTATTTCCAAGGAAACCTTTACTGATGTACAAAGTTCTACAACATGCAATAGTCTCATAACCAAAGATTCATAATTATGATCAAGATGAAGTCATCAAAAGCCAAACAGGAAAATCAATTTCAATACCAGTTATCAGTGGTTTGCTCTCAAGCCCAGACAGCTTATTGAACGGGATGACTCGAAATTCTATCCAATACATGTTTTCAAAATTCTGCTCGGTTCCTTAGATGATGAAATACAAAAACATTCAGAAGATTTATGCATTTGGGAAAAATGTCAGTATTCACAAACCTAAGCAATGAGTGAAACTTACGAAGATCACTTAGATGAAATTCAGTGAAGAAAAGTTCCAAGTATCGCCCTAGAAGGAATCAAGCAAACCCATAAATGGAAATTGGGAATAATTATTCAGTCAGTTATGCTGGACCACATGCAAAAAAAAAATTCGATCAGGCACGGGAAACTTGCAAAAGTCAAGATTATTTCTCAAAGCAAGTATCATAGCTGAAACTATGAATAACTTTTATTCTATGAGAGACCTCACCTGAAGTATTGCTTCCAGCTTTGGATCCCACATATCGAGACAAATATAGCTATACTGCAGAAACCATCAGCAGTAGGACTGAAAGAAGATATGCTTTGAAAAAAAAAGTCGGCAATTAGGTTTAAATATAGAAAAGAAAAAACAGAGGAAGGGGCACAGAGCAAAATTTCAAAAATGTAGGAAAACATTGCCAATAGGACAGCCTTCATATAAATCACAGAAATTAATGCTGAAGTAAGAAAAAAATGTCTAACTATTAGAAAAGTTAAAAATGGAACATGATACTTAAGGTGGCACTGGAAGTCTCATTTTTCAAAGGCTGTTAGGGCCAGGTTTAAAATATTTTCAAGAAAAGGGCTCCAAAATGTAATAGCCTCATTTCACTGAAACAGCAATTCTTTCACAGTACATTAGAAAATTTCTCTGACTGCAATCAAACCTGGGGAGAGAGGGAGACAGGGGGAGCAAAAGGAGTTTAGTTTTCAGCATTCTCTTTCTCAGCCCACTGCAGGGTTGCACAAATCACAGAATAATTTATATTGAAAGGCAATTCCAGAGTCACTGTCCTACCCTGTGCTCAAAGCAGGGAAAATACTGAAATTGCATCAAGTTGTTCAACGCCTCGTCTGGAATTTTTCAATATCTTTAAAAACATGAATTTTACAGCACTTTTCAACAACCTGTTCCACTATTTGATCACACTGCTTGTGAACAGGATTTTTCCTCGTGCCTAACTGGAATTTACCTGGCTGCAACTCGCCACAGTCACCGCATGATATGCCTTCCTTAAAGAGTCAGATATACCTTATTGACTGCTGCAGCTCTTGGGCTTTGAGAAGGTTCCCCCTGGAAGTCCATCAGCTCTCCTGGACACCTCTGCTCCTGAGGGCAGGCTCTTGTGCAATTCTGCCTAACAGTTCCCCAAACTCTCCTCCTAAAGTTCAGAGGCATTATCATGGAATTACAGAATGGATTGGGTTGGAATGGACCTTAAATATCATCTGGTTCCAACCCCTCTGCCATGAGCAGGGACACCTCCCACCAGAGCAGGTTGCTCAAAGCCCCATCCAGCCTGGCCTTGAACACCTCCAGGGAAGAGGCACCCACAGCTTCTCTGGGCAACCTGTTCCAGTATCTTACCACCACCAGAGTGAAAAAATTCCTCCTGATATCTAGTCTAAATCTCCCCTCTTTCAGTTTGAAGACCTTATCCTTCATCCTATCGCTACATACCCTTGTAAAAAGTCCCTCTCTAGCTTTATTGTATCCCCCCCTTATCCTGCTACTTGCCTTCCTCGGTGGCCTTGGGATATTAAACTCCACCATCTCAGGGCGAATGGAGCCAAGGCTGCCATTAAACCTCACTCCTCTAACAGGATCTTCATGATTTTTGAGTAGCAGGTTCCTCACCGCACGTGCTAAATCAAGCCATCTAGCACCTGTACAGAAGAAGTGTCATAAAAAGTACTCCAGAAATCTCCACATTTGGAAGACTTCTTTCAGTTGTTAAAGGAAGAGTCCATCCAGCTTCGCTTCTTGATCAAGTGGTCTGTAACAAATGCCCAACCCACCACTCTGTTGGAGTCCTCTATCCTTGATCCAAAAGCTTTCAGCTGGCCCATCCCTCATTTCCTAACAGTCCCCTGTGCACTTCAGCCATCATTTTGCACAGGACAGAACAACTCCTCCTCATCATCTCTGCCCAGCCTTCCTAAATAGCCGATGCCGACCTGCCAGTGCACCCTAGCAAGCCTGCTGCCAAAGATGTTCTTACCTCATCTCATCAGAAAATGCACCCAGAGCTAGAGGACAAGGAAAGGCTGTTCATTAAAGCAGTAGTAAGAGGTATGACAAACTAAAATAGATCTAAAACTGAAGCATAAGTAACTTCTTGGTGCTCCCCAATGCTCTAGAAACTTTAAAGGCCTTGATCCATGAGTCAGAATGTATATAAAGTCCCTGAAGAAAATATAGATTTTGTTTAAAAGTATTTAGAAAATATGAAGAAAAGCATAATTTGAAAATATTAGCCACATTAATGGTACATATGCTCTGTCTGTTCAAATCCTGTGTTGAAACAAACCCCAGTTGTTAAGCTGATACCAGATGCCATCTAACAGATGCTTAAAAATCTAGACAGCATGTTCTTAATTTAAATGTCAATACACCTATAATCTCAAAGATACACTAAATTACATCACTCCAAATTTTTTCTTAATTGAAACACTAAGCTTTCTCATAAGAAGGTCTATTTTCTTAATTTTCATTCTATCAAAAATGTACAAAGATCTAATTGAACAATATGCTGTGTTGCCTTTACCTCCTGCCTTCAGCCCTCCGAGTGTTTGAAAATCGATCAAGTTTTACAACACTTTCACAATTGAAGCACTAAATATCTCATCACTTGAAACCCTGAATATTTCAATGGATAAAATCATAGAAAATGGACCTTACATACTGGAAAATAATTCTGGTGCTCCTCAAGACCTCAATTACAGATACAACCTGAAATCCTCATCCTTTGTGAACTCTTTTTGGCCCTCACAGACTCCTCATACAACGAGCTTTTCACTGCAGTCAATGTAATCCACCCACTTAAAATTTGAAGCCTCTGTTTATGTGATGGTTTCATACGGTGTCAACCCATGATCACCAATCACCAGTCCTGAGTGATGTGCTCTAGGCGTTCCTGCTTTAGCAGGGGAGTTGGACTAGATGATCTCTAGAGGTCCCTTTCAACTCTGACAATTCCATGATTCCATGAATAATGTAAGAATTTAAGGAATTGCAAGCTAAATAATGCAGCCCTTCCTCTGTAAATGACGTAAGATTGCTTGGAACACAACTGAGTGAACTGTGTTCTCTGAAACAGGCATTCCTCTTCTCTTGCTTGTACTTAGCAGAGAAAGGTTACCTGGAGAACTCAAAGGTGGAAGACACCAAAGAGATCACTTGGTCTTGCCATTCAAAAGACTTTTGCAAAAATGCCTTCTCTAGTAAGAAATATATGTAACCATATCCCTTTGTACTTTTGCAAGTAGTTTTTTATCTCTTGGCTCCATTCAGGCTGGCTTCCGAAGGAAAACAAGGTTTATGCCGTTAAGCTATCCATCCATCGCTCCGTCCGTCTGTCCATCAGTAAGTCTGACATAAACTCTGCTGGCCCGTGTCAAAATACTCTGGCAGGAGGATAGACGTCACAAGCAATGTTTCTCAAACTTAGCGGAAGTGAGAGGATAAATTTCTTAAGTTTCTTTTTTACTGATTCACATCTAAACGTTGCTGTAAGAAATAAAAGGATGAGAAAGACCGGCTCTACTCGGGACACGAAACCTGGAAAATAATGCATGTTTCTTTAATAATTTTTAAGCACACACGCAATTCCTTGCCTTTCATCAGAATAGTTTTAGTTCTAGGAACAAAGAGACATTCATAATAAATCTTAAAACACTGAAACAAATGCTTGCACTGAATTTAACATAGAATTTATGCATTGTTCTACTGGTTTTCTAAGGCACTGACTTACATGTCAGCCATGATAATTTTGGGTATCAAAACTGCGTTTAAATACAGAACACAGAATGGATGTAAACAGTGTTGCTCAGCAACAGAAACGAATGAGGATCTATTTTTACACCCTGACAAAATTATTACAACTATGCATTCAATTCCAGCATAAGAATTCAACTATGCTATCAAAGAATATTTATATCTTTCCATAACAGAAATTTTCTAAGTGAGTTCTGGTTAAATATTGACATTTTTGCATAAACAGATCTCGTTCTGAAATGCTGCTTAGGGAGCCTGGACGGAACCAGGCACTAGGAAGGATTATGTCTCAGGTCTTGCCTTTTGACAATTAATTTAATAACTAGCAATGAAAAATCATTTCAGATCACTAGATAAAAGCACAATTAAAAGTACAAAAAGACATCTCTAAAGATAAGCCTTGATTTGATCGCCACTCTTCTCTCATTTCCTGACACCCACTATCATGTGAATTGGAGGACGATCTGAGTGAAAAATATAAATCTCCTGGAAGATGCTGAGTATCAACACATGGCTTGGGGGGCTGTTGGCTGCACAGAACTTTTCCCCAATGAAAATCATGAAAAAGTGTACTTTCAACAAACCAAGCACAAGATTTTTTCATGGAAATCATGAAGTTTACAGCAACAGAGTTTACTTTAAACTGAATGTAAATTCTTATTAATACTCATAAGGCAATATTTTACTGCGTTTAGAATTATTATGGGGATTTTATGTTTAGGATGACTAAGCCATCACGCAAGTCCTTTTTAAGCCTGAAAAAGGCTACCCAAGATTAGATATATTACTAAATCTGTAAAGAGGACTTGGAAATAAAGTATTCTAATACATTCTGATTTGCTCAAATTTAATTAAATATATGAAAACTCTCTAAATCCAGCTTCACATATTTCTTTATGATTCAGTTACTTGGTGTGGGGGAGAAGAGAAAAATTTGACCTTATAAAACTACTATTCATCAATCCTACCTATACTTCCTCAGCTCCCTAAAAGCTGGAAAAAAACACACAGGGTTTGTGGCAGGCTCAATGACTCAGAAAAAGCCATTATAGTAAGACCCAAGCATCATCTAAATAATATACAGCACAATTAACCTTAAACAGTCTATAATTATGATAAGCTGCATAGTTCTAATTACTTTTCACTAACACTTCTATAAAGTGAGTTGAATTATAAAATAAAATGTGTCATAGGGCATCTATTTATATATTTTTAAAGCAAGTATGTATGAAAGGATATAATTTTCCAGCATATATCCAGCTTGCTGTTAATCTCCAGACCTTTTGCTTGTTGCCTCTCTTCTTCCAGCTGCTTTGTATCAGCAAACTGTGTCCCATCAGCAGGGGATTCTGGAAAGCTCTCAAAACTGAACTTGTCCACTTGGATAGCCATACTGCAGCAAAGGAAAGAGAAAAAAAAAAACAAAAAACAAACAGGATTTTTACTATAACAGTTTTACAGATATTACTTCTCCAGAGCACTGTGAAACCAAGCACTCCAATATTGGTATATTTGTCTCCGTGGCATCTAGTCTGCATACTAATGCTATCTAAGCCCTATGATTTATGCTACTGAAAACAGAAGTCTAAGTCAATTAAAGATGGTAAAATTTAAAATTTAAAAAAAAAAAAAAAATCATCAATCAACATCTTAATGCCTTTGTGAGTGGTGCACAAGACATCTCTTTTGCACTTGCAACCGGTTGGCCTTATTGTGGTTCTGCAGAGGTTCATCTGGCATCACTCTTGCCATGGAAATGCTCCTGCTGTGCTTAAGGCTTGCCAAAAAAAAAAAGCAACAAGACTGGGCCAAATGCTGATGAACATATACTTTAAAGTAGCCTACTAATCCCTACCTATCCACAAGTGAAGCAAAATATTACATACAAAAGTGTCTCCTGTAGTGAAGAGTAACACATCTAAAAAACCATGCGCACTTCACTGGTTTTATGAACCAACTTCCTATATTTTCCTTTAAAATTTCCTTATAAAACTCAGGAAGGAAAGACAAACTAACCACAGTATTAGGGCCTAAACGCGACCCTTCTCTTTTCCTTTGAGGACATACTTGCATCTTGCTTAATGTATCTTCATGAATTACAGGCAATATTAGTTTCAATATCATCGTATAATTCATTGGTAGTAAATGGTTAAATAATTGCTTTATTAAATGAACAGTAAGGCATAAAAGCAAATTAAATTAAATATATTACACTATAATGCATACTAAATACTTATATGTTAAACCAGAATCACTAATCTAATATAAAAGGGAATTTAGACCAGCTCACATCACATGAAATGTGGTTATAGCAGATTTAATATAGTGTGCTGCCAAAACAGCTTTAATTTCCTGAATCATCTGAAATAGAAAAATAATTAGAGAAGAATTAAAATATATTGCTCTTGAGATGACTTTGCACTTAAGGAAAACAGAAGACCAAGCAACAGCTTTGAAAGCCATTTGATTAAATGCAACCACCATCTAAAAAGGGGTATGGGAAGGGCATTTAACAAAAACACGGGATTAGTATTATTCCTTTATCTATTTCTACATACAGAGGGGGAAACAGATTCCATAACTGTTGCCAAAAGGAAAACACTAGGAACAAAAGTCAACAAGAAAGGGCTTTGAAATCCCCCCAGACCAGAAGAGATTTTCTATAATTAGCATTAATTTAAGAGAATTTTGACCCTAAAAGAAACTGTGAGAAAATACAAAGCAATTACAAGAACAAGGAATAACCTAGAGTTTATGACGTTTACTGTGGAAAGATGAAATCAAAAAAGTCCATCATGCTTCACCCTGAGCAAGAACCGACATCTCAGGAGAAGCTGTTAAGGTTCCAGAAGTACCTTCATCATTAAAAAGTACAAATAGAGCTCTGAGACAAAGGCACAATTACTGTTTCCCTGAGCTATGCTGATCTTCACATTTAAAAAAAAAATAAAAAAAAAAATCAAAAAAAGGCAGAGGAATTAATCTCTTCCTCTCTAAGGGGTGTTTTTGTTTTGGCTATTTTTTCCTACAGTGAGAGATCATTAAGAGTTCTTCATTTGCATGCAAAGACCATCACGTGCTGGGCATGTAAAAAAGCTGACATGAGCTACAAAAGTGTATCGCAGGAACTGCAGGAATCAAGCTGGAAATAAAGAATGCCATGAAAAACACCTAGATAAATAAAAAATACCAGGCCTGAAACTATGACTAACAACATCGGTCCTTACTGGCACTGAAGTATGATTCGAGTTTGCAAATGCCTGTTGAGTTTCCTGGATTTTGCCTGGGAAATGCATGTGGGAGACAGAGGCACAACTGGAACATCATGGAATCATTTATGCCTTTGTTTCCAAGATTATTTCATCACTGTGGTACGTGGGCAGAGGCTCACCCTCTACTTTGGTTCCATTATATACACAATACTGCTGAAATTCTCACATAAATACTCATAGTTAGTTACCTATAGCCATAGTTCAACAGCAAATCATCTTACTTCTGAACAGTCAAACGTATTTAGAGTCCATCTCCCAACGGATCTGGAAAGCAGCTCTCATCTAATTAACGTGCCACACTTTTCTAAGTGAATGATGTATTAGAGAAACATTCCTGCCTAACAATATTTAATATTTAATTGAGGGCATTCAGATTGCATTCTTCTGTTAATGGATCATTACTGGCAATATGGTAATTTTTTTTCTGGAAATTAAATATGCATGTAAGCACTTTTTACCCCAACAGTCTGTAATAAATCCACAGCAGCTTCAGGAATACAGCCTTGACTGCTCTCAACAACAGTCTATTGTACAGCTCTGTTTGAAATAACTTTTTATTAAGCTCTAAGGTATGGAAAACTTGAGTAAATAGGGGTTCCTATTACTCAGAACCTCTACTAATTTTTCAAAATTTTTAACCATGTTTTTATTTGTACTGAGTAAACATTTAGCACAGTGACACCCTCATGTCACAGAAGATACAAAACCACCCCCGACAACGTACTTGTTAGGTAGAAAGTGAAGAGGTCTAAGTAAAAGAGAACCATGGAGAGAAAAATATCACACGCCACAATATTATGAATACAGCAGAATATATGAAAACAACAGAGATAAAATAAAATTTTTCAAGACCATAGTTACACTCAAAGTAAAGCATGACAAAATTAAATCCCAGCTCTTTGTCTTAAACAAATACGCCTTTTATCATCAGCATTCTGCTTCCTCTAGTGCTAAAAATATTCACGTCGGGTTTTGTCTCTGCAGTTTTTATCAATAATGTTGCTCCAGTGTTTATTCCTCAGCCCAGGGAACATGTAGTAAATTGGAGGGATTCACACAGAAATCAAAACAGACAATAAATACCGTAACCTAAATCAGTCACTCAAACTTCAAAATTTACCCCTACACAAACACAGCTTCTTTGCTTCACTCCCAACGTGCTGATTCCTCCCATCTCCGAGCTGCATTTCACCAATCAGGCAGCAACGAACGGACCAACCATTCTTGGAGCCAAGTGACCGAAGGAGAAAACGGGTAACACAGACCAAACCAGACACTGGGTTACAATCACCAACTAAACTGGGATTTGTCAATTTTTAAGTGATCTGTAGAGATCACATGGGCTTTATCCTAAAAGAAACAGAAGGCAGTGAAAGGCAACTTCTAGAACATCACCCAACTTTGTCGCTGCACATCAGAATAATGTAAATAAAAGTATTTTAGCGGTAAAAGTCTCCATTTAAATTACTGTTGTAATCTACAGTTATTTTACAACCTATGGTTCTTGTCTTGTGTTCTGTGCACCTCTTTCCTCCCCAAATTTGTTCTTGTTTGCTGTGATACACAAGAATCTATAGAACCTATATAGAAAGAAGTAAAAAAAGACTATTCAGATTGGAACCGGCACTCAATTTATTACAAACAGCTGGGATAACTATGGCTTGTGTTGTGCAAGAATAACTGTATACACACTACCGCACCCTTCACAGTAATTACATATCAGGGAAAACACAAAAGATCTTAAAATGCAGAAGTTTAAACATGTACTTGCTTCAGGAAAAGGGAGAAGAATTTCATTTTAACCTTCTATGCCTCTTGGGTAGGCATCCAAACTTCCTACAAGGAGAGCTCTCAATAAATCATGAGATATTTGTATAAAAACACTGCATCATGTAAAAATATTTAATAGCCGATCCTGCAAATGCAAAGCAGGTTTTGTTTGTCTCTGGCTAACCTTGCTCGTGCAGGAGGAGGGATAAAGTAACAACAGTTTTCATGAATAATGAAACAATCGTGTTTTAAAACCACTGGATTTTGTCACGAAACGAGCCCGAGCCGTTGTGACAGCTACTCAGACAACCAAGCATCGTTACAGGGATGCAAATTATTCAAATACAAATTAAGTGAAGGCAGAGGAAAAGGTCAGCTCATTGGCAATGCCGATGATAGGTCTGCGCGGTATCATCTCCCATCACCTGTCAGGACGACTTACGGGGGGAAAAAATGACTAACTTTCTGATGGTGCAGCAGACATTTCAATGACAGATTATCTAAAGTCCTATTAAAGTAACAGCACGGAATTATTAAAGACACCCGACAGATCATTTCAGCACTTCTCATACAAGGAGTTTCAACTTTACTGGAAATCCTACTCTGTCCCGACAACAAAACGCGCAGCGGAAAGGACTTTGTCTCAAGGAAAAAACCCTTCCTTTCGATGGCATCGTGGCTACTCCTTATACAGCACCTTGCACACCCCTCCTCACTAAAGCAGAGCCAGTTCAAATCAAGCAACACTGACAGTTTCACTCAAGTGGTGAGTAGCAGATAAAATTAATAGGTGAAACATTCCCAAAGGGAGCGGAGTATTGCCCGTAGCGCTATAAACTCCTGCCCTCACGCCTAGAAGGTTCTAGGCACACCTCGTCCCCCAGTGATGCATCTCGGCTCTTTGGATGTCCTTCTCTCGTAGAAAAGGATGAATCTATAAAGTGAAATTAAGGATGTCACACTCTCCAAAAAAAAAAAAAACCAGGGTTAAAAGCATGCATGGTATTAAAAGAAAAGCAGCGATCTGGCTGCCATAATTAGATTTCATCTTTCATTAAGTAAATAAAATACTGCTGCTCAGGTTGGAAGAATAAAATCTAGAGTTAGTCCTTATTCAATTATCTTTAGGAAGAAATGATATAACAGGAACCCAAAACCTCTTCCTCATGGGTAACTACCTATTTAAATACTATCATCCAGAGATGAGTTTGCAAGCTGCTTCCATAACGAAGCTGAAAGGAGGCAGTTGGAGACTTTATTCAATATTATGCTTCTTGTTCATCCTCCTTTCTTCTGTAAAGTAGACAGCAGGGACACGGAGCCAGAGCATATTACTATTACTTATGCAAAATACTTATGTGTATGAATAATCCCTGCATAGCCGACGACTTGAAATTTCAGGAGAAGCTAGAAGTGAGAAGGATGCTCTTGTTCCTGCTTTCACGGGGGGAAAAATATGCAAAAAGACAAGACTATTGTAAAATAAGAAACTTCACCTGATTCTTCCATTGTGCAATCTCAGCAATAACATTTTTATAATATGTTTCAGGCACGCATAATTCCATCCTAAATACAAGTTCTGCAGCTGATATATAAAAATATGATAGAGTAGTGCCCCCTCCCAGTAGACAATAATTTATAGGCAAAGACGGACCTCAAGAATCAAGTCTTTTGTAAGATGAATACATATGTATCACTGGATGAAAATGAGACAGTAAAGTAACCCAAATTAACATATAACTTGTGTTTACTTCTAATTATTTCACTGCTTTACAAGTGCAATCTATATTTCATTCACTACTCTAAAATACAACTGTAAAAATAAGTAGCTCAAGCAACCTGTAAGTAATGATCTCGCCTCCTGGCCTAAACCTGACTTCATAAAGAAAAAGGATTGCTTTAATATCTGAACTATGCAGAGCAAAAGATAAATTTTTCCATTAATCTTGCAAAGGTCAATTAAATTAAAAAAATTGCATTTAGAACTTAATTATTTATTTAAAATAACTGGAGAGGAGATAAAAGTCAATCTGTGGTGCTGAAGTCTGCAAAATTCATCAGCTTATACTTATCTGATCGCCAACATTTCAGATGATAAAAAGTTAAACCAGTTCCACTGTATATAATGCAATATTTGAAAAATGGAATAGTGTTAAGAGATAGCTGGCGACATAAATCTTCGGTTTAAATGAGATTATACCATGCATGCTGAGAATCTGCCTTTTTAATTCCTAACTCCAAATCTGAAAACCATAAACTGGAAACGAGGAGGCATAACAATTAGCTTCAGCTTGCCTCTTCTTTCACTTGCCCATTTAAATAATTTGGACTTCTGCGGCAATCACCCTGCAGCCAAACTGTTAAAAACTTAAGGAAACAAGAGATTTAAAATAATAATAATGGTCATGGCCTACTCCATAAATACACCAATTTCTATAAGGGGTATAAGAGACTAATGACCAATAATCGTTTGCACCATTAGGAAATCTAGAAAAGCCTAAGCATGATAATACTTGAAGCCTGAGTTGAATATCTTCCCTTCATTTATCGCAGCTGAACCACGCAAGGACTTAATCCTGCCATTATCCAAAATAATGCTATACCGTACCTCCTACCTCTCTCTCAGTGGAATATTAATAATCAGAGAAATAAGTTTCAAAAGGTGTATGTTCATATTCAGTCGCTCATTTGTACAATGCGGTATTGCCTTCATAAGGCAGAAAGTTCCAAAGAAAACACGTCTAAATTTAAAATACGGAATTTTGTGCCAGATACAACAAACAAGACCAAAAAAACCTAATTCTGCGGATGCATCTAATCATCATTCCAGCTTTCTCATTCTCCTCAAGAAAAGATTGGGAAGACTGCCCAACCTAAAAATTAAATAGAAAAATACTCAAGCATCTCTGCTATGTTCAAAGCATTTTTTTCAGGTAGCCTCAACTGGAGGAACCAGGAACTCACCTGCTCCAACCCTTATCTTCCTTCTCACTCTGCTCACACCTAACAGCAAGGAAAACGGGATAGAAACCCCAAGTCCCTCTGTTTTTTGGAACACTCCAAAGAAACTAGAAACAGCAAGATAAAGTAAGGAGAACTTCAGTCAGGAATCACCATCAGATCATGTCACACCATTCCCAACACTGACAGTTATTGCTGGTCCAAGGGCACAGCAGTATGGTACTCAGGGAGTTGGGTCTGTGTAGGACCCATGTAGGACACCAAGACCCTTTGGAGCATCAACTCACTTTCTCTTCACAGAAAAAGCTTAAAAATCCCCAAGAAATCATGCAATTGATGAAAACGCTCCTCTTCTAAAGGAACGTGACCACAACATGTTGCACACAGCTGAGAGGTCATCTTCAGAGAAGATACTGAGATCGTAGTCAAAACCAAACTCAGAGTGCTTGAAACTAAAGAGTTCAAAACAGAACAGCCCATACAACTGGGAAATCATTCATACATGAAGTCGTCCATCTCCGTGACTACACAAGAGGAAATGAAGTAATACAGAGCTTTACACACAAATTTTCCATAAAGGAAAAATTGTTTGAGCACTTTTTGGTTAAATGACAGGATGCATGAATGTTCAGCGTGCAACGACACACATCTTACCATGGACTGTCACTTGAAGATGCAACTGGGCTTTACATTCAAAGTGAATTATTAATTGACAACCTAGCTGCCTGTCTTCTTTTTCATAGACAAAAATAACATTTGCCCTTTTCTCAAAGCACTGGAGTACAAGTTCACCTTGAGATGATTTACTGTGATAACCAAATTCTTTTCCAATTGCTTTTTCCCAAACAATTTCCCTTCCTAGATGGTAAATAACTTGATATTATTTAGAAGCTTTGGTATTGTTTTAAAATATGTAAATGTTGAAGGTGAGGATTTTTTTCATAATTTCTTTTTAACCTAAAAATTTGCTGTCTTTTTATTCATCTAAATCTAAACTTTATGGACTCAGAAAAAATTGTAATCAAAATTCTGTGTATGTTTCTTTATACCATTCCTTTGTATATAATAAAAGCTCAGAAGATGATGCTATTTAAATTTCTGCAAGACAATTTTTCTTTTAAAAAAAAAAGAAAATGCAAGTTTAAATTCAAAGGTACCAAAATAGAAAACAATGATTTGAGATCTCATTTATGACAATTACATATACTTTCCAGTCATTGACTAGATTTTGCTCACTATAATAAAAACATACGTAGGCATATCTAGACATAGGCTTCCATTTCAACTTGAATCCCAGTTTAGGAATCAGTCTTATTCTCCACCTCTAGTGGGGGAAAAAATCAATATATTTTCACTTTCATCTTATGAGAGCGCTGAAATTCATTTGTATAGAGATCACCACTGTTTTTTTTTAAACCATCCTGTCCCACCTGGTTCTCAGCTCCTGAAAAGGAGCCAAACCCCTGAAATAAATACACAGAGAGGCAGACAAATTCACACACACACAGTGTCAGGCCAATTTGATCGTTTACCAAAAAGAATAATCTTTCCCATCTATAAAGAACCATTTAACATAGCAAATGCCAGAGTCAGATTATCCAAAATGATAGGCTGGTACAACCAGACAAATTGTACCCCAGAATTGTGTGGTAGTTTTATAAACCCTCCCATCCACAGCTGAAAAGCACCCTCCGCTTCTGATGTGCTAATTTCCTCTGAGCTATTCAATTACATGGGATTATAGGGTTAATATTAAAACTGGAAGCATATATTATTAACATGAGGTTTACATATCCTATACTAAGCAAATAATGCTGTAAATATACCAAGCAAAGATTACACAATCTGCTTTGTTCTGAAACTAAGCTTCTAATGCAAAAGATATCCCTTTTTAGTGCTTACTATTCTCTATTTCTCTTCTTCCGCGCAACTGAGAAAGAGACACCATCGAGCAGTAAATCGAGGAATAAAGCTGCAGAGATTTTTTTACTCCCATTTATTCCCATTGAGCCTCCCTCAGGGATATACGAATTGGAAATTGCTAAATTATCATCTAATAGGCCGAAACAACGTAGGCGAGACCAATTAAGTAAAAGGCACAAAGTTGTATTACACATGTAATTAAAAGAAATTCTTTGACTAGACTGCATTAGAATCTTTTCCAAAAAAGGACAAAACTCAACTTCAATCAGCACACGCCACACTGTATGACATGTCACTAAAATAGCACACTGAGAGTTTTGATATTACTAAAAAGAGCTATTTTCTTAATTGTAAATGAAGTTACTTCCAGGTGGTAGGAAATGGGCTAAATACCAGCATTTCTTCCTAAATATACAAGACTCTAATGACGCATAATTGAGTACAAAGTCATAAAAGAGTACTTTCCGTGGGATTTTTAGCTGTAATATCCTTCAAATAGGTACCTACAGATATATTTTCACTTGGGCTGTTCTCTGACAGAAATCCATACGCGATCGTAGAACACAGGAAATCACTAAATCAAATCACCACCTTAATTGCCAACTGTAACATGAGTAACAATAAATAGGGATAATTTTGGCTTGTAATGATGAACATCATCAAGAAGAAGAATGCTGGAAAACGCAGCGCAAACTATTCTCATTTACAAGTTTTCAGGCTCTTCATCTCCAGCGGTTCTGAGCACTGAGGCTTGTGGCAGCCACCAGGTCACCAGTGCCTGGAGCACTGTCCTTGTGCCACTGCACAGCAGCTTTGGCCCAGCCCTCGGCAGGTATTTCAGGAGCTGGAATATGGGCTGGGATCAAAACACCCTCCATTAAGCAGATGCGAGTGACTCTCCAAGGCTACAAAAGCCAGAGGAGCATTTTGGAACTAAATTCTGCAATCATTCTGCACACGAGGGGGCAAACAGTTTCATAAACCCATGACGACCTGCATACTCTGAGCCAAATCAGTGTTTTCCTTCAAGTAATTCCCAGTAACTCACTTTTTATCTGTCACTTTTTATGTTCTGCCTCGACAGGCTTGAGAGGTGGGCCCGCGGGAACCTCACGAAGTTCAACAAGGCCAACTGCAAGGTCCTGCACGTGGGTTGGGGCAACCCCTGGTATTAACACAGGCTGGGGATGAAGGGACTGAGAGCAGCCCTGCCGAGAAGGACTTGGGGGTGTTGGTGGATGAAAAGCTGGACATGAGCTGGCAACGAGTGCTCACAGCCAACAAGGACAATTGCATCCTGAGCTGCATGAAAAGAAGTGTGGTCAGCAGGACAAGGGAGGGCATTCTGCCCCTCTGCTCTGCTCTGGTGAGTCCCCATCTGGAGTACCTCATCCAGCTCTGGAGCCCTGAACATGAGAAGGACATGGATCTATTGGAGCGAGTCTAGAGAAGATGATCCAAGGACTGGAGCACCTCTGCTATGACGACAGGCTGAGAGAGTTATGGTTGTTCAGCCTGGAGAAGCGAAGGCTCCAGGAAGATACTATAGCCCCTTCCAGTCCTCTAAAGGGTGCTACAGGAGAGATGGGGAGGGACTTTTTACCAAGGCATGTAGTGAATGGATAAAGGGCGACAGTTCAAAACTGAAAGAGGATAGATTTAGATTGAACATGAGGAAGAAATTCTCTCCTGTGAGGGTGGTGAGACACTGGAACAGGTTGCCCGGAGAAGCTATGGCTGCCCCATCCCTGGAGGTGTTCAAGGCCAAGCTGGATGGGGCTTGGAGCAACCTGGTCTGGTGGGAGGCATCCCTGCCCATGGCAGGGGGGTTGGAACTCGATGATCTTGAAGGTCCCTTTCGATTTTAACTATTCTATGATTCCTGAGACAATACCACTTTAATAGAACATCTGTGACCTTCTATCTTGAGAAAGTTCCTACTCTGTTGGAATATGTTTGCCAAGCAGGCAAATGTATTCCCCTTCGGTAAATTATTATCATTATTTCACTACTGGAAATATTGGTTTATTATTTCTCTCATACACGTACACAAACCAAAACGGCAGACTTAGAAAAGAAATAAAGTGATTTGCTTTCTCAATTGAACAGTATGGAGATGCAGAAAACGAAAGAGACGCGTGGTTTGAATTGCCTTGTAAAAAAAAAAAAAAAAAGCCAGTTTATATCAAAAGAAGAAACAGCTTAGCTTTAAAAATGTTAAAATTTTTAAGATGTCAATTATTTGTATAAATCAGTTCTTGTGCACAAGGGATCAAAAATAAGTGAATTTGTATAGTTGATAGCAGTGCTGAGAATAGCAAGAGGCAATATGAAAGACAAAAACCAGGGCTTGTTTTGCTGAGTGTGTTTTCAGGACAAGCAGTACAGACATAACCAACTGTCTAATGTCACCGTGTGCTTGAAAATATCATTGTACAGGAGTCCAGCCTGCACGGCCTCTCAGATAACGCCAGATAAAAAACAAGAAGCTCTCCTTCAAAATTACAGATGGCCAGCTCTTTCCAGAAAAGGAGACCTAACGTCAAAATATAAGAGAGAATATGAGAAGTTGACTTGAACCCACACAGAGCAGCTGGGAAACAAACAATAAATGCTGATGTAAGAATATTCCTCATCTAGATTTAAATTCCATAATTAAAGCCTGCATATATATACTTAATGCACCTGGGACATGGCAATCCCA
>JAOQGH010000012.1:148458638-148475838 GCA_025769975.1 Gallinago jamesoni
ACACTGGAACAGGTTGCCCAGAGAAGCTGTGGATGCCCCATCCCTGGAGGGGTTCAAGGCCAGGCTGGATGGGGCTTAGAGCCAGGTGGGAGGTGTCCCTGCCCATGGCAGGGGGGTTGGAACTCGATGGTCTTTACTGTCCCTTCCAACTCTAACCGTTCTATGATTCTATGATTAATGTCCATTGTTTGTCACCATTTTATCACTGCTCACTAATCCCTCTATAACTTACTTTCATGAAATTCCCTATTTCATATGAAAAAGACGATGATTCTGAATATTCTTAATTAAGTCTTGCCCTACTCAATTCACTGTGCATTCAGAAGGAAAGTGAGTGACAGCTGAAATAAGCTGCTAGTGATGCCCATCTTAAGATATGCTATCCACCAATATATCAAGGGGAAAAAAGGAAATATTAGTAAAATAGGATGTATCTATTGTGCCTGACACTGCTGGGCACAGCAGTGATGCTGTAGGATGAGATGGAGTAAAGGCTGCCCATAAGTAATACAAAATCTCAATGACTTAACATAAAATTCACTTCCTAAGTTTACTTTAGTACTTTCAAGTCCAAATTCAAATGAAAAACAACAGAACCTCAGCTCCTGACTTCAAGCATGACGCATACACTCTCTTATCTTTAAGTTAACATTTCTGAACTTCTTAACTTTCACCTTTCATTTCATTTTACATACGTGCTTTGCTTTTCCCTCCAGTGAATAATGAATAATATACAACACAGAGTGTAATGCTTGAGAACAAATCTAAACTGAATTCAGGGGGGGACATTCAGCTAAATTGTTACCTTCATGTCAGGATCCAGAACAGTAAGATCTGATCAAGCAGCTGAAAAGACAACACTTATAACTATAACAGATGTCAAATATACCAAAAAAAAAACCAAAAAACCCAACACCCAAAACCCAAACACTAAAGGTTTTCAAGTTAAAAATAATAGAATATTTACTAAATCTACAGGTGTCACTGCATTCTTTTACTTGCATTTCTTCCAAATTTCAGTGGATTTAATAATGCAGTTTTTTTCCTAAGGGTGGTAACTTTGATTGTTTCATGATCTTATTTTCGTAAGCCTTTCTAGAAAAATAAATTACTCTTCAGTGTAACAGCGTTAGGAGATGCAGGTTTACCAATCTCAAGGTACAAAAGCAGTTTGTGTTTTAATGCACTCTCTTTATTTTCAGTGAAGAAATCATCTATTCCCAATCTCAGTTCTATTAATAATTTAAATGATTTCTCATAACAGGAAAGTTTTCTCAAAGATACAGACATCTTTAGATAAAACTTTAGCCCTGCCCATAAATTCTCATTGCTTAGACTAAGTAAACTTGGGGGACAATAATCCTTTGTTTCATTTGCACTTACGTTCTAAAAATTACCATATGGTTTATTGGGTTAATGACTCCAAATAACATTTCTTTTCATTATCCTTTAATTCCTTCCTCCCAGTCTTTTTATCCCCACACTCAGATTATTAATGTTTATAATCTTTTCCCCACTCATCAATATCAATAACAAGTTTTTCCAAAGTCTCTGCTATGCCCAGAAGAGGAGGAAGTACAAAGGAAAGTAAGAATTTGGCCAAATAATTAGAATTCAAATAACATTCCTGTAGATAATACATGGTCTAGACTATAATGAAACCCTTTATCATCTTCTTCCACTCCAGTGGCTAAACAGTTTTTAATATCTATAAATATGGAAAAGGAAGGCTATTCACCAAAAATTGGAAGTTCTTTTAAGATGGCTTGGTCCACTTGAGTGTTTATGTACTGGTTACACTCACCTATATGATGTAAGCTACTTTTTTAGGCTTCGCCTTGTCAACTCACTTAACACCTCACTCAAGGTGTGACTCATCCATGTCCTGCTAGAAAATGACCCAAAAAAGGAAAGTGTACTCCCCTCACCCCCTTCAGCTTCTCTCATTGTCCAAACTAAATTCAGAAAAAAAACCATGAGACTGAGAAAAGGAAAAAGTCAGCTGACTTTCTACACTGCAGATCTTAAAGAACCATAGAATGGTTAGAGTTGGAAGGGACCTTAGAGATCATCTCCTTCAAACCCCCCTGCGGGGACACTTCCCACTAGACCAGGTTGCTCAAAGCCCCCTCCAGCCTGTTCTTGAACATCCTGACAGATGGGGCCTCCACAGCTTCTCTGGGCAAATAAAAATATGTCTAGCTGATTTGGGGTAAATTCTCTGTAGCTCTGTGAGACACTCAGCGCAGAGATGCTCTCCAGACCGTAGATTTTTAATCTGAACCTTGGGACATTTTTATAACTCAAAAGACAAAGCAGCTCTTGGAAACTTACTCATGATAATACGAATATAATTACTGCAGCAACTTTAATACATTCTTCCTAAGGTATTTTCAATATGAGCTGGAATTGAGGAAAAGCATCCATCATTAGTTACAACCAGTGAATCAGGAACACAAATCAGTGAATTAGAAACACACATCAGTGAATCACAAACACATCTGATCTGGGCCATCACAGCACCCACAGCAGAGTCAAATCTCTTGGTGGCCCCCAGCACGAATGAAATTCCATATTCCAAATCAGCATATTCAGTGCTGAAAATGAAGTAAAGGAGATTATCTTGGATGTTAGCTCCTTATTTGGAAGCCAGAAACGACTCAGGGAAATCAAAACGCTTTGTGCTTCATTTTACACTAGTCTCCTGACTATATATCACATAGTCCTATTAGTACCCACCAGGACCTGCAACATGATCACTGCTGATATAAAAGGAGCCCAGAGCTCCAATGCACTTACATGCATCAGAGATTTTGTGTCCTACCCAAGAAAAAAACATCACAGGGTAAGGGCTGAAGATGAAAGGCTCTTCTTTGCCGATGCTGGCCATGTCTCATCATCAAACAAAAAGCATGGCTCAAATTAACTTGAGTAAGTGAAACAGCTGCACAATCAACTCTAGAAATCTTTGTCCCTGCCTGAAATAATGATAAAAAATAACTCCACTTAACTTGAAGTGTACATATCTACTGTTGCAGGGACCTCCATGAACAGCCTTACAGTTACAGAGAATCCAAACTGCACATCCTTGCGCCGATAGGGGTCTTGACCTATGAAGAACTGATTCTATTTACGCAAAAACATGCAAATTATGAAAAGCACAGTCCCCGGAAGATGCACAGAAACAAACCGGTTTTCCTTATAAAGCGACTGAGTATTTCAACTGCAGTTACTGTATTTAACTTGAACCACAAAAATTGTTCTCCATTTCCAAAATTCAGAATAAGGCTCCATCCTTCCCCCCACACACACACTCCTTTTTTAATCAGAAAATAGCTGCTGTATAGCTCCCTTCTTCTCATATGAGAGGAAACCTAGTGGGAAAGACATTTAGTAGTGATTCTAAGCAGGTTTCCATGAGGAGTACAACCTGGTCTGGTGGGAGGTGTCCCTGTCCATGGCAGAGTGGTTGGAATTCAATGGTCTTTAAGGTCCCTTCCAACTCTAAACATTCTATGATTCTATGAATGTTCCTGAAAAGGATAGAGAAAGATGGGTGGGCAAAGAAGTCATTCTTATGGGCAAGAGATGTAACAATGGGATTTACTTCAAAATGAAGACAACTTGTACTGATGTCTATAGAGATGCTTAAATACCCATTAAACTTGAGGGAGGAGATAAAGATGGTAGTCCCCTAACAAAGATCTGGGGTGCCATGAGGATGACTATTACTGCTGTGTATCAACAACTGCAGCCAATGCAGATAAGGGAGACTGATAATCCCCTTGTAAAGATAAAATCCCCACTGGTGTCCACTTAAGGGGGGCAGAGAAAAATGACAGCTTCTGTAAAGTTAGTTCAAGCCTCAGAGGCACTCATTAAGCAGAAGAAACTGCATGCCCCTGATCTCCAGCTCTTCCACAACAAGGTTTCCTGTTGGCAATGTACTATGCCTCTTACAGTTCTGAGAAAATAGTCTCTATGCTGCAGGACATGCCCATCGCATCAACCTGTGACACAGTAATGACACAGGGTTGCCGTAATTCAGTACTTCGACTGTAACAGCAGGTATGTTCTAAATAACATGTCTGGATGGGAATAATTCCAGGTATCTCAGCATGCAGGTAGATAATGTACTTCTATTTAGGTAATTCCATTATCAAGAAAAAGTTAGAATCATAGACTCAACTAGGTTGGAAGGGACCTTTAAGATCATTAAGTCCAACCATTAACCTAACACTGCCAAAACCACCACTAAACCATGTCACTAAGCACCACGTCCACTCGTCTTTTAAATACCTCCAGGGATGGTGATTCAACCACCTCCCTGGGCAGCCTGTTCTGATGTTTGATAACCTTTTGTGAAGAAATTTTTCCTAATGTCCATCCTAATAGAATCATAGAACTGTCTAGAGCATCATAGAATTGTCTAGAATCATAAAATGGTCTAGTTTCCAAGAAGTTCTTTGGAAGTCCTGGAAGCTTTAATGCTATGGAATCTCCAGGGAAAGACTGAGATTTCCCTGGAACTGTGCATCATGTGGTTCACTGAAAACCAGTGTGACCTGACAGTGGGCTGCAGCGAGGCATCACCAGTGGAAACACTCACAGCCAAAAGCACCTCCAGAGCAGATGAAGGTTATTCTTTTCCTTCTGCTATGGCTGATGAAGGCTGCTTGACTAAGGTCTGCTTCAGACCGCACAGTAAATACATATGAGGCCAGAAGGCAACAGAGAACTTACTTATGTTATTCATGAGACAACACTATCCAACAACCTTCCTAAAGACCGGGTATTCTGAAACTTTTTTGCCTTTTGCATCTGAAAAGAGGAAATCAAGCAACGAAAATCTACGCCCTTTGGAATCAAACATCAAAAACTGAGATTTACTCAAGAGGTAAAAACAGATTCAAATGAGTGAGACCCTCGAAGCCCAACAGGTTCAAAGTCGACATCCAAAACTGCAAATCGCCTATAAATATTATTGTCTAAGTACTCAGCACACAAACAAGGCTCCAATCTAAAAAGAACTGCAAGGAAACTAGAAAAACACAGCTGCAATGTTATGCTGAGAGGACACAGTTAGATGAAGTCTTCTTCAGGAGGTACGCATGTATTTTAAGGGCATTAGATCATTCAGTAAAGGAGAAGTTAAAGTATTTTGGTGGCACACAGTTGGAAACGCACACGTCCTTGTCAAAAAGCAGACATGGAGCCATCACTTTAAAAAATACAAAGTATTCAACAACAAGAAGTGCGTCAAAGGCAAACTATACAAAGAGAACAGAGGTAGTTGCTACAAAGCATTACTTCCACAGCCAGTTTTCATTAGCAGAAAAATACCTGAAGATCCTACACTTTGATCAAAAAACATGTGCCGAAGCAGCAAGCTATTTTGAGATTCCAGGACAAGTTTCTCTCAATTCCACCAGGGAAAAAAAAAAAAAAATTAGGGATACAAAATGCAAGTCATTGCATGGTGAAACTGCCCCTGTTGCGGTACCTTACACGTCCGTCTTTATCTGGGATAAGTTTTAATTGTGAATTTAGTGAAAATGCAGTGATTAATGTGGGGATAATTACTGTTTGGTTGGGGGTTTTTTTGTGGTTTAAATTGCTGATCGGACCATTCAAACCATAGGCTATTTTATATACAGCTGAGGTTTTGGTTTTATTCTGAAATTGCATTGTTTTTCAAAAGTATCTAAAACGTCAGAAATGAATACCCATTAAAACAGGGAAAAACAGCATAAAGATGATACACAGTAGAGACTACACCTGGTCTTGTTAAGGGAGAAATCCACACAGCCAAAAACCAGAAACCACTTCCCAGCAAACATAGAGCTGTATTGAATCATTAAGCCAGAGCAGGGCTTAAAAGGATAAATCTCAGCTTTTAAGTGCAAAGCAGAATTCAATTTTAACTACCGAGCCATGACCGCTGCCTCTTTAACAATGTTATAAAAAGCTACTTGGCTTTTCAAATTTTAAAAAGTCAGCGTCACATAAATATGCTCACAAATGGTCTAAAAATAACTTTAAGCTGCCTACCCTCAAGGTCAGGAGCAGCAGACGCAAAAAACTAAAGCTCCACAAAGAGCTTCCAATAAGGAAAATATTACTGACAGAAGGGAAAGCGTTGCCACCGGTTCACAGCTACTTCTGTGCAGTTCTTCAGTATAAACTTACACTGAGTTATACTGGAGCTGAAATGGCTTGAGATGAGATCTCAAATACACAGTTCTCAGCAGCGAAACGCTTTACTGGTGTGCAGAGCATACGGCTTTGAACTTATTAACTGAAATTAAACTTACAGGCATGTCCTTTCCATTCTTTACTAATGATGTACTAAAGAAAGATAAAGAGAAACGAATTTGAGATGCATTAAGGCAGAAACCAGTAATTTTCAACAATTCAGTGTAGTCCAGCGTGTCCAGTTACTATGAACACAGAGAACACGTACAACATTGATCACGCCACATGAGGAGCCTTGTCCGTGTGGATCTACTAATGTATTCTTTTCCAGCTCCTGGTGGAAACTAAATCAGCCATTTCATAGCACAACCATTACTTTAATCTATTTCACATTTTTCAGTCTTTAAAAACATAGTGGAAACAGTGACAATGATGGGGCCTCAGACACTCTCCAAAATGTATTTATTTGTCTGTGGGAAGTCTACTCTTGGTAGACTATCATACCATAAGATAGAGGGATCCTCTCTGTAGACCCTGAAAAACAATCTAAGAAGACCATCAGCAGGTGGGCCGCAAACACCAGTAAAGTGATTCATGGGTACAACAATTTAGGGACTTCAGTGATTCTGCATGGAGTTGAGTTTATCTGGCTTGCAAAATAAAGGACTAAGTCAGCCTTCCTGGGATTTGAACCTCTGATTTAAGTAGTCTAAATATTTCAAACCTGATGTTCCAAGCATTCTCCCATCCCCTCCAGCTATGCTGTTTTTCTTACTATGCTTTTTTAAAACTTCAATGTTTTTCCTAGAAATGGGCACAGAAAGCATTTGCTTACCAAAGTACGAAGCCATAGGCTGAAGTAGAACCACATGAAATACTGCAGCCTGTCAGAGGTGGTAAGTGCCTCTGATTATCCTCTACTGCATTCCCTGGGCTCAGCATTTCATTAAATAGCAATGATCTCTTTGAAAAATAGATTTACCACCATTGTGTCCTGAGGTTCTTTCATGGTTTTAGCTAAAGCTATGTACAGAAATACTACTTTGCTTAGTAATTATATTTGGTTTTCAGTTTTAATGTTACCAATAAGACTTGTTAAGTTTGGGTGGTACGACCTAAAACAAGTCATGAACACTCAAACAGCTTTTTCTCTGTGTTTTAAGAATCTCCCTTCAAGGAGATGAATTAATAATTTCCTGGGATAAATTATAAAATGCCCTAAGAGTTACATATAAAAATAAATGAGGTGAATTTGGCTGTTATAGCCTTGAAGAAGGACAATACAGTCAAACGTTGATACGTGTCAAAATAAATTGGGATTTTTGCTGTAAATTAACAAAATTAACGTATTTCAGGACAGAAAGTGTCTGCAGCACCCACCTAATAACGCCTGATCAAAATTTGCTTTTTTTTACTGATTATGATATTGTTTCAAGTAAAATGACAGACCATATATTAAAAGTAAGAAAGATCATATATATATACGTGGGTGGAAATCTTAAGAAAACACTGAAAAGTGCAAATATATTTTCAAGTAAGTCTTTTTTTTTTTTTCCCTTGAAAACAGACATAAACGGCTCTGCTCTGTCAAATACTTATCTAATTGGGGACAACAACAGGAAAGCTGAATTTTTTTACCATTAATCAAAACTCAGAAAACAACACTTTCCACAAGATGTCAAATTTCCATTTTCTTTCTTCTTTTCTTTCATCAAACATCAGATGAGGTTAATGCAACACTACGAGAAGTCAGGACAGAAAGAAAAATTAAAACACAATACTGTCTCAGAGAAGAAAATATAAGTGGTAGCATCCCACAGATTAATTACTTACAGGGAAAAACATGGTCAGGATTACCTCCTGCTTCCTGCAAGCCAAGATGTTCTTCTAAACTGGAAGCTCTAACTCAAATATTGATAACTTCACAGAATGAACTTTTGAAACTAGTGTTGAAATATTCTACCATTACATTTATGATAAGGAGCGAATGCGCAGTGTTTTGTATTCCCTTTCTAAAGTAAATACAGTAACATTTTGAATTCAAGACCTTTGCATCACTGTTTCTGAAGATGCAAAAACACATACTTTGGTGACTCCACTGCATACTGTATCAATGGAAAAAATACTTAAGCTACAGGTTGAATTTAAACTCTTAGAGAAAAAAAAATAATAGCACAGGTATGATCATTATTCTTCTCATTAGTCTAATTAAAACCTTAACTGGAAAGATTCTCCAGGGTCACAGAGCCCTGCTTCCACCAGCAATTAGTATATCACATAATGCAAAGTCCTGCCCCAGGAGAGGAATAACCCCTGGGGCTGACTGGCTGGAGAGCAGCTTTGCAGAAAAGGCCCTGGAGGTCCTGGTGGACAAGTGTCCTTGTAGCAAAGGTTGCTAATGACATCCCAGGCTGCATCGAGTAGAGCGCTCCCAGCAGGTTGAGAGAGGTGATCCCTCCTCCCTGCTCAATGCTAGTGAGATACACCAGCTGTCCAGTGCTGGGCTCCACAGTACAAGTGAGACATGGACATCCTGGAGCAAGTCCAGCTCTGGGCCATGAAGATGACTAAGGGATGAGAGTATTCATCACATGAGGAGAGGCTAAGAGAGCTGGGACTGTTCAACCCAGAGAAGAGAAGGCTCAGGAGGATCTTATCCACATGAATAAATACCTGATGGGGGCAAGGAGCAGAGAAGACAGATCCAGGCTCTCCTCAGTGGTTCCCAGTGACAGGAAAAGAGTTAATGGGAAAAAAAAAAAAAATAGAAGAAATTCCATCTAGCTAGTAAAAACCTTTTATACTGTGAGGGTGGTCAAACACTGGAACAGGTTGTTCAGAAAGGCTGTGCGGTCTCCGTGCAGTCTGTGACCGTGTATGTGCTTCTGTAACCTTACTCATACAATTATCAACTCTGCCTTCAAACTATATACGAAGACCAGAAGGGCAAAAAGCCAGTCTGAAGGTTATCCCAGAAAGCCTGTCCTCTAACAGTTCACTATTCCAGGTTATGTTTACTAATAAATAATTAGAAAGCGATGGGGAAAAATCTTCAATTGATAATAAAGAAAATATTCCCAAACACTGAAGGGGTTGAAAAAGCCAGAACAAAACATTTAGAGGATTGATCTATGGGAATAAATATTTATGTCATCTGCAAAAGGAGAGCATTTCTATTTATCAGGTGAAGTTATGCAGAGTTGGTTGGTTGTTTTTTGGTTTTGTTTTTGTTTTTTTTACTTTCAAGTACTTAAAAGATTGCTTGCATAAGGCATAGTTAGCTCAGAAAACATGTTAACACAGTGGAAGAGAAATGTACACAAGAACCGGTGGGATCATCTCCTGCTCATTATCTCTGCCCTCACAAAACCTGAAAGTTTTCTTGTATATTCATTTCATACTGTTGTCTCAATTAATTTCACAAAAATGAATTCTCTGTAAGGAAACCTCCAACTTTCAGTTATTCCCAACATCTACACAAAATATTGCCTGAAGGGAGAGGAGGAGGGGAATGAAAAATCTTCTTTTGCTTCAAAAATCCGTTCTTTGAAATGGGGAGCAAATTAAAGGGTGGGTGTCAGGAGGATGGGGCCGGTCTTTACTCAGTGGAGCCCAGTGACAGGACAAGAGGAAATGGGCACAAACTTGAGTATAAGAAGTTCCACCTACACCTGAGGAGGAACTTCTTTCCTGTGAGGGTGGCAGAGCCCTGGAAGAGGCTGCCCAGAGAGGTGGTGGAGTCTCTGTCTCTGGAAACATTCAAAACACACCCGGACACGTTCCTGTGCAACCTGCTCTGGGTGGACCTGCTTTGGCAGAGGGGTTGGACTAGATGATCTCCAGAGGTCCCTTCCAATCCCCATGTGACTCTGTGATTCTGTGCTTAGGTGAGGGGGTAAGAGGAAAATGGAGGTTAAACTGGGTAATAAGTGAGAGAGAAGGGGAGCAAGATGCAAAAGGGAACCCCTAAGGAATTTATAATGCTGATTTTTATACACAGCTACTTAATGCACCCAAAATTGATACAAGGCAGAGGTAATACATGTTCCAGGTTGACACCTGAGTACCCAGGGACAAACAAACAGACAACCTGAAGACAGGTAAACTCATACATGTACCCTGCTCCACATCGCCAAGCTGCTTTCAAAGTGAGCTCTGAACTTAATCTAAGGAGGGTTTTAACAATAAAGGCCAATTATCACAATGATTGTAGAACTGTGTTTTACTGTGGCTTTTAATCACTACAGGGTTTAAGGTTGCCAATTTACTCAACAACATTCTGTATCAATAAAGCACATTATTTATGGAGTACTTAATTAAGAGGAAACTGGGTTCTAATGGGAATCTCCTGAAGTTCTGTCACGCGAGGAGGAGGCTCTTGGTTCAGGGAGTCATAAGTAAAACTAACCATAATACACCAAGACAGCTCAGATGAAACACGCATCATTAAACTTCAGAGAGATGAAGAACTTGCTGTAACAGTAAAAGTTCTATTCTTTTTTTTATTTAAGAAGGTCATAGAAGTTAGGGTATCTAAGCTCAGTATCATTTATCTTCTGGCAGCATCCTGAACCAATAAGGCTTGGGATGCAACATAGGCCTTCCTAAACTGGGGTTCACGGATGACTTTCTGCTGGATTCAGAAAAAGGAAAATGCCCTTTGATTAATCTCTCAGAATGCTGATTATAATGCAACAGATCAAGATGCAGTGCTTATACAACAGTCACATGAAATAGTCTGTTCAGTGTGTGGTATCCATTCACTCCTCATTTACAGGCAGCTCTCCCCCACCAGAACTGTAAAGCTTCTTATTCTCACTTCTCTTCTTGAGACCCAAGTAAGTATCTGACTCCAGTATCACAAAACCATTGACAACAACCACTGCAGTAACAGAGACTACTAACAGCTCATCGAATCTGGACTTTCCCTCTACTACCGTTTCAGAAAAGATTCTTGGGTGAAATTCAAGGTCTCAAGCTTTATTCCTCAAAATGCTCCTTGTTAGAGCAGTAACTATTTGTAATTCTTTTATTATGTAAATGACGTGAATTTCAGGCTGATATTACAGGGTTATAAATTCTTTTTTTACCAAAAAAAAAGAATTTCTTTGGTTTTACATTTGTTTCCATTAAATTGTTTCACATAACTCTCCACAATTTCAACTGTGTCATATTATTCATAAAAGCAGATTTTTCTTTAGTTTATTGCTTCTCTCAGGACTTAAATCAGAGCTTGAAATGTGTGTGTGAACCAATTCTTCTTGTTCACCTCATTTTACATCCAAGCCTACCAGCGGAGCCCTGCTGCTCTTCCAACAGCAGCAGCTCCTGTTGGATTAACAGCCCAGAACACTGTCTGCCTTTATTAACACTCTCCTGATGAACCAGGAGGGTACTTCACAACAAGAAACTCAAAAGAGTCTATATTGGTTTGAAAAGGCTTGAAGAGCATAAATAATGTCATAGTAATTAATTAGTGTCCTGTCTTTACCACGGCTACCAAGTCCTTGACTATTCTCATTATTACGTTTATCTAGAAGCCACTGCATCATCTAACAATCAGTGCTCTCCAATGTAAAAGACTAAAATAATAGAAATAAGAAGCAAATTACCAAAACGACTAAAACTGTTTTCTGAGCTTATGCCAGTATGTTCAAAACAAGCTATTTTAATTACTACTGATGAGTAAAAGCAGAAAAGTCAGAAGTAATGACAACCGAAACACTAAATCACAGTAATTCAGCTAATTTGGGCACTTCTTATTGACGTTCTGTAACTTTTACTTCTAATTCTTTTACTTCATGTCACTGGCTAGCAAAAATTGTAGAAAACTGCAATACAACTTTCCATCATGACCAGGCCTCATCTGACTTATGACCATTTAATTCTTTATTGATTCTTTCTTTTTTTTACTCATACCCCAAATGAGACTGATTCTTTCCCTCTGAAGACAAACACACAAATTTGCTGAGCAGCATAATAAAGCCCATCATGTCTTATAGACAATATTCTCTGTAAGAGCAAACCTCTCCTTTACCTTGACAGATACAATTCAAAATGGGACACGGTGTGAAATCAAAATATTGAAACTGTCAAATATAATCGCTCTTCTGGCACAGCATGCAAAATGCAGCCTTTATTTTATAGACAAGAAAGATGTTTTATTGCTTTAGCAGACCAAGGTCTCGAAGATGACTCAGACTTACCCTGAGGAACACAGAGCCAAAGGCGGCAGATAAACAAAAGCCACACAGACAAAGCCCAGTCTTCTACTGTATGTCAGAGGGGAGTCTGTAGCTCAGAGAGGACAACTTTACTGGTGAGAACTGGAGAGGATGTAAGCATAATACTCCACTCGATCCTCTTCTCTAACAAGCACTATGAAACAAGGGTGGGGTGCTGGAATCATAGGATGCTTTAGGTTGGAAGGAACCTTGAAGATCATGTAGTTCCAACCCCTCTGCCACGGGCAGGGACACATCCCATCAGACCAGGTTGCTCAAAGCCCTATCCAGCCTGGCCTTGAACACCTCCAGGGATTGGGCATCCACAGCTTCTCTGGGCAACCTGTTCCAGTGCCCCACCACCTTCATAGAGCTGCGTTTTTAAGCACACACTAAGATGAACTTTTCTTTCCTGAACCTTTCTCTCCTTCTGTTGTCAAAAGAAAAGGGTTGTTAGCAGTCACAAGAATTCCAGGTTTTGAAACCAGCTGGGTTTGTGTAGTTGTCAAGCAGGGGCACAGAAAGAGACTGCCCCAGGGCCTCACACCTTGGTGATGGCCAAACTGAGGAGGCTTGAGATAAGACAATGGTAAATTTCTGCTTTCGTATACAAGATTAGGAGTGAAGAATGATTGACCAATCATTTACTTTACTCTAGATTCTTCTCTGTTGTTATTTAGAATATAAGGTCTGGCTTATTTCTCAAAAGCTGTGCCAGCTTTGTGAATCATCACCTACTGCCCTTTTCTGCACAGAACTGGAATAAAACAAATATCTCGACTCTACGTGTCAATGGGTTTTTGCACACTGGGTAAAAGAACCCAGAATTGGGACACCAATTCTGATGTTTTTTTGCTCTTCCAGCAACACTAACTTTCCTTTTGCATAGGAACGTAGGTTCCTACACTCTTACTTCCTTCACTCATTTTTCTCTCTATATTTTCATTTTATTAGATTATTTCTTAATACTGCATGTTTCTTTCCAGTCTAAAAAATCCCAGCTCTTTATCTCCTCCATCCCTGAACACAATTTCTGTGCCGAAATCTGAAATGACTGAATGCATCGTCCAAACTTCCCAATTCCTTTCCCCAGAACAGTTTTTGACGCTCTCCGACCTAATCCCCGCTTCTTCCATCTCACACTCATAACAAGGATTACAAACACCTCATCGAGCTCAAATCTCAGGGTCTGCATCATTATCGTCTGCAACACTGGCGCTGTCTGACACAGCTGACCCCTGCTGCTTTTTATTTACACTGCAATCAAGAGAACAACACTTTATTCCTGCTAGAAAATGTCTAATTTTTGGCAACCCCATGCTTTTATGTCTGGCTTGTTGGGCTCTGATTTCAGTTTCCATTGTTGATCCAATCATCCAACCTGGCCAAAGAGCTGCAGTTTTCAGCATCAACCTCCTGGTCTCCTGCCTTCAGCCTCACTTCTGGCCATGGAACACATCCTATTCCTAAGCTTATAGACCATTTAGGTTTTCTGACTTTTTAAGCTTCAGGTCAGGTCAGTCCTGAACACGTTTTTTTTTTGGTTTTTTTTGGTTTTTTTGATCGGGCACTTCCTAAATTACAGGTTTTTGTTGTCTGAAAAATTAGGTTTAATCCAAATTTAATCCATTAGCCAGACACAATGCCCCAAAGATCACATTGTCTACTTGGGATTTTTTAAAATAGGGCGTTATTCCCTTGTTGGCCAAAAGAGTTCTCTACCCTCTTTGCTTCCCTGGATGGTACAAAAGCAGAAGCTCCAGTATTGCTTGCCAGAGAACTGAGCAAATTACTGCTTTTTTATCTTGTACATCTTGCTACTGTTTTCTAAAACGGGAAGTATTGTTTCTCCTAAGTTATATCGGTTATTTCTTTATCAGCACGTTCTGAACAAAATTCAAGACCTTTGACAATAATTAGCTTTGCTTTAAACAGTAGAGAACAAGACTGGGCTTGGAAACTTGTCAGACGTTTCTGAACTGAAGCAAGGCAAAACATATAAAAATTGCAATGAAATATATGCTATGTAAGTATATTTTTTTACAAAAAAAAATATCTCAGACCTGCAACAGAATGCTGTCCTAATACATATTATTTATTTTAAATTATTTTAAACCTGTCAGTGATCATTATTTATGTGTAAGATCCGTAATCCTGCACAAACATCTTAGAAGACTTAGATGTTTTCATCTAGAATAGGTTTCATTTGTATGATCTGAACCAGATTTGAAAAATGATGAATATCCAAGTGATTACCTCTCAGCACGTTTGGTTTTTCAGTAGATTCAGAAAAGCATGTTCTACTCACTGTTAGTTTTTAACGAAATGTATTTACATCTGCAGAACTGTAATTATGTACTTTTTCAGGGCATTAGTATCGCTGAGAGTAGATAAACCATGACCTGCCCCACGCAGCCCACAGGCACTGCGAGTCATCGCTGATCCATTGGTAGGCTTGCCATCTACAGACACAACTTTTGGAAGCCTACATGAAGGCTAAACATGCTTCAGTCTAACTGTTCAATTAGCACATCAGAGTACAATATGTTACTAGAAAATCAGAACTTTTTTTCTGATTTGTTGTATACAACCAGTTTTTACAAATTCAACCGATAGTTTCCTACTGGTTTCAGTTACATTCAGGCTAATGGCTAAACCGGTATTTAATTGGACCTGACACTGTCATTTTTGTGAGACAGGCAGTGGAGGTACCAAGGTTCAATCCTTCCCCAAAAGGCAGTTCAGAGATCAGGACTGCAGAACTTCCTGCTCTTCCCAACACAAACTGAGACCCTAACACTCATTAAATTCCTTAAGGTTCTCCGGAAGAGTGGCACCTCTGGGTCTTCCACACCTAGGAGATGCCAAAATATTACATTCTATATTCTTCAGTTTTACTTTTCATTACATACACAATCATTCTAACTGAAGTACGACACAGAATCCCCTGTTGGGTTAAATTTTCTGATGTGAGAAATACAATCCCATGTCCCTGGAATAATTTCTACAATTTCTACAATTTCTACTATTTCAGTTTAAATTTTTCCACAGTACTCCACACACAATAAGTATTAAAAAACCCCTATATGTTTTTTCTACTATAACATGTTATATCTGAAATTCCTGTATATGATTTCCCAGGAGCTGCTTCCCACTTTGCTGGAGGTGGGACAGGGCCCTTGAGAAGCTCTGATTTGATCACCTGTGACAGTTTCTGGAACCCTCTCGACTTGATACTCTCATACCTTCAGGCAAATTAGTTAAATTTGCTGCATCATTTCCTTCCTGATGATTGTGGGTGAGTGGATCTGTTTATGAAAACATCAGAGGGGAAAGGTACACCAGCAAAAAGGCTGTGTGTCAGGTTTGGAGCTCTCTCCCAAGCATTTTTGAGGTGATTCTGCCCCCTTACTCCACTCTCATGAGACCCCCACCTGCAGTGCTGCCTCCAGCTCTGGGAACCCCCAACACAGGAAAGACATGGACCTGTTGGAACGAGTCCAGAGGAGGGACACAGGAATGGTCAGAAGACTGGAAAATCTCTCCTATGAGGACAGGCTGAGAGAGTCCGGGTTCTTCAGCCTGAAGAAGAGAAGGCCTCCACTGGGTTGTTCAGCCTGGAGAAGAGAAGCCTCCAGGGAGACCTTATAGCCCCTTCCAGTACCTAAAGAGGACCTACAGGAAAGCTGGGGACAAACTTTTTAGCAGAGCCTTGTCCTAGAGACAAGGAGAAGAGGTAATGGCTTCAAGATGAAAGAGAGAAGATTTGGACTAGATATAAGGAAGAAATTCTTTACAATGAGGGTGGTGAAAGACTGGCCCAGGTTGCCCAGAGAGGTGGTAGATGCCCCATCTCTGAAAACATTCAAGGTCAGGCTGGATGGTGCTCTGAGCAACCTGAGTTGAAGATATCCCTGCTCCTGGCCGGGGTTTGGACTAGATGACTTTTAAAGGTCTCTTCTAACCCAAACCATTCTATGATGCCATAAGCAGCTCCAGGAACAACTTAAACCAAAACAATTTTATTTTAACAGTACTGAGACTTCAAAGGTATCTCTTAGAATTTAAATTGCATTAAAACTCAAATAACCTTTGGCCTCAGAGATCAGACATCAACTGCAAGCACAGCTAACATTCAAAAATTACAAATGTATCCACACAATAAATTAACCTTTATGTACCCCTAATTGGTTTCTAATTATCACATGCCACTAAGCAAAAACTCTGAACTGAATGAGTAACTATTGATTGTCCAACTTCTCTCAAATAAAGGCTACGAAAGGTTAAGGGATACACAGCACAAAAAACTTAAGGAGTCTCCAGTGTGAAAAATGTGAATATATATATATGTATATACGTAATCTACAAAAAAGTGTGGCACCAATCTCAGACACAGGTCAGACCTGAACAGAATGGATTAAAATGAATTGCAGAAAGCACACCAGTAACAATTGAGATGCCAATACAGATGTTGAGAAGATCTGATTGTGATGAAAATTTCCCATTAGATACTCGAAACCAGTAAAGTGTCTTTCTAGCATAAAGAACACCCATGAAGGAGATAGGCAAAATGACACCATGAAAGCAAAGAATCTCCTGCTTTTCTGGATCTAGGCAAAAAGACCGGGTAGATTTCATGTCCAATCAGCAACGCCAACAAAGGCATCTTTAAAAGCAATAAGGAACAGCTCGAAGAAACTGAGTATTACAGAATCACAGAATCTTCTAGGTTGGAAGGGACCTTAAAGATCATCTTGTCCAACCATCAACCTAACTGACAA
>JAOQGH010000012.1:148475938-148491844 GCA_025769975.1 Gallinago jamesoni
AGCTTGGTGTCGTCTGCGAACTTACTGAGGGTGCACTCGATCCCCTCATCCAGATCATTGATAAAGATGTTAAAGAGTTTTATATTGGAACTCGTTTTTATCTTTGAAGGCAAAAAAAATATATAAAAAACAAATCAAACCAAACAAATCCTTTTAAAAATATTTTTTTTAAAGAGAGAGATTTGAAAAATAAAGGGCAAAAAGTCATTAGGCTAGACACCATATTTCCTGGATCACTGTCAGTTAAGGGAAGACTTTGAGCATCCTACACAACGCGCTCATCAGCTGCTCTGTAGGAAACCTTCCTACTCCTTTCATCATTCGGGATCGAGTCCCATCAGAAGCTGAGATAAACATTTGGACTTCTAAAAACTGCTCTTCAAAGACATGGGAGTGGAAGGCACATAGCAGCTTAAAAGAATCATGTCTTAGAAAACTCAGTCCTTTACAGAAAGAGTACACTTAATACTAGAATTCTGTTCTTTGTCAAGTTAGTATATTCCTTAAAGACAATATAATAAGTTATCTCAGGTGGAGATAAAACCTCAGAATCCTTTTTAACAAAGGTAAAACAGAAGCACAGGAAGCATTTTGTCAAAATCCTTCCCTCTGAGAAATTTTAGAGAACACTACTTTTAGTCAAAGAAGTTATTTCATAAGCAGAAAGAACAATAAAGTCTGTTTCATAAGGATTTGTGGTTTTTGACTCTTCTCGATCAGATTAGCCTCAGACTTGGTTTCTCTACTTTCCCTGCCAAAGAACCAAAAACCCCCAGGTGTCAAATCAAATATACATTCACTAAATTGTTTCTGTCTTTCTCAGAATGGGGATAGTGATTTTGCTCTTTCTCCTCTACCCATCGACAGTTTAAATCTATCTTTGAGACCTCTAGTCTTCAGTTTACTGGTGAATTCAAAACTTAATAGAGACAGAAGAGAAAAAGCAAATTGTATCACATTTGTTTTGTCGGAAAACCAGATTCAGAAAAGGCAGCTTGGAAAGGTCAGGCCGAGCACTAACCCTTGCCATAACTCCTAGTTTCCAGGTTCTGATAATGAAAACATTCACACCCAAAGCAAAATGGTCTTAAATAAACTTTCTGAGTACTTAAACTATAGTTGTTGTCATTAATAATACAAAGGAAAAACTTCAAATGGCTCAAGCTGTCAAAAGCTTATGATTTATATTTGAACACATGAAGATAAAATTTAATGTCACTTTAAACAAATTAATTTTCGTTTCAGATTTTCTTAGGTCATTACCCTCCATGAGCTTTCACAAACCGCTTGCAGTGAGTCATTCATAAATTGGACTTGTACGGCAAGAAGACGCAGAAATGTGTAAACTGCATGAGTACTTCATTCAGTTTCCAAGTCTCCTTAGTTACCTGGAATTATCTAGAACTAGGATTTAATAGACTCCAAAGCAGATTCTGAAAAAGCCACACCAAACACCCATTGCACACTAACTGAAATTCTTTTTAAATCATGTATATGACTAACTTCCACTGAAACTTGCTATTTCTGTAGACTTTTCTCCAGTACCTTCTGCTTGTCAAGTATTTGGTCAGTGTTTTAGTAAAGGATAATTTTTCCTGTGGTTTCCACTCTAGGCCAGCCTTCTGCTGAGTTATCACGAATAGCTCTTCCTAAAAATCTCTCCTCCTGCAGCCACACTCCAAGATTGCTTTGTTACATACATTGATCAAGATCCTCTAATGCTTACTTGGTCAAGAAAATGCATTATTTCCAAAACTACGCTACCTGTTTGGAATCAGCCAGGATTCAATCTTATTATTACAGATATTTTTTTGTTTCTGTTATTTCCCTCTATCTGGGGCATTGCACAAGGCACTGAGGGTAGAGGGCTTAGGATGAAACAGTATTTTATGAACAATAAAACATGGAGTTCATAATGTATGTTCACATGTTCACAACGTATTATATTCCATTACTGTATCAAAATTATTTTTATACTTCCCCAACAATAATAAAATTAGTATTTATGATATTTTGAGTATACTCATTTAGTGGGAAGTGCACCTGCCCAAGGCAGGGTGTTGGAACTAGATGATCTTTAAGGTCCCTTTCAACCCAAATCATTCTATGATTTTATGTATTAGATATATTCTGTATGTCTAAGTATAAGATCTGAGAACGCTTTCACTGCTGGAACTTAAATTAATATTTTCTTCCTTTTCTGTATCTTTGTATTATTCCGTAATCTTCTGCAATTCCTGCAGCAGCAAGTATAAACCTTAAGTACAGACCAGAATCACTTTGTGTCAGGGAGAACACACACAGGAAAAAGACATCCCATTGTCAATGGATTTATAAACAAAGTGGAGATATGAAATTGCTGAGAAGAACAAAAATTATAGTTAATAGTCAACACAACAGAAAAGTCAACACAAGAAGAAAAACTCTTCAGTATGTGTTCAGCTAGAAATTCTTTTATGCAGAAAATGAATATAATTTGCTATGTAAAATTAAAGTTTAAATGCCTCAAAAGCTTGAAAAATTATAACAGCATGTGAATGCTGTTTTGTTCAATCCATATTTAATTTTAGATTTCCAGCAGGCCTCCGGCATTCCCAGAACTGACCATGGGAAGAAACGATTTGCCTTTCCCAATGCTGTAATTTTCTACGTGACGGTAAATCATCACTTTACATTTCAGACCGCTATTGCTGATGTATTTAAAGAAAAAAACTTGTGAAAATCTTCAAGCTGCTCTTTAGCCATCCCAGCTCTTGGTACCCCTGCGTGTCTATCGACGTTCAGGTACATGGCACATGTTCAGCTGCTGCCAGGGCAGTGAATTCAGCACTCAACGGCTACAGCAAACCCAGGAAGGCAGGTGGTTGTGTTTCTGCTCTCGGCACTTTCTTGCTGAATGACAGCCAGAAAATCGCTTACCATTTTATCTCTCAGGCCCCAGATCACAACATACACCTCTTTTGTAACATACTTAAGCGTAGGGGTGAAAAAATATGTGAGACGGACTTTGTTATTGCGGTTTGCTACCTGTTACATTAAATGACTGAAGTTTCCAAAAAAATACTAGTTCTGAATTCTTTTGCTGTTCAGAAATATCAAGTGAAGAATACAGGAAAATCTAGAAAGCTCAACAGCGTGTTAGGAATTGTAGCATCGAATACATGAGGAAAGAGAACGAACCGGCTTCACAGGGGCAAAATACCAATTTTATATCCCACAAAGCTCTGTTACCTTCATCTTAAATTTTATGAAAGGCCAATTTACTGTAAACAAGCTATAAATCCTGTCCACCTACTTAGCATACACTTGTCCTCCATCTTATCCTTCCAGCTGAAGGAGGAGAATTAAACATGCTGGAAGCCAATGACAATATTCCAGAGCTTTCCATTCTGTTTTTTTAATGAGAAAGAGGATTTTGATCAAAGTTATACACCAGAAAAAACAATGCTGAATGAAACACACTTCTGGAGAGCCCCTGAGCAGGTATATAATTCCCAAATATCCTTTTTTGGGGTTGGTTTTTTTTTTTCTTTTTCAAATTTTCCACAGGGAACTGTCTAGCTTTGTAGCAAATTTCCATTCGCAGACATGAATTTAAAGTCTTTGTAAATTCCTTCTGACAAAG
The DNA here is from genome assembly GCA_025769975.1 of Gallinago jamesoni. Classification (NCBI taxonomy): domain Eukaryota; kingdom Metazoa; phylum Chordata; class Aves; order Charadriiformes; family Scolopacidae; genus Gallinago; species Gallinago jamesoni. Next base: position 148,479,564 of record JAOQGH010000012.1, read on the forward strand.
CATGGAAAGAAAATTAAATTGTTCTAAGAAGCTCTTGTGGATGTATTCTTGGGCTTCAAAGCAATTGAATGCATTAGTCTTCATGTTTTCAAGGAAGTCAACTGTGAATAAACATTTCTTACATCTTTTAAGCTTGCTGTGTCCTAAAATTAAGTTTTGATCTACATCAGGACTGAAGACATTAAAATAGAAAGCTTAATGTTAAAGACTGTGAAGTTTTAAGAAAAACTCGTACGTCTCAAAAGAAAGGTGGTGGTCAAATGACTACTGGCTGCACCTTTGGGTGAACTCTGCCAGGTAGGAATTGGCCGAGTGTAAAACAGGGGATTGAACGTGTATCTGTGTCCTTCGCGTTCCTGAGAAAGCTGAGAATCCTCTGTCCCTTCCCCTCCCCTAATGGCAGGGTTTGATTTACTCCTATCATGTTGTCTTCTTTATAGCTACATTTTGCGCCTTATCACAGCTGCAATCACACTCCTCGCTGTTCAGCAGAACTGAACTGTTCCTTCCAAGCTATCAGAAGTCACAGCACTCGTCAGTCCCCCCATTCTACTTGTGACTCCTCTGTACCCATGGCATCAACGCTCCGGGACTGCTCCTCAACTCACCGCTCTGCTCCCTCAGTCCTGAGCCTGGAAAATGTAACTGAAGTCAATCAAGCAATTAAGAGTCCTTAGCCCCTGGCAATGCTGTAGAAGCAGTCCTCTGAAACCCTCTGAAACAGCCACAGGAAATTAAAGGATGATATCATCAGCCTACGTATAACTTTTCAATTCAAGCTGCTGTACCAGCGTACGCCACGGAACTGCATTCCTACTAATATAGCACCTGTCCCAGGTGCAAATATAGCACAAGGCTCACTCTCATTGTGCAACCTTCTGTTTATTAGACACTTACTTCAAATTAGCTTTTCAGTTCTTCAGGATATGGCTTATTTCCTTGTATCTCTGCTGGTAGTAGTTCCTGGCAATAAACACCATGACTAATATTTGGTAATAACCAACAGTAGCAGCCTGCATGAACCAAAACCGTGTTTCAAGAGCATCGATATTATTTCATATCAAAACATCTGAAGCACAAAACAGGTAACATTTTAGTCACCACTGAAAGTTATGATTTAGATTTTTCTGACCAAGCACTAAAGAATCAAATGTCGAGTTCAGCTGCCAATTAGTCGTGCCCTGTAAAGCATTTTCTCACCCGCAGCCATTCTGCCAATTCATTCCATTTAGGATCCTTAACTTAAATAGAGGAGGAGGGGATGAGTTAAAAATAGCAGCAGCCAAAAAAAAAAGCGCCAATTAGTAGGAATTGCCACAATAACCTTTGTCAGGATAAATTTAAGGTATAAGGCTCAGAGATAGTTACTATGGCAACCACAGGCACTCGCAAGGTACCATTAATGAGAAATGTAGTATCTGTCACACAAGGAAGTAGATGCAGCCGCAGCCTGACAGGCTATTTAAAGACACTGTTTTCTTCCCTGCCCCCCCCCCCTTATTTTTTTTTTCAAAGAGCAGCAGGAAAGTAAACTGCTACACCAGTCACTTTAATCTGTGTATTTTTCTAATTCAATATTCTCTTTCCACTTCTTCAGGCACTGAACTGTTAAGACCTCAACGTAAGCTGGATGGGAACGGAAGGGGTTGGATTTACGGGCATTACCTGCGCTTTGGCTGCTCTTTGCAGAACAGATTTAGCTCCCACAACTCATACAAAAAACTCCAAGTAGCAAGAGGTGAAACTCTTCACCCAGCTACCGAAAGAGATACAGCCACGGGAATTACCATAAAATAATGCTGTTTTCCTGAGCTGTGAAACAAGTCATTCTGAAGGTAACAACAAATATTTATAAAAAAAATTTTATAAATTCTCTTATTTGCCAACACCAAGTGCAATTGTTATCTATACAAATTATATTTTACTAATCGGAAACCATCTCAGCTATATGTTCTAAACACACACAAACAAGCAGTCAGTGTGAACAGCTTATAAAAAAAGAAGGTTTCTCCTTTTTCTACACAAAGTCCATTTCGTTTCCCTCTCTAGTTTTTACCCAAAAAAAAGTCAGTTTCAAACCTGGACCATCACTGCCACCACAAGCACCCTCATTAAAGACAAGTCTGCATTAACTCCTTACTGTACACAAAATGACACAGTTCCCATCAGGACCCTAAATAATATGTTTATATTTTTTAATAATATTTTTATATTTTCATGTGAAAAAATGAAAAAATGAGTGCTGCTGCTACTCCTTGGTACCTGCCCTGCAGTGTTGCCTCCAGCTCTGGGGACCAAAACATAAGAACAACATGGATCTATTGGAGTGAGTCTAGAGGAGACCACAAAGATAATCCAAGGGCTGGCGCCCCTCTGCCGTGAGGACAGGCTGACAGAGTTGGGGTTATTCAACCTGGAGAAAGCTCCAGAGAAACCTTAATGTGCCTTCAAACCTGAAAAAGGAGCTTATAAGAAATACCAAGAGAGACTTTTTACCAAGGCATGTAACGATAGGCCAAAGGGCGACAGTTTAGAACTGAAAGAGGGTAGATTTAGATTGAACACGAGAAAGAAATTTTTCATGCTGGGATTTCTGAGGAACAGGTGGCCCAGAGAAGCTGTGGCTGCCCCATCCCTGGAGATGTTCAAGGCCAGGCTGGATGGGGCTTTGAGCAACCGGCTCTAGTCGGAGGTGTCCCTGCCCATGGCAGGGGGGTTGGAACTTGATGATATTTAAGGTCCCTTCCAGCCCAAAACATCCTATGGTTCTACAATTTCAAAATACACACATGGATGGAAAGGTTTGTTCAAAATACCACCATTCTCAAAACCTGGGCCTACTGAAAGCAGGAAATCATCTGCCCCAGGACCACAGGGATACACCTGGTTTATCTACTGTCTCATTCACTGCTCATGTTCACTACAACTTCCTCTACGTATCATGTGAAGTTTCTTCTTGATCCTTCATGCAGCAGAAGAACTATACTAGAAGGATCTTCTCCTAAGAGCTCAGAAATTACTATCAATAAATCACTCAACTGTATTTCAGTATCTTTATCAATCCCATAAAGGCAGCTTCTCTCCTTTTAAACATCGCAAATTAAATACTAAAATCTTTCTTTAAATAATACATCTCCCAAAATCAAAGCAGTCAAGAGAACACAGTATGAAAACCCAATCAGCAGGAGCTTTTTTTTATTTAAATAGGTTAAATGTGGTCTTGGCAACTTAGCAGCCAAGCTTTCACACTGGTTTTAGCAGGTGTTAGATCTCCTTGAAGCTGCGAAAGCTCTGTCAACTCATCGAGAGATGCACAACTCATTAAGACCATTTTGACACAAAAAATAGGGCCAAAAACCAAGATCCCCTGATGACATAACCCTGGAAGGAAACTTTGGTGATCGGTATTTTACATGTTAGGCCCTCATTTCTCAAAGGGAAAGCTTTTAGCTGAGATACACCCATGGTGGGGACTTTACCATACATGTTTTACAGCAAGTATTGACAGAATTTACACTCTGCCACGTGTTCTGTGGAGTTGACATATATTTCAGTTTGAACTGAAAAACAAAACAAAAAAAAAACAGACAACGAATAAACACTTCAGGAAAAATACAGATGACCTAGTAAACTGTTATAGCAGGAGTAATTTAGAGAGAAAAATTTCCTCATGCAGGCAATGACTCAGTAGATTCTTTGCAAAACAAGATTAGTTTCTGGAGACTTACACAGCTAGGAGGAAAAAATATTTTAATTGTATTAAAGCATGTAGCCACACTAAAACACTGGTCGAACTCTATTGTGTTATTCTGAGTATATCTCATTTCAATACATACCTGAATTTATCCAGATTATAATTTTTAATTTTGTCATGTAATTTATAATGCTTCCATCTGATTTTAAAATTATTAAAGCCCAGGTGGCTGTTCCTGCTTGTCCACTGCTTTCCCCTCTCAGTTAAAGGGCCAACCTACAACTAACTGACTGGCATCAGCACAATTCATGGGAAAGAAAACTCTGAAAGGAAGAGGAAAATGAGCAATGGGGAAACAGAGAAATACCTGAGAGCATTTGAAGAATCTGAAAGAGCACCTGTCACCGGTGAGGAAAATCTCTATTCCACCCCCAAAGAATCTAGTACCAACAGGATCCAATCCATTACCACCTCTTCTCCTTGAAGCTGCACTTCAGCAGCAGAAATCCTGCCTCAGCCCCATGTGTGGGAACACTCCAGAAACCTTCAGGTCAGAAGCCAGGAAGAGATCTGCAGATAATAGCAAAATCTTCCCCAAGTAGTAAATAACTTCGTTTGGGAAGATAAGAATCAATAAACCAGTTTCCATTTAACAATTTTACCAACAGTTATACCAGACAGCAAAATTTTAATGCCATAAATAAAAGTGGAGCGGAAAAAAAATAAAAAACAAACCAAAAAAAGAAGATACTACCAATCATCTCAGGCTATTAAACTTCCAATAGTTTCATAATTCATTCTGTCATTTACAATGTGGACCTGCTTTTATTTTTTATTTTTTTCCTCCTTCAAGTGTAACAGCATCTACAATGCTTGGTGGTATCAGCTTCCCTTTTGCAGATATTATCTTCCAAGCACTTCATTCCAACTTAAATAGTTTTCAAGTATCACCTTCTCATTAACTGAGATCATACCAAAGAACTGAAAACATCCTACTTCTGCTCAAAAAGACGGGTGTTTTGAATTCAACTGCTACAGAACCCTGGGCAGCATTTTCATAGAGGGGTGTATTGAAACCTGCATCCAGTTCCTAAGAGGTGAAAGACAGCTCAGAGCTCAGCATTCACTATTTAAAGTTTGGATGCTTTGTCCATCCTGTTCATCACTTTGGATTTATTGAGGCTGAAGAGTTCCCAATGTCCCAATGTATCCCCTTGTCCTTCTGTAAGAGGCTGCGCAGCCCAGAGTCTGGCCCAGGTCCTAGAAAGGCTCCAATAATGACTTGATGACTAGAATAAAAACTGATTATTTACTCTTTGTTACCTTTCTCTTTACCAATTAATGACTTTGCCTTCTTACCCCACAGCTACTTGGATTCTCTATAAGCCTTTGGTGGGGAACACTGTCATGTGTCAACAATTACATTAAGTAGATCTTCCTTATCCACAAGCCGGTTAGCTCCTTTAACAGAACTGCAATGGATTTATGAGCTACAACTTCCCTGAATAAAATGGTGTTTATCCTTTCCCAGTTCAGCACACTTATCTGATGCAGACGTAAAAAAGAAAAACTGAAATAAACCTTCTTTATTACAAGCCACCCTCTTTCCTGAGAGTACTCACTTAAGATTCAACATATTAAATCTGGCGTGTTTCCATAATGTCGGGATCTTTCATAGCCTGAAAGCACTATATAAGACAAGGAGTAATTTAAAAAGCATATATATGGAGCTTTTAAACACACCTGCCACACGAGGCAGAAATCAAAGTACTACAGGATTCAGATTTAGAGTCCCTCTCTCTCAAGTAACAGTCCTTCTGAGGGCCAGAAAATTGAACAACTCCCATGATCTTGTTGGAGAACCCTCTGTTATTTTAAAAAAAAAAAAACAAAGCTAGAGCAGAACTCTTCATTTTTATTACAGATGTCAGCTGTAAGAAAACAAATAAGAAGCAGTACGCATTTTTGAAAACTGTGCTGTGGACCAAGAGCTCACCAAGCCAGTGGGGGTGAAGCTCTCCCTTGGGAAGATCCAGCCATTGAAAGAGTGGGCTGGAGTGGAGACAAACTGGCCATTAAGGTGACCCCATTCCCTCCCAAGGTTATTCACTCCCATAGGGAAAATCATACATTGCATTCAAATTTATCAGAATGTTGGGTTTAGAGCTTATAAATTCCTGCATTATTCCAAAGAAGGCTGCAACTTTTTGCCTACAATCCCAGTTAGTGCAGTGGCATCAGGAGAAAAAAAAGGCAAACAAAGACTCCAAACCAACTTCTGGAGACACCTTTACAACTGCAAAACAAAAATGTGATAAAAAGCAGTGTTTGTATACTATAGCATTTACAGAACCTCTTTCAGTGATCTTTTCAGATCACTGTTGTTTGAGTTTTCATTTCCAGTTAACAAAGGAAGGAGTAAACGGATGTCAAGACTACAGAAAAGTGCTGAAGTGCTAATTTTAAATGACTGTTCTCTTTGAAGGAAAGACTGAGAAAACAGCCATTTTAATTATACTTGTGATCATCTAAAATAAATTAATAGGAATTGGGTATTTTTATTTCCAACTTCAGGAAATCTACGCCGTACCATCATGATCTTTTACAGAACATCAGAGAGCAGGCAGAAAGCCAAATCAGTGCAACATCTGAGTGTAAGTTTAATAAATCCTTTGGCCATTAGAGGAGACACAACTGGCAGCCACTCAAGACAATCTTCTTTCATCCCATTAATGCAGTCACCGTGTCTCCACAGCCGCAGAACACAGCAAGTGCTCCTAAATACAGATAGTGCTATAAGGCTAAATTAATGTATTTATCTACAGATATCGATCAAACCAGGTGTGACCTGGAGCTGTACCTACACCCAATTGCTCACTCTTTTACTGGCAGCATGAACAAAAATGTACTGCAAAGTGTTAGGTAGAGTTTTCCCCGAAAATAAAGATGATGGGTCATCAGGAAATGGAGCAAAAATATTTAGTTATCTTCAACATTTGAACCTACAATCTCTAAAGGTTCTACGCATCCATAACACCCTTCACTCCCTATTTCCATGTCTCCAAATACCATATTAGAAGAATTTATTGGGGAAATATATTCCACGGCAATTTTTCATCGGTTAGATGAACATCATGTTCGATGAACATACAAGGCACCAGGTTTTAGGTACAAGCGAACAGAAAAAGCAATACATCTAATCAGACCTAAGAAGGAGGGTTGTGCAAATATGAGTTACTCCCAATAATACACTACTTAAAATTATATGAGAGTCTGGAGGCCAAGAGTCTTACCATAAACTGGCACTATGCCATCCGTAACAACAGAAAAATAAAGGAAGAACAGCTAAAGAAAGGAATTTGTCCTCTGGAGGGGAAAAAAGAAAAAAATTAAAATAAAAAGGACAAATGTTGGGAAGACAGTAAGAGCCTTAAAGGACAAAAGAAAGTGATAGAAGAACCAATTCATATGGACATGTGCCCGTAACACTGTTGGCTTTGGGAAGAGCGAGTTTATCAATGCGTAGGCATATTTTCAAATTAAAGACTATTTTAGGTTGGAAGGGACCTCTGGAAGCCATCCAGTTCAGACCCCCTCACTCAAAGCTAGGCCAACCTTGAAGCTGGCCACAAAGACTCACGTTTGCAGCCCAGCAGGGTGCAAGAGAGAGGTATTTGCTGCAACCCTGCTCCCACCCAGGCACCACACAGCTCTCTTCACCCACCGTGCCTGAGTTAGGCAGGACCCCAACATCAACTAGATAAGAAAGAGTTCTGAAATAACCTCTGCAATAACAATGTTTGCAGCCTACCTTGAGTTTAGTCCTCAAAGCAAGTCTTAAAGAAATTTGGGCCGTGCCAACTGTATTAGTAGAGCTGCAGATAAGCACCTCTCTACTTGTCTGTGCTCATCATCTGTGTGACACCTCCTTTCACCTTGTGGTTGTCTATCATCGTTTCACTTGGTATTCCCGGGTTTCTAATTTGGACTCTAGTAAAAGGTGTGCTGACCACTGAGTAGATTCAAGACAAAACAAATTTTGATTAAGTTTCCACCTCTCAGAAATATTGACAAACACCAGTGGAAAAAACAACCTTTCTCTTTCAGTGCTCAGAAAGTCCATCAGAAAAAGAATAGGCAAATGCCAAATTTTCCATGGAATCATTTCTTCCCATAAATATTGGCATATTTTTATTAATTCCAATGAGGAGACTAACGCCAAGTGAAAGGTTGATAATATTCACCTTCATTCTCCCCTTTTCTACATCATCCTCTAATGTTGAAACATGATTTTCTGAAACTACAGTACGAATCTATTGGCTTGGATATGTGTGAATTAAGGGCAAGCACAAGCCACCTCAACTATGACTTCCTTCAGGAAGCAGTATTTTTTCCTTTTTAGCCTGTTGCTCCATTGTTACCTAACAAAAGAAACATTTATGGATTTTCTTACATTGGTGCTTTTTCTTCCACGTATCTTGCACAAAAAATGAAAACTAATAATAAAGTATTTGCGCTTCAGCCAATTTTTTAATAAGTTCGCACTTTGTCAAATGCTTCCACTAATGTGCCTAGCATCCAAAAATTTCAATAAATAAATAATTTTTCCAAGTATTGAAGAAATGAAGGAAGGAAAAAGTCTGGTTTCTTTTATGAAAATAGATAACACCTACCCCAACTCTTTTCTAAATCTGAATTCTGAAATCAATTATTCTGACATGTTTCAAGAGAGAGCTTTCGAACCCTGCACTTCCTACAACCTGTGATCTGCTTGTGATTTAAGGAGAAAATGAAGATTGCTATTTTGAATTCTGAGTGATTTATAGACCATCTAATCTAGGATAGCAAACTCATACTGTATCTGTGTGATATTTTGTTTAAGAGCCAACCTATCTAGCCGTGTTTATGCTGTACTCTATTAAACTTAATAAATCCTGTCAGAGACAAACTTGGCCTGCGCTCACCAACCTCCCGTTTCCCCAGCTGCTAGAAATAGTGAAAATTGGGTCTCCTGAGGTCAAGTCAATGTCCAGAGAGGTCAGAAAAACTGCCACGCAGGCTAGATCCAGCCAGTTAGCCATCCCAGGTTTAGAAAAACAGTCAAATTGCTTACTTTTGAAGAAGTAAGAAGAAGAGAAAGATTTTCTGAGAAGTCATATATTATCTAAGCAGTTTCCTACCCAGTGTAGCATCCTCCAATTTGTATAAGCAATACACTGAGTCTTTCAAAGGAAGCTGGGAGAGGGGAGAAACACCTTACACAGACAAAGCTGAGAATGGGGAGAAAGACTCCCTATCAGCAATTAGAGAAGGCAGGTTTATCTGTGTTCCAAATATGTGTAGTTTTGGCAGAAACAGACAATGCTGAATTCAAATGAAAATCACAGGAAAGAGATTCTCTTGCACATTGGCTATAGAAATACACCATAAATATATATTCAGGACAAAAGGATGATATTGTGCTGGGGAGGGAACAGAGGGAGGAAGAGGTGTCTATTCATGTATTTGTTGCCATAAAGCTATGAGGGGATTTGTTTTCCTATCAGCAATTACAGGGACAGAACACTGGAAAAGGTCTTCCTGTTGGAAACTGCAGCAATGGCAGGCAGGTCTTCAGCAATTCCACTGAGGACACCTTAGAAGCATCCAGGTTCTTTGCCTCCACTTCTCCCTGAGAGACACTGCTGAACAATCTGATGCCGTCTGAGGCCTGAAAAATCTCTTCATTTCTAGCCATATTCATGGACAGCTCAAAGTTCGATTTTTTTTTGGTGCCCTCACCCCCCTTAACCTTGAAAAGAGAGCTCTTCTCTGCCCCCAACTTCATAGAATACGTTAATAATTCCTTTTAAATTTAACTGTGCTTATCAAACCATAGTCAACGTCTGCATTATTTTCATCCGTTATCTGCATCTTCTACCATTTGATCTTGTCTTTCTTATACACGCGTGACCAGAACAGAATGTCAGAATTGTCACTTATTTCCCTATTTCCATTTACCTCTCCTGTTCTCAGATCACACTTGGGTTTTCGCAGTACACTCACCCTAAGGTGGTGGAAAGCATCTCCTTTCAGCGAAGGAATTCCTTGAGTGCTCGAACTATAAAGCAGTCCAAACCCAAATTTTCTTCTTCTTAGTCCCTCTATTGCTCTTTATTTCCTATTATGTTTATTATTTTCTCTGCCTATAATTTTTGCAGATTCTTCCTGTAACATCTCCAATTTTTGCAAAGTGCTTTGAAATAAATATCAATATTACAACTGGATCATACTATGGATCTGACCAGTGCTAGATATATCACCCTTTCCTTCCTGAACAAACATTTCCTTTCCAATTTATTGAAAAATAACTAATTATTCCCTCAAAATTAAGTGGTATATTTAAAGATTGCTTTGGCTATTAGTAAAAAAAAAAAAAGGCAAGTCTTAAAAAAAATTAAATGCGTGTTTAACAAATGCCAAGTAAAAGACAAAATAAAATTGATTACCGTGAAAACAGCAGGTGAAATTGAGAACTTCGTGTTCTAGTTAATACATCCTTTGATGTTTTTTAATTTGACCTGAAGGTATATCAGAGACTTTCAGCTTGTCATGGATTTAACATGAAGACCCAAGAAAATTGCTGTGAATTTTTTTTTCTCTTGATAACAGCATGCAAAGGCTCAGTCATAACAGCTTTGTCTTTAAAACATAAACTGTATCAGCAACGTAAGGAAAAAATCATGAATCTCTCATACAGACCACATGCCCTGTCATAAACAGAAGCACAAATTAAACACTAACTTGGCAGCCACAAGAAATAACAATCATGATTTACTTACACATGGACAATAAATTTATTAAGAGAACTTACGGTTTAAAAATGGGCAGAATTTCTAACTCATACCCTCTGGAAGAGGACTTATTTCAAAATGTTTTTAATATATATGTGCATTGTTAACTAATACTGCAGAAATTGCAGTGTACCACATCAAAGTCTTCGCAGCTCAATTAATCAATGCATTTAAGTAAAATAATTAAGCAGTACTCAATGGCCCTCATTAATAATATGCACGCAAAGGACTTTTAAAAAATTCTTTCCATGGATGAAGAAAACACCATACTATGTGATAAGAGGTATAAAAATGAAAATAATTATTCTCGACTCATTAGAACATAACAAAAAAAAATTATTTAAAAATAGACGGAGTCAGTACACAAGTCCAGTTATAAAAAAAGGAGAAAACAGCTATATTTCTGCTGACTTCAAAAAAAAACAAACAAAAACACACACCAAAGATTACTATAGTGGATACATATAAGTAACTACTTATTTAACTTTGTAACTCTGTGAAGAGGCCAACCCAGCAAGAAGATTGGCAATTCTTAACTTCCAACTGGTGACTTTGCTACAGTAATATTTCTTCAGCCTGTTTTTTTCCTCCCAGACTTCCAGATTGAAAAATTAAAAATCCCACCACATTATTTCACATGGGCATTCACATGGATCACCAGTACTTGTTAGAACCTGTCCCTTTTGCACAAAAGCCTCCACCATTTGAATTACCAAGAAAAGGACTTCCTCGTGTATGATGGCCTGTACAGGTGATACACCTTTTCAGAAGCTTCAGAACTTTTTACTGTTCTCCAGGAAATACAACTCTCAGAAAAAGTTAGATTTCACTCCAGCATCTAGTGGAGAAGGCATCCTCTCTGGTTGGGAAGATGCCCGAATGATCCTTCACAGATTCTCCATGACTGACACCATCTGACCCTTTTCTCCAGCTTCTTCCTACCCAGGTCCTGTTGGCTTTTCATTTCTTAACTCCTCACCCTAGTTCTATTCCTGGGCAGTCTGAAGCTTTAATCCCTACGCTCCTCACACCAAGGCCAAAACAGTCTGAAAACTCTCATTTAGTCTGAAAGTCTTCTATCTACAGCCACCATCTGTGGAGTCTCATATACATGGAAGGCTTTAATTCAGTTGTGTTGCACCACAAGGACAGATGAGAGGATTGATCTACTCTGACCATCACCACGATAAATCTTCCACTGGTGATGATGTTTGCTGTTCCCGAATGCCAGACACACCACACACAGAACAGAAATGTAAAGGCAAAGCAGGGTGTGTGGAACAAAATGAGATATCCTGGGGCACATAATGAGATAACATCTATTACCATAAATTATGAAGTGATTTATGCATAAATGAGGGTTGTCGTGAAATTTAATTTTAATGGTTTGATAATCAAGTAAGAAACACAATAATTACCATCTCCAAGTTTTTCAATAAATTAAAATCACTTCTAGTGGCAACACTTTTTTTGTTAACATCCATAATACAATTCCCCTCCTGGAGCTGTCTGCTATATTCTTCCATCTCAGACCAACTGTTGAGTGTCACATCACTGGGATAAACACGTTCAGTTGTACTGCTGATTACATTCAATGTATTTCTACATTCAGAGCAAAGCAAGTCTTGTAGATGTAAAGCAGCAAAACAAATTTGATTTTGAATCCATTTTTGTCATGATATCAGCTGGGCACTCCATACAGCTGAGAGGGAACAGTCTAGGAGGTTTCTGGAGTGTGTCGGGGATAACTTCTT
>JAOQGH010000012.1:148492046-148520595 GCA_025769975.1 Gallinago jamesoni
TGTTTTTTTTTTTTTTGTGGTTGGACTCGATGATCTCTGAGGTCCCTTCCAACCACCACAATTCTGTGATTCTGTGAAACCTAATTATATTTCCAGGATTTCATTGAAGGGCTCTCAAAAACCCTTACCCCTTTCTTCTCTTCAACAGGCCACCCCACGGGGAAGGGAGGGTAAATTTCCCTCCTCTTCCTTCTCTCCTCCAAATGAGTCTAAGTTCTCTCTCCTCACCATCAAATCTTCTGAGAAAAGGCGGCCTCAAAGTAAAAACATATCACTAATTGTCCCATAACGAGAAACAAAGGAACGTTTCAATATGGAAACCAAAAAGGGGATTATGAAGACCACTAAGTAACATCTTGGGATACAGGAAAAAATAAAAAGCTGATCCTTTCCATTTATGTTTCTGCACAAAGTATAATGATAAAAGACAGAGAAACAAGTGAAGAAAATAATCACTGAGCCCAAATTATCATTTCTTACTATAAAATGATGGGAAGCAAAAAATGATGGGATGCCTCTCAGAAACACTACTTACATACATATCTGAGAACAGTTACAAGGCACACACCAAATATTTCAAATCAATGGCCTAAAAACTACAATAAATTGTACAATTAAGGTTTTGTGAAAACTAAAATGATAATCTTTACTAGTCAGCAGAGTAATCTTACTGTACAAAAAGCCATATACTGTCCAGACAGTATTTTAATGGCCTGAAGACGTCACTTTTCATTAATAGAATACCATTTTAACATACCACATGCAGTGCAATTGTAATGGCTATTGTCTCCCTATCTCTAAGTTAATTAAGTAAACTTTGCTTCCAACCTTAAAGTAAAAGGAGTAGGGAATCTATGTGTTTGATCCACTTCTAATAAATATAAATAAGCCAGAGAACAGGAGGGAGCTAGAATGGATACCATAAGATGGATACCAGAGACTGCCCTGCATGGACTCTGCCAGTATTTATCTGCTGATGATCCCAGACTTTTTTTTTGGCATTTCTGCTTCCATCTCCTACCCTCCCCATTTCCAGCAGCATAGTCAGTTGTGGATCTTAGTCATAAATCAAGTGTGTTATGGAAAGTGCTTTAATAAGTGCAGCATCCTGAGCCTTCCACTGTCATTCTTCATTTTACATAAAAGCAATGGAAAAATTCCCTGCAAATTCCCACAAATTCCCTCTCACCAGGCACAGGAGGACAAAACATACTCTACAGCAATGGCTCCATAATATAGGAAAGAGAAGCAACACACCAGAGACTTCCAAGTTATTTTACATTCTAAAAATAAAAGCAGGAAGCAGAGGCAAGAGTAAGCAGGATGCTGCATTATCCTTTTTTGTAGGTCTGTAGGCAGAGAATATGAAAACACTTACAGTCTCCAGCAATAAGAAGAGGAACGAAGAAAACAATTTCCTGGTATCTACGCTTTGTCAGGACAGGAGATTTCAAAATGATGGTGATGAATAGAGGGAGAGTAAATTACAAAAAGGAAGCAAGAGTGACCAAAGCTGGCAAAAAAAAAAAATAGTTGTAATTTAAATAAAAGTGGAATGAGAAAAACATTAAGAATGGGGATGGAATCAAGAAGGTACAGGGAAAGGGAAAAAAAGGGCCTCTCTTTAAATATTAGTCAGATATGAACAAAAAACTGATATCTAAAGATAAGAAAAAAAAAATCATAAAAGGAGACTCTAAGAGTAGGCTCTGTTGAAAAGCATTCCATATCTGGCCTGAAAACACTTGGTTCAAATGTAAACTCCTGAGAATGATTGTCCTGTGTTTAAAAAGAAAGACCTAGAAACATTGATATTGCTCCAAAAAAAAAAGGGGGGGGAAGATACCGTGTTACTTTTATGGGAGCAGGTGAGTAAGGTTAACAAAAGTCCTTAGCAAGGAGGAAGCTAATTACGGTGCAGTGTATGTTACACCTAAACTCTGCAGAATAAAAATAAAAACTCTAAGCAACATAGGAGCTACATACACATTGTTACAATTAAAAACACTTCTTATTCAATAGATAATAAATGAGTTTAGAACTGATAGAAAACTCAGTGCAACTTCTAAGCAAGGGTAAAACAATAAAATACTTTGCAGCAAGAATAAAAATCATTATCCTCAAAAGGTTTAAATACTCGCATGAAAAAATACACAATCCACCTTGATAAATGAGTGTTTCAAAAGACTTATTGAAAGAGTTTATAAATATTGTCCCAAAAGTTGGGAGGGAAAAATTTCAAGGAGCTTACCAGCTACAAAAATGATGGGAAATAGCACAAGGCCAAAAAACAAAATTACAAAACAGTGCAGATAAGGACATGAACATTTTGACGAATATTTAGAATGCTTTTAAAATAAAGAAAAATAAGCCAATTCTTCCTAAATAAAAGGAACAAGCACTGTATGTTACTGATATTTTTGTCCATTCATTGATAAAGTAAAATTGAGAAAATTCAGCCTTGGTTTGAGTTAACATATTTTAACATAGTAAAAAGACTAAAAAGACAAAAAGACTAAAGCGAAAGGCATTCTGAATTTACTGCTATTGTTACATATTCTGTACTTCTTTTTGACAATTGCAGGCCTTGCAATTCACGCGTTTTTACTTTGAGCTTAATATTCAGACTGAGATTTGAAGACATTAAAGTATCTCTCTTTAAATAAGTTTATCTATTGCACAGTTTAAGATTGCAGCACAACTCTCCCAAAGAAGAGAACCATGCAGACAGCCCATGACCAAACGGAAACATTTCCTTTTTTCAGTCTCATCTTTTAAAGATGAAAATAGTGTCATCTAGGTGTAATTGCCATCTGATGGAGATAAAAAAAGAAAACTAGGGTACCACCAGCAGTAGGAATCACAGGCAGATATATTACGGCAAATAATGGTTATAGTTTGCTACAAATGATCTTTACATCACCACAGTAGGGTTGTAAGAATCAATACACATAACAGCCTACTTAACCTGTAATATTTTTTCCACAGAGGTTGTGATTGTTTTTTCTTCAATTCTATTTTTCTTTCCTGCAGTTTTCTTTCTAAAAAAACTGATGAAATAGCTCGGGACCCACATAAAGACTATTTAAAACTGGGAAAGAATAACAAACTAGTGAGATTGGGTTTTAACATCAGAACTAGGTTCAGAGCACACGAAAACTATATTAAAACAGTCTCCAAAAACAAGTTAAATGAGCGTTACACCTCAGAACCAACTATTTTGTATTTTGTTATCTCCAGTAATACTAGTTTCATAGACAACATAAATTCACTTGTGATATTGCTAGAACTCAGTGATGCACCCTAAAGAAAGTAAAACTTTTATATTCTTTGACCTAACAACAATATTTTAAAAGACAATTAGGCCCCAAATATCATCAATTGCATAAAAATAAAATAACTACTAAGATTAAAAAAGAGAGCCATTTTAATACTGACGGCACTTACCGCTGACATTCCCCAGCATGCAGGATTAAATCTTCGTTGTTCCTAGCACTGATGGTCAACTCATGTTCTGTAGAATTGAAGACATCAAGAAGTAGATGGCACTGCCGAGTGCTGTGCAGATGGGAGGAAAAACAATAGCCCAATTTCAATATTGTACCACAGAATTATACCTCTATCAGAATTAATATTTATACATAAATGCAAACATACATGCATAGATATACATACATTTGAACATATATGTATTATACCCTACTCTAATTATAAGAGTACCTTACTCTTTCCCTAGAAATAACTTTTCTTTTTTAATAACTGGATTTATTTAATTTTTTTATTAAAACTAAACAGAAGTGTATAACCTAAAGAGAAGTCGTCCCATGACAATTGCAATCTGCACAATATTACACAGATTTTGATCACACGCATACACTCTGATTCTGCAGCTTTCAGTTTCACTTTTATGGAACAAGTCACAGATTTCTTTTTTTTTCAGTTCTTTGAGCACTCACATGAAACGATTAAACTATTTCAAATTCCCAAATTTACAAGTAAAAATTTAAGTCCCTGCCCAGTGTCAGAGAGCAATTCCATTTCCTAGGATAGCTGGTTTGTCTGCCACCAAAGCAAGGTGGCAACTCGAGCACTTTTCCATGACACCAACTACTCAGAAAACTCTCTCCCTGCTGTAAAAAAGGCAAATACAGGCACCTCACAAAGAAAACCTTGTATTTGTCAGCTACTGTCCTTCAAATCCAAATTTGCCTAGAAGCATTTAGTATAAATATACAAACCGCATTTCTGATAAGCTTAGGAAATAATACTGACAAAGTTACAGAGAAGAAACTTTCTCGTAAATTTATTCTTCTTATAAACTTTTCTTCCTTGTGAAACTAAGCACAAAGAGCAGCATTGAGTGATTATAATACAACACGTGGAAAAATATCAGAACCAGATACCAAAATGCAATCCTACAGCCGCAATAATGCTTCATCCGGCTACTCTGAAATTCTAAACTTCCTAAGCAGCTACTTAACAACTGCAAAATATCTCAGCCTTAAGCATCACTATAATTTAGCTTTAGCCATCAATGAAGTTTAAATGCACATATAACAAAATTAGGTTACTTATTGTGAATTCTAGGATAAAGTAGTATAGCTATTGGACAAAGATTAGGGATCATCTCATCCCACACAACTGCTATCAGAATCATTAAGAAGGGAGAAGCAACTTGTGTTGTGTCAGAAGTAGAACCCATCAGCAGCGTTAATTAAAGAGCGAGTTCACGTGAAATCAGAAGGTCCCCAAATGGGACGAAAGGGGAATATGGAATATGTTGATAAGCTGAGAGCCATCAGAGCCATCCTTCGAACAATATGCATATTCAAACTAAGACACAGTCGTGCATGTCAGGCAACCAAGTATATTTATCCTATTGCATAATAATTTACAACTAAACTCAAACACCAGCCATTCCAAAGGCAAGTAAAGTGAAGAGGTGCAAGAGTTTATGGACTGTTCTTCTACTTCGGAAACAGGTTCTTTGGTACATAACCCAACTGTCTTCTAAAAAATCAAGAGGTATCATTTTGAGAGCGCACGCAGGGGGAACACTCTTAGGACAAGCAGGGGTGGTTAAGGTTCAGGTCACTATGGTGATAGCAATGTCACATGGAATCAGGCACTAAATGACAAGCAAAGCACTGCTTGGGGACAACAGCATGCCCCTATGCTGTGAAAGTAAAAGCAGCAAAGTAAAAAAAGTAAAAGCAGAAGTTGGGGTGGAAGCAGTTTTTATACATATTTTAAAAGTTTTCACTCTTTTTGGGTAAAACCCCAATGAATACTGAATATAGAAAAAAATTCATGAGGTAGCTGAGTGCCTGAAGCAAACATGTCAAAACTCAAGAATTTAGAACAAATACTGAGCCAGAGCTCTTATTAGAAACTCCCTTCCTTAACAGCTCACAAGAAAGAAATAGCTGGAAGGACAGTATTCAAGTCAGTAGCTGCCCTGTTACCAGTAAGAGAGAATAAAAAAAGAGAGAGTAAAATAACAAAAAACAGAATTAAAAAAAAAAAAGGCCTGGCTTCCATCTCCTCGTTGGGAGGATGGGACGAGACCCGTGAAGACACAGCAAACTTCTGCCTCTCCAGCAGATAAGAAGCTATTACCCACAAGAGAGACTCCTAGTGCAGACCATGTTTACAAAATTCCACATGGAAGGAATTTTTTATTTATCCCATAGCAAAATCAAACAATTGTCCAAAATTACATTCAAGCCTCGTGCAAAGTCTTTTGGCAGAAGAAACAGAGTTTTGTAAATAACACAATTCGTGCTATAAATATCAAGGATCTACACAACCCACAGCCCTTCAGGACTAAACACCATCACTGGTACCAAAACTTCCCAAGTACAAACTCTTGAACTATGCAGTGAAAATTATTCATCATCATGACATTTATCTCATCCTCTTCAACCACTACACAAAATAGACATGTAGGGGAAATAATTCTTTCCTTGTCAATTTTAAGTTAATTCTCCAGGGAAATTTTTAATAAAAAGTCAAATTTACAGAATTATTACAGTACTTTGAAAACTTAGAATACACGTATGAAAAGACTGAAAGTAACAATAAGAATTTAGAAAAAGATAGCAGTAGATGTTCAGAGTAAATACAGGACAGTATCAAAGAGACTATTAGAGCAATGAAAATCAAACACAATTAAAGGTTGCAAAAAATATTTTAATTAAAACAGCAAGCTTCAAATATGGAAAGCTGTATCCAAGTAAAGAAACAAAGACAAAGCATAAGCTCTGGAAAATTAGAGGTAACACCATAATAAAGTTAAAATGGGAAAAAAAAGAAAACCTCGAGGTGTTAAAGAGCAATTTGCAAAAGATCTGAAAACCGGCATGAGATTCTTTTTATTTTCTTTTAATAGTAGGATTGTGTAGAACTGATGATGCTGAGTTACGATCTGCGTGAAAGTTCCAGGAAAACAAAGACCTGGCAGGAAAGCCAAATTAATTATTCATATCAACTTTCACTACAGGTAAAATTACAGAAGGTCATCCTTTGTGAGACGGGAATTAAAAGAACCTATCTCAAAGGGTCAGTGAATGAGATTTGAGAGGCAAATCACAATCATGCAAGTGTGATAAAGGAACCCCAATATGACTTTGCTGATCTACCACACACAAGCCCAGTCAGCAATCTGTTGCTCAAACTACAGACAAATTTCCAATGTCATATTGTTTTAAGGATATTAAGGCAACAGAGTAAATCTTAGACCATTAACCCTGGCCTCCAGACTAAGTAAATTAATTTTTAAAAGACGTATGTAAGCTTTTAAAAACTTAAAACACTCAAAATAATGAATGGATTTAAAGATTATTAAATTATATACCATAATGGCCTGCTGAAATTTTTGGCTGAGAAACACCAGTCATAAGCCACAGATTCCTGGAACTGGGAAAGATTATCCCACACTTACCCAATTTCTTCTTACTTTTGCAAACTATTTGACACCATGTAATAGTTTAGTGGGTTAGGGAGAGAAGTACAGGGTGAGTTACTGGGAAAAAAAAAATCCACTTTGAGTGTATTTTGAGTCCTCTAAGTCTAGTAAAGTAGATGTTCAACACCAGGAAAGGTGGAGAATTCCAACATTTCACACAACGTGCAGGGTCACCAGTAGCTTCCCAGTCTTTTTAGATGTTTTGGGTCATTTTGGTGTTACTAACTCCTTTTTAAATTTTGGGTGAAAGACATCTAAAATAAGTCAGGTTGTGGTTTGGTTTTGTGGGTGTGTTCTTTTTATCTATTGATATAGCATGGTATCATCACACATCAATACACATGAAATGAAACCACAATCTACTTTTACTTTATGGATGTGGACACACAAAACCAACATGAATTAGTAGTGTTTCTCATTTCTGCAAAACCCAAATAACCAACTCCTTATGGATTCTTCTGGAAGACACAGGACAAATACACTATTGCACCTTAAAAAAAACCACCTCAATTCCTATATATCCACATTCCTACCTCCCTCATCAGACTCCTATCGTACCTCATCCTTCACTCCACCTAAACTACCCAGAGCATCTCGACCCAGCCCTTGGCTGCACTGGGCAGAGCAATGGTTTTGGCTGGTCCTGAGCTCCTCCATGCCAGCTGGTGCAGGGAACAGAGCAGGTAACTGCTAAGCTCATGCTTCTGCCTTTCCTCACTGGGACATTATTAGGATATCTCTTCTCTGACCAGAAATATATTTAACTTTTCTCTAAACGGCTGGCTGAAATTAGTAAAAATTTACCTAGGGGAGAGGGGGGAAAACAGTTAAAGTGATCATATAAATTTAATTTCCCTAGAAAATAAAATATAACATTATTCAGAAAACCACAAACACAGCATTTATCTTTTCTGAATGGAACGATATACAAATGATTGCATTATGTTAAAAGTCCAAATCAAATGAAGAGGAATTAAAGCTGGACTGGACTGTATATAGGCTCTAGGATAAAGAACAAAAGTTCTTGAAAGGGTTTTACTCATCTTTCCATCTGTCATTTCGACTGCTAATGGAAAGAAAATAAGCCTGGGTCAAACAAACGGTTTGAAAGTCTAAGCAAAAGAACACTAAAAATCACACTGTGCAAACATTTTCTATTTCACTGATCTTCCTTATTTGTCCATGAGGTTTCCTTTACAATGATCTACCATAAATTTCATGTTGTAGATTTTCTTTTACAAGTAATGCAAAAATCTATGTTTGTAAATGCAAAAACTAGAATTACCAAGAAAGTTCTTTGCAGTTGGGTGATTTATAATCTGAAGGTCTCAAAATAACATGCAAAATTAAGTCAATACTCATTTCAAACACTAAAAAAAAAATAAGAATTTTTAATCTTTTCCTGAAAATTGAGTTAATTCAACAGTGTCTTGAAGATTTATTGTATAAATTAATTTCTGCTACTCTCTATTGCAGAATTCAGGATCTAACTCAAACAAAAGTTCGAATGATGAATCACGCTGTATTTTAAAAACCTTACAATGACAGTTATGACTCCAAAAATAGTCAACAAAACTGGGGCCGTGGGAACTTAAGGCAAGAGACAAATACACTGTAATCTAGAAATTTCTTTCAGGGGTATTGCGATTACTATTCCAGTCTACTCTGAAATGACAGCAGACGATATTCTTCAGTACCATTTAACACTATTAAAAAACCAGATGCAGCTGCCACGCTCTAATGATGGCTCACTCCAGTGAATAATCTTATTGCAGTTCTGTTTCTAGCTCAGTTTTCAAGGCAGTTTAAACAAGAAACGCCCGGGGGGGGTTGGCACGTTATCGCCATCCTGACTCAGCTCAGTGTCCCCATCAACTGAAATCACGGAGCGGGTTCACATCCACGCTTTTGTTTGCTTCTTTTCTCTTTTCTTTAAACAGGCACAGACGACCTCCCTGCTCAAAAGGAGACAGCGTGAAGCACGACAGGCGATGGTGTGCCAGATGACAACCCTGTTCCCCAAAATCCACTGACAAACATGAAGAGCAACAGAGCAAAACAACCATCTAGAGCAGCTCCACAGGTGCTATTGTGCTTTCAATAAGGTTTAACTCAATTTAATTTTTATTAAATTCTCTAAAAATGAAACTTTCGAGACTAAGATGACTAAGTCAGATTATCCATCTTCCTGTTAAAAGGTTTTTGCAGATATTCCAAGAACTGTCCTCATCTGACTTCTCCCAGTTTGAAACCTTTTCAATTACGCTAAATATTCCCAGCACATCTATAAATATTTGCAGATTTATGTTCTCACATCTCCATGTGCCAAACTGTACATATTTAACATTTTGATCTCAAAAATCGATTCTCTCAATCTGTAAGCTACTTTTTTGCTGCTCTTCCCTGAACCTACTGTAACTTTATACAATTAGCAGAGTTTAAGGTTAGTGAGACGATTTAACTATTGGATGGAACCTCTCACGTGTCAAGGGTTCTGACTCAGTAGAATCTATATTAAGCTCATTGGTGCACATATAAATAAAGAATATATTCCAGAAAGACATCCAGTCCTGAGAATGTTGAAAAATGGTTATTAAATCCATTGCTTGGCAGATTTTTCTAATAGTTGATCAGTCTAATTGATCAAAATGAGAGCTTTATTTGCAGTTGAATTTGCCTGGTTTCCATTTTGAACGGCTTTTATTATTACTGATTTTCATTAATGAAACAGTGAATTTAATAGTAATTATTTTCTCCATGTAGAAACATCCATTCCATTTAAACAGCTCGTATCTTAGCCTTCCTCCAAACTAAACAGATTGCTCTTCAACCGAAAGAGTTTTTCTTCACTCTTCAAAGCTCTATGACATTTCAACACTGAAATATTGAGAAAGAGACAACCAGAAACAGCTGCCTGTCAGTAGATCGTTGATTCTTATTCTGGATGTAGCAAGCATGAATATTTAAAAATAAATATTTTTGAAAATTGGCTACATAAAACCAGGAATTGTTTCAGAAAATGTTATAGAACTATTTATTGCCTAACGAAAATATTTGTTAGAACATGGCTGAAGAAACATGCTGTTTTCTCTTTCCTTTGTGAGATTTATAAAGGCATAATGACCAGGATTTCTAACCCAAACCTGTCTGTGGAAGAGGCTGTGTTGCCACTTAGGGCAGTGAAAATGTAAGCAAACCTGGAAACTGGAATGAAATTTCTGAAAATAATGTCTCATTTCATGACCCCAAGTTCTACTCACCAAACTGAGGATCTCCTGAGACCCCTCAACACCATCAAGTTCATTATTTTTCAGTCTCCAAACACTTGATTGAAACCACGTTAGAAAAACAAGATCCTAACGTTGAACATGAAACGATGTAAGGTCTAAGACCAGGAAGCATGCTGCGGGCTTTATTTTGAACTGATGCCTTGTTCACAGAACTAAAACATCTCATTAAATAATATACTTAATGGTACAAAGGAATACTAACTTGAACCTACAAGTTAGACGAAGTCACACTTTGAATTTAAGTGTCAGACGTGCTGCAGTTTCTCTTATTTTTTTTCCTCTGACTCAATTACAAGAACAGAGTCTGAGCCTCTGCACTTGCCAAAACAGATCCGCAGCTGATGACTCGTCAGCTGTGTGGTGCTTTTAAGATAGGAAAAAAAAAAACTCTGCTGCCACAAAAAAAAAAAAAAAGAAAAAAATACCTTTTTCATCATCTTGAATTTTTAGAATTTAGAGGTAAGAATATTCTTACATATCTGGCTTCTGACTTTGCGCGTAAGTGCAGGCAGCATCCCCGCTGCACTCTGCATTGACTTCATCTACAAATTCAGACCCTCTTGCCACCTTTGTAATAAGCAAGACCAAGATTTAGGACTGACAGCAAAATGGCAAGGGATACAAGGAGACCAAGAGGCACCTCATAGCACACAGAACACTCCATACTTGAAGTCTTACAAACCTGTGGAGTGAAGCAGGATTTTTTTCTGGCGTTTCTTCATGCTCTCTGCTCTCTGGTAAAGGCAATAAGGAAGGACATTCGGTTCCCACAAAAACTGACAGATAATGCCTTTGAGAGAAACAACACTTCTCAAGGAGATAGTTCAAGACAATCCAGCTACCACAGGCTTCAACTGCTGACTTTCTTGGAGCTAACAGTGTGTCAAAATGAAGAGGTGTATCACATGAAGCTGTCAACAGAACGTTTCCCTCACACTGAACCGTTAGTATCAGATCTCCGCTGGTGGTCTAGGATCAGATCATCACATCTCTGCTGGCAGTCTATCGTCTGCTGGTAACTGAAGTGTTTTGAGGCCTGGAATAACACTGGTAGTTTTGTGGCTAAAATATGATAAGGAATCAATTATCACAGAATCACAGAATAATTTGGATTGGAAGGGACCTTTAAAGGCCATCTAGTTCAACTCTCCTGCCATCAGTGGGACATCTTCCACTAGATCAGGTTGCTCACAGTTCTATTCAACCTGGCCTTCAATGTCTCCAGGCTTGGGGCATCTCTGGGCAAGCTGGGCCAGTGCCTCAACACCCTCATTGTAAAAAATCCTTCCTTCCATCTAGACTAAATCTACCCTATTTTAGTTTAAAAACATTACCCATTGGTCCTATTGTAGCAGGCCCTGCAAAAAAGTTTGTCCCCGTCTTTCTTATAAGCCCCCTTGAAGTACTGAAAGGCCTCAATAAGGTCTCCCCGGAGCCTTCTGTTCTCCAGGCTGAAGAACCTCAACTCTCTCAGCCTGTCCTCACAGCAGAGGTGTTTCATTCCTCTGATCATTTTGGGGACCTCCTCTAGGCCCACTCCATCAGGTCCATGTCCTTTTAATAATGGCCTGTAGCCACCAATAGCCACACTCCAGTCTTGGGATTCATCCCACCAGATTTCAGTAATGACAACATGCAACACTTGATTACAGAAGACAATGAATATAATTTTGCTACATATATTTATCTGCATTTTCTGGCAAATAAACAGACAAGCAAGTAGATCCCTGAAGCCCTTCAAGTCTTCAGTGATCTGTAAGTCAGACTTGAAAAACTTTTGATATTAACTCATTATTTCCTATAGCTTATAGCTGAGCTCCTGTAAACACCTAAGTTCTTGGTTATGCATCATAGGACAATCATCTCCAGACAAGCTCAAACAAGCAGAATCAAGGATTACAGGTAATGTGGGTGATAGGACGAAAGGCAATGGGTTTAAATTGAAAGAGGGGAGATTTAGATTAGATATTAGAAAGGTGAAGGTGGTGAGACACCAGAGAAGCTGTGGATGCCCCATCCCTGGAAGTGTTCAAAGCCAGGTTGGATGGGGCTTGGAGCAACCTGGTCTAGTGGGAGATGTCCCTGCCCATGGCAGGGGGGTTGGAACTTGATGATCTTTAGGGTCCCTTCCAACTCTAACCATTCTATGATTCTATGATCAGGGCAAAAAGTTTCCCAGTACAAGGCTGTTGGGCCGGTCTTTTCAGGTGCAGGCAGCTGAGTGAGAGTAGGTTGATGTACCCAGTGAAAAACCTTGGGGCAGATTAGGTCCATTTACTGACAGAACATCATCTCTTCAGACAGGAGAGCTGCTTTTGAATCAGAATTAAGCAATAGATCAGGCACTGTGCCATGGTAAGGGCTGCATCAACCTCACCACTGATGCCTCTACAGACCGGCACGGATAAAGGTTACAAGGGCCTCTTGTCAGGATTAAACACATCTTAAGATACACTGAAGATGGAGTTAATGAAACTGCTCCTTATAAAGCAGAAACCTGTGCATGAGTGGAAGACATAATTTTGGCTAGATATTTAGAAAAACAAAAAACAAACCCAAATCCCCAGCTGTTTCAGTGATATTTCTCGTGCACATCTGCTCAAGCAGCTAAATAAAAGAAATACCAATTAAGTTTGGAAGACTTTTACATAAACCATAATCTTTAAGTTGCAATTGGGGGACTGTTTTTTGCAGTTAAGGCCTAAGGGAAGAATCAATGTTCAAACTTTTTTTTATTTTGCTTTGACTTTTTAAGCCCAGTAGCTAGTAACTACTGTTTCTTACTTTTGTTGCAGTGAAATGTAAAATAAAACCAACAAAAGCATAAAAGAAATGGGAAAAATTGAATGCAGAAAATGAAAGCAATGATAACTTTCCTTCTGAAATGACAGCTGAGAAGGTAAATTATAAAATGAAGTTTCTTATAATGACTAAGCAAAAATAGCTCAGCGCCTCAGAATTTAAGCAACAAAATCTCAGCTGTAAATCAAAAGGAAATCAGATTCCAGATTTAACAGAGAAAATAAAAGTACAAAATTTGACATATGATTTGCTGTCATTGAATCTCAGATACTGGCAGAGATGATCAGCAGTCAAAAAACAAACTGTTTCTTTTAATGATAAATATTTATCCTTAGTAGATTGAAAGATGACACATTTCTGCTGTTTTTCACTCTAAAACATAGTTTCCAATGACACATGACTTCTGAGGGAGAATCAACACGGGGAAGCACAGGAGCAAAGCAATGGTGTTACTGATCACTAAAGTTAATAGTATGGAACAAACAGCAGGGGAAAATAAATACCTAAAAACCAAAACTCACTCATGACTTAGCAGATAATATATACCTAATGGAACAAAAAGAACCATTTGAAATAGCCTTTTGACAGGTCCGGCAATAAACCACTTCTGAAAGAAATTTAAATGTTACAGTGTTTTCCCCCAACTCAGTAAAGCTTTTTCTTTAGGCACCCTGATTAAAAGCAGTCACATCTTCAGCTGCATCTCCAATCAGCAAATCAATTAAAATAAAGTTTTCCCTGCTTGAAATGCCGAGCCGTAGGACGAACAGGCAGAGAATGAAGCGAACACATACAATATGAGCCGAAGCACTTGGCTGAATTGGAGCCACTATATATAGCACCTGCTGCTATCAGATTTGGGAAACTGTACACAGCTGAACTACACAGAAACTCTACCTTTGAATTAGCACCTCAACCTATTTTTAAACATTTCAGGCTTAAATACTTTCTTCACACAGTAAATTCCTGACCAGGCTGACAAGGCAGGGGTAGGATAACCTCGTCTTACACAAAACCCCAGCTGGGGAAAGGGAGCACAAAAAGGCATCTTACCAACAAGAGGGTCTCAAATCAAAGCATCATGTTGTATTTGAAGCTTTTGGGGAAGGTTTGCAGCTTGGCCCCAGAGCTGCTCTGTCACGAGAGGGAGGTAATGGCAGAGAACCAAAGAGCAGTCGTGCTGCCCATTTAAAAGCACACCCAGACAGAGTACAAAAGGACTTTTTTGACATGGAATGAAGAGGACTGTGCACGCAAATAATAAATGCAAACCAAGTGTTTTCACCTCTATAACGAATCTTCTTGAAAACTATTTAAAGTAGATGCTGTGGTACTTCCAGGTTGATAAAAAGAGATCGCTTCTTAAACCTTGAAAACCTTACAAAGGCCATCACAGAGATGAAACTCTGAACATCATTAATAAGGTTCCGGGGATTTTGCAAACAGCTGCTCCGGATACTGTGTTCTGACTTTGCTGGCAGCATCAGATTCACTTTACTAGAGCAATTCCCAAAGAATAAAATGATGGCTATTACGCTACATTTTCCAGCAGCAAAATGCTTGACAAACCTGCTTAGCAATAAAGCCATATACTTCTAGGTCTCTTTTATAAGAGCTGGACACAATTTATTTATGGAAAAAAAAAAAATCAGTTTAGGCCAATTTTGCTTGTCTCATTCTTAAACGTGTTTTTTTTATAAATATTATTTCAGTGTTTAATTATATTTGACTGAACTAAAATTCCATTGCTATATGGGAAGGCCATTACTTACTGTATTAGCTGCTCTGAAAAACAGGTAGCTATCTTTGTGGCAGTGCCACGTATGTAATTGAAAATTTAAGTCCTCTGTCAGCCCTCTCTTTGGCTTCAGCAAGATTGAGAGTTTCTTTAAAATTATGCTTTAGCATAAGTCATATTTTATCACTCTTCTTGCTCTAAACTTTCTCCACTTTTCACGTTTCTTCAAGTTCAAGCCCAAAACCTTTCCTTGAGGCTTTACTTCTTTTGTTCAAAGGAACAGAAGGAACAGTTTGAGTTTTGCAGGCTACATTGCTGACCATCCATTCTTTGGCATTGTTGCAATGGTTTGATAGTGATGAACCATTTCTTTTCTTTAAAAACAAAATATGCTCCCAGCATCTCCTAGACTTATATTCCCTTCTTGCCTATCTTTGGGTTTTATTTCTAAAATCTATCAAGAAAAAAGGTTCAAGGACCAGAAGGAATCTCTTGGATCAATTAAGTTCACTCTCAATTATTATTACTAGTAGTAGTACATAATTGCACTGAAATAATTTCAGACTTTAAAACCTAACAAAATGCTTGCTCCCACTATGCACGCTGGCTTTCTTCTCAATAATCCTGCAACTTTGGGAGTTGGTAGCTGATTATTACAAGGGGATTTTTAATAAAAGCATACTCCTGTCCAATTTGTAACAATTTCTTCTTGCACTAACATCATCTGCAATCTGAAACAATAACTCCTTGACATTTACACCTCAGAAGCACTTATGCACTGAAACAAAGTCCATTCTCAATCTTCTTTCTTCCCAACAAACCCAAACTCATCTATTCATCCTTTGAATGACAGTTATTCAAAGGCCTCCTCTGGAACTGCCAGAGTTTGAATATTTCCCAAATATTTAAAGATTGTAGAGTATTTAACTACTAGTATAGGTGAATTTGCATTAGCAAAAAATTGTTGATTAAGGATCAGTAAAATCACTAACATAGAGTTAACTTTTGCAAAAGCTGCTGTGCTTAAGCAGTGTGGAAAGGAATAGGAAATTAATAAAAACATACAGAATAGGAACTGTGTATTTAGCAGCACATAAAGACAATTTTACCAAAAAAAGTTATTATTAAAACTGATTGTACTCAGTTGCTGATGAATTTTAGGCAATCAGATTTTGGTAATTATGGGATTTTACCACCACCACGTTTTCATGTTTAAAACTCACTATGATATGTGAAACTACTCTGTGGCTCACAAGAGAAAGCAAGCACCAAAGAAGAGAATGATTACAATTTATTCCTTGCATCCAAAGACAATCATTTAAACAGGCATTTTGGGTGAGATTCTGTTAGACAAACACAGAACAATGTAACGCACAACACACTACAACAGTGACGAGATATAGAAAGGAGTCACCAAATTTTACAAAAACCCAAGAGATATCCTGTCCCTGGTAAAATAAACCATCAGGAAAAAGTGTTTGAACTTCAGAAATTGTGCAATGCACATTGAATGCTTTAATTGTAGGAGGCTAAACTCCTAAATGAGGAACTTTGAAAATTTGTTCACATAATTCTTTACCTGCACGTTGCTGATGATATTGAAAGTCTCCAGCCTGGTTATAGTTATAGATGTTTAAGTTATAGCCAACGCAATACAGACAATCAGTGAAACATACAGGAGTGAGAACAAGGCTTACCTTGTTGCTGGAAGGGTGCTGACACGCGTGAAGAATACAGATGGCTCTACTTCTACATGGAGGCCTAGGGAAAGGTTCCTGTAATAGCCTTCGATGTGGCCTGGTCCACCAGAGTATTTAAAATTCATAATGGCTTCTAGCGTCTAGAGAAATAAAAGTAAATTACTTATTAGCTATGTTTCATTACTGTGCATTTCACAAGTTCAATTAAATTAGACCATATAAGTGATTTACCAACAAAGTTTCCCTTCTGTGCCCTCAAGAATTTGCCTTCCTAACCCATCCATTCTATTACCTCAAGAAAAAAGGCAATCATTTATCAAATAACTGCATCTTATGTAAACAGTTGCCTTTTTCCCTAATCTTTCCGAAAACTAAGGAGTACAGAACAAAGTCAGCTGGACTTCCCTTCATCTAATCCCTCTCCACACCACATTTAACAGTAAAAATGAAGAGCTTATTTTTGCTTAGAAGAGTTCAGGGTTTATTAATTGATATGCTCTCTCATACTCTTGAAAAATAGTCACCACTTCATTACGTTCATAATCAAATGGAAAACCTTTAAAGTTTTTGAGTGTGGACAGATAAAGATTATACAAAACTAAAAGCATCTGGTCTCTTAACAAGTCACTGTAAACATCTCCATTAACTACCAGATCAAAACAACACTGTTGAGTTGATCTAGGGCACGAACCTTGCTTTTCTTTGATGTTCATTTTATAGAACAGGATGGGTTAGCAAGTATTAAACATGAAGATGATTCTTTAGCATTAGTCTTATGCCCTCATTACTCTCAGCAGTACTGAGCCTTTACTTCTCTGATGAAATTTTGGGCTCTATGTGTTTTCCTTAATGAACAGCAGATGGGATGCTTCCCAGTCCCCGTGTCAGCATCAGTGTTCAAGCTCAGAACATTTGATTCATCCAAAGAGACTAGGCACCACCTTTTCCTTCATTACATTCCCGAAACGTAATTTGCTGGAAGCAAGGCAAGAATTTGGGAAGTGTCACTGGATTTTTTTTTCTCAGCTCTTATTCTGGCCCCCAGGCAGCTGCTGTTGCCACGTCTCAGGGCGAGGACAGAGGCAGTGACAGCCCTTTACCCTCACATGGACATTACCATATTGTGCTGAAGTCTATGGTTAGAAGGACAGCCTTTTCTTAAAAAGATTTAGAAATTATGCCCATGTCCTCTTTTTGATTGGCTTTTAGCTCAATCTTAATTAAAAAAACAAACAAACAAGCACAAAAAAACCCCACCAAATGTCAGGTCAACAACTCATCAAGGAAATCAACTATATTTATCTGATGTCATCAATCCACAGACAGTTAAAGGTACTCTCCCTTTCAACTGGAGATTTACAAAACAGTTCATGAAACTCGTTAATTTTTTTCATAAGCTCTAAGGAACAATGTAAGGATTTATTGGCTTATAAAAAAAAAAATTATAATTTGATACCATCCTGTCTGGCTTCAGGAACAGAAACACAGATACAATCAATTTCTTGAAATAACTATAATCCAGTGATTTAAATAATACCAAAACCAAGAGTTTAATGATTTGCTGCATATGCACACTTAAACGTTTTGCCTTTAAGTAAAGTTGGCTAACTCCAATTTCCAATTTAATTTATTTAAAATCCACGAGAGTCACCTTATAAAACAAAGTAAAGCCTTCACTGGGCACTCTGGACATACCCATCTACCCTGCTTATGTCAATTCCTAATTTGTAGTTAATGAACTCATGTTCATGTTACGTCAGGAGAGCTAATCAATATTAAACACAAAAATAAAACAAAAAAATGCAAACCCATTCAAGAAATATTTCATTGTAATTAATCAACTGGACCATTTAATAAAAATCAGAGCTAAACTCCACAACTACAGCGAACTGAGTGTATTTACATTGTAATGTCAGAATGGACTTCAATTTCAATTAAGTCATCTGTGAAAACTCTAGGCTGTGTATGCTTTTCATTATTGCTGTAATACTCAGTATCACACTTGGGAAAGCTACTGTGGGATGGATCCATGGTTTATTCTACATAGGACCATGGCACAAGGCTGCTTTATTAAGCCCAGTCCCATATAATTACAGGTAAATATGTAAAAAATGTTAGTTTGAAAGGCTTTGGAGCATTATCATTCCAGATGGAAAACCCTTCCTAACATCCAATTCCAAATGAAAAACCTCCAGAAAAGGGCTAAAAACATCACGTGTCGTCACGAGCACAAGAGTTTAAAGGCGTCACCATAATCTTGGTCCCTGTTGTAGTGAGGAATTTGATAAAGAAAATGTGTTGAAGACTCTGAGTGTGTCCCATACAGAGAACAGGGAAAAGAAAACCTAATGGTCTTCTCTTAATCTAGACAACAGAAGGACATCTCTCCTCACACAAAATGTAAGATCTAACTGGAGACACTGAAGACTGGGGACACAAGAGGTGTTGAATCTCTCCGAGAACCGCAGAACACCCAAAAGTCTATTCTTTCTCTGGCTGTGATAATTCACAGGGTTCCTAGGAACATACACGCATGCTCAAAGATAAAACATCTGGCAGACTTTCTATCAGGACTGTAGATGTACGTGTAGGTGGGAGCATGGATGAAGGAAATGTTTTTTTCAGGAGCTTTCGGGTGATCAGAGAAGGTTTTATTGCTATGATTTCAAATAATATGAACAGAATGTAAAAAAAAAAAAAAAATTTCAATCTCCTTTAAACCCCTCTACACACATTTACCTTGGAAAAGACTCCACATACGATATCAAAGATTGATTTTCTATCTCTAGGATAGAAAAAAAAAAACCTTCACTTTCATAAATTTACAAAGCTTCAATTTAAAACAATTTACCAGTCTCTCCCACAGCATCTGCAGAGAAGAACGGTCCAAATGCTACAGCCTCTGATCTACATAATGTTGTATACTTGCTCCACTCAAATCTACACAAATAACAGCCTGGGCTCCAGATTCATCATTCATCTTTACAAATGCCAATAGAATTTATTAGATTTCTCCCGACTGCATCACTGCAGACCAAAAAGAAACGGCAGGGTGTCACTACAAATCTAATTTTCCCTGTGGACAATCCATAAAAAAAGCAAAGGAAGGAAGGATGGAGTAGATGGGCCTCGGAAGGCAGGCAGCCAGGAAAAGAAGCCTGTTGTTCACTCAACACATCTGGAATTCAGAATATCTATGGACTAGTGGGGGGATTCTTGTTTTTAAGCAGAGTTGCACTCTGGAAACAACAGTAAAAATACGGAGAAATTGTTTAACCCATATGATGACTTTGGCTTGAGAACCTTTTTGCTTCTTCATCGATCCTTTCTTCTAATGATGGATAAAAGGAAATGAAAGTGCTTCTGGAACCATGAAAGTTCCAGATGACAAGACGCTTATAACCAATAGCACCAGACATTAATACCACCTACTATACTGACAATAAATATTTTACAGATAAGCCATAAAAAAATTACCATTTTGGTTTTGCTTACGCTTATTGTCCTCAAATGTATTTTCTGCATAGAGCAGGTACCCTTTTTTCTTTAAAATAAAAATCATTCTCTCCATTCTGATCACAGAAATCCTTCCCATATTCACTTTCACAACAGAATTAAAAGTAAAATTAGAGAAGAACTGCTATTTGAATAACACTATGCCACTAATGAAAATCAAAACATTGAGCATAAAAGTTGCCTATCTAAATGACAACAGCCAGAACCCTCCTGTCAGTCCCTCAGTAGGAACTGTCTGAACACTAATACCCTTCATATACTGATTTTTAATCGCCAAGTCAAACAATTACAATCTACAACTGACATCAATTATTTCTACTGACCTACTGCGACAGTACTTCCTACCAAGAAGTAGAGAGGAAAATCTAAAGAGAATTTCCCTATAATTTTACAAATATGGTTTCTTATGCAGAAGGTAGAACATCACTGATTGAGAAGAGATCTCTCCAAAACACCTAACAACACAAAAAATCCCCATACAAATGAAGTGTGAAAGAGCAGTGATGAAGAGGATTCCCTTGCGCTGGGAAGTCAAATATTCCATCCATTCTGTACGCTTGTTTTCAAGTAAGGGGTAGACTGACTACCAAAATCAAGAAGCATCACCCCAAAAAAAGTGTTCAAAGTTATATATAGCAGAACAACACTATTTCAGCTCAAAAAATTCATTTACACCAAGCGTATGTACACCAACTACACCTCGAGGATGTAAGAATCTACCTGCAGATGTACGTAAAGGAAAATAAACGTTCCATAGAAGAACAGAAAAGATTAGCTTAATTTAATATTACCAACTCTCATCATTAGACTGATTTTAAGCAAAAAATTCTCAAGATATGAGAAACATTAAAAGAGTAATTTTCTTTAAAAAAAACAAAACAAAACAGGAATAATTATCCAACAGCAACATGAGATACAACCTACAAAGAAACTACCAAGAATGAGAACAGTATACACAAGCAGGTGACTTAGTAGTCAGGAAATCCCAATTTCTAGTGATATATTGTTAATGAATAGACAATCAATGAAATGTTCACGTACTTTCCTCCTCACTGCCAAAAAATACTTTTAGGCATCTAGATGTTTGGTTTTGTAAAATTTACAAAGTTGGAAGCAGTTCAAATCAGAAGCTCCTGGGTTTATTTCTTACATCGTCTACTTTGCTTAGTAGCTTTGTTTCTTTATTCTTTCTTTATTGCTAAGCAATTTTACTAGCCATAGCAATAACTCTGATTTTAAATCTGTGAGCATCTTGCTACTAGAAGAACCAGAAAATTCTGGTTTATAATAGTTCAGTATCGCATCACCACACATACTGCATTTGGTGCTTCAGACAGCAAAGCAAGAGTTTGTTCTCAAGTTTTTCGCAAACTGGAACATGAATTTCTGAAATATTTATTACCAGTCTTTTCCATAATTAAATTAACAATTCATACATTGTAACAAAGGCTCCCATGCATTGCAGTTTCAGGTCTTTACAAAATTCCCTTAGTATAGTAAAAAGGACACAAAGTAGATCTCACCATTTAATACAAGATGAAATGCCAGGACTCAGCTACGGGCAGTTTGCTCCTGAGACTCTGCAGATACTGACTGCAATAACTGTGAGCAAATACCAGAACCTATCATTGCAGATCCCCCGTAAGATACACACGACCAGACTAAAAATGTATCAATTCAGAACATAATCTTTCCATTTCAGTTTCTGAACTGCTTACAGAAAACAAGTCTTACTAATGAGTATAATTTCTCTTCAGAGTAGGGCTTGAAATTTGAAATAGAACTTATTCTAGGTGTGTAATCTTCAAACATACCTGCTTTAAAAATAATAATAAAAAAATTAAATTATTTGCCCAGCAGTGAACATGTTTTCTTCCCAAATCCCATCATGCTCCTGATCCCCTGCTTGCTATACATATTAGCATGATATGCTCCATGCATTCTTGAGTGCTTTGCCATTCTTTCTTACCTTTAGTCCCTCTTCTTATCGGATGCCTTTTGATTTCAGGTTTGTCTTTTTTGTTTTCTTTAAACAGTCTATAAATCCCTTTGCTGTTAAATTCTCTGTCTGCCTTTCTCCTTCTTTCCTCTGCTTCTCTGACCTTTCCATTCCCATTTTCAACTCTGATGGGCAATCAGTGATACTCATCAGTAATAAAGAGAAATAAAAACGTACTAGTTCATCAGCTCCATCTCGCAAAAGGCACACGAGAACCTCTCTCTACAAAATTAATTTCTCAATTTCTTCTATTGGGTGCCATGCTTAAATTCTTTTAAGAGCTTTGAGGATTGTGTACATAAATCAGGGATCAGGAATTTCAGCTGCCTAACTGTAACTAATTAAATTATCTGGCAGTAACAAAGAGAAAACGAGTTTCTCAAATTAACAACACTCTTCTCAACGGCAGCAGGTAACCCTGGCAATAAATATGCTGGTAACAGCAAAGAGATGGCCAGCCCAAAGCGTGCTCAGAGTGCCAATGTTGCTGACACAGACAGCATCCCCAGCCTTGGCTCCATGGGTGCAGCGATGCAGAGCTGGTGGCATCTCCTGGCCTCTGCCCTTCCATAGCTTCTCATGGAATTCACGCTGAGAAGCTGCACGCTTTATCCCTATCCATAAGGCACACAGTTATTACAGAGTGGAGCAGGGGCTTTTTGCCCCAGTGAGACTAAATTTTTTATCTTTCTTTCTCTACGTGGATCTATAGGACAAGAGGAAATGGCCTCAAGTTGCACCAGAGGAGGTTTAGATTGGATATTAGGAAAAATTTCTTCACTGAAAGGGTTATTAAGCATTGGAACAGGCTGCCCAGGGAAGTGGTTGAGTCACCATCCCTGGAGATATTTAAAAGACAGGTAGACGCAGCCCTAAGGGACATGGTTTACTGGTGGACTTGGTGGTGTTAGGCTAACAGTTGGGCTCAACAATCTTAAAGGTCTCCTCCTTTAAGAGATCACCAAATGATTAATCACCAAAATGATTCTGTGATTCTGTACCTCCATTTCCCACCTCTGCTATCAAAATTACCTGGCCTAAGCATTACTGGATCAATCCCTACAAGGTAAAGAGTGTTGGAGACTACAAGCTTCAAATCTGGCTCAAATCTCAGGTTACTCAAGGAAGGTCCACAATAAGAAATGAAGATCAGAAGCGGAAAACATAAAGAACCATATAGGAAATTATCTACCTGTAGAAGTCACCATATCATGGTTCATAAAGAGTAAAATTATAATATAAATTGAATTTTTACATCAAACTGTTGATGGGATGAGCGCGCAACAATATGCAACTTTGCAGTATGAGATCTATTCGTTGCTCACTCTCATTGGAGAATATTAGTCTTTTCACATATGACTAACCTGTCTGGTTTTCTGATACACAAAATACGCTTTAGGTTTTCTGTATTTTTACACACGACATAACTCCATTTTTTCTTTTTTTTTTTTTAGCTAAAAAAATTAATTAGGTACTCTTAAGGAGAAATTAACAGCCAAGAAAGTACAGAAAGTACCTATATATTTCTCTGAATGCAAATCCTGAAGTAAATCTAAATCTGCTGGAATACTTAATTGATCAAGGTAAAATTCCTAATTTCCTCCAAATAGAAAAAGGAGACTCTCCCAGTAGATACCGTTCCTTAAAGCACCAAATAGTACAGTAATTGATAGCAGAGCCCTGATACATGCATTATAAAAAGGATATGCATATGTAATCATCTTGTAGTGCATATGTAATCACCCTCTAGGACTGAACTGCAGCAGGCATTCTCCATACTAATTTTTATCCTCTGTATTCCATTAAAAATATACATGGCAACTACAAAAGGTAGGATAAAATTCTTAATAACTGATTAAGCAATGAAATAAATAGTGCCACTGCAGTAATTTTTATGTACAAATACAAAGCCCACACTGCGATTCCTGTTAAACCACCTTATCAGTTGAAAGCAAAATTAAATATAATCTTTAGCAGGTGTGTTAATCAGGTGAATTTACACAACCATCTACTGAACAAGGTGCCCGTTGTGTTCACGCTCTAGTGCAGTTTTACTCCAGTACCTACTGCACACACACTGACTTTCAGCAGCAATTTTTGCAGCGCACCAATGTTTATCTTGCCCATCCATCTGCATTTCTGTCTAGTTAAGCCCCTGAACAATGAAACCGCTGCATCCCTTTGTAAAAATAGCACAACGGCAATGACAAGTAGCCGAAGCTAAAAATAGCTCCTGCAGGCATATGCCGGGAATTAAATAGGACATTTTACCCCTCCCCAGCCCTAAATCAGTGAGCTTCAACAAGGAATCTCTAGTGAATACACACAGGAGCTCAATAAATCCCCCTTAAGCTTACAAGGCATATTCTGAATCTGTGCTAGCTAAAAATAGCCATGTTTATAATGAGAATGGAGACGTGAGCAGAATAATATTAAGTTTAAAGGCAGGCATGCTATAGTCGTTCTGCATTAACGAACAGGGTGAATCAAAGGTCATTCAAACAAATGGATATATACAGACTGACAGCTAAAATACAACATCCACCCATCTTTTACTGAAGAGCATTCATTTCACATTAAACTCTGCACTTTCTAATTGGCTGTTGCAGCCACACTTTCACAAGTTATTTTCTGTTGTTACTTCCGAAAGACAGGAGAAATACAGGAGAATACAGGACTATTCCTCTGGACAGTATTCTCTCCCAGAGCTCAATTCCCCTCTGGAAATATTCAGGAAATATATTATATAATTCTTCTTGTAATATTAACCACAGAATTCTGCTTTCTTTAACTAAAGGCAAATTGCATCCAGGTCTTCAAGGCAGCACCAATGCAGCCAAATGCCCCAGTGGCTGATGCACGTTCTCAACTGCCTCCAAGGTTTCACCTCCATCAACTTAGATACCAGCTCTGCTGGCCGCAGTTATCGCAGAGTCTCATTCTTGGTCGAGAGACAGGTGAGAGGTTAAAAATAACTTAAATACAGGCGACTTATGTGGAACATTCCCATTGAGAGTTTTCTGTCTAACAACACTAAACTGCAGAACACCTTAGAAAAATGTGTGCTAGGACAACAGGCAGCCCTGCTTTCTGTTCTTGGGGGACCTGAAGGAATGGAGGGGCAAGTCATCCCACACATTGTTGCTCAATAACTTCTCTGATTCTGAAATCTTGCCCCAATTCTGATGTAGGAAAGTACAAAAGGAGAGTAAATGAAGGAACAGATGTTGACGAACAAATCGCACACCCTTCAAGGGGGAAATGTCTCTATGTGGACATCAACACCACAGACTGGTTCTCCCAATGATGGCTGTATAACATGTTGCCTGCTCTACAGAAGCATCACTGAACCTATTCCCTTACTGAAACCTGTTCATTACACCCTGGCAGGCAGGATCCCCAAAAGCAAAGGCACAAGATGTTGGCCGATACCTTCACACTGAAAGAACACACCTGTGAGGGGTGAATAAACCAGCTCTTGCAGATAACAGTGTGAAGAACATGCATCCAGCACGTCATGACAACATTATAAATGAAATAACAAGATAGTATAAAAACAGCCACAAGCCCGGAAAGAACCCCAAGAAAAAACTCAAACCCCAGTGCTGCACAAGCGACGCCCCAGTTAAGAATGAGACATGGAATCAATGGTGCTGCTCAGCCACACGCAGGTCAGCTCTCGCTTTCGAGAGAGCAATCACACTGCTTTTTTTAATTGCTATCCACCACATCTTGCTACAGCAGACTCAGCCACCGAGTATTAGCCTTCAGTATATATTTTGAGTTAAGGAAATGAGAATTTTAGAAAGCTGTATGACACTGTTAAAGTTTGCAAGTGTGAGTTGTCTTCTCCAGCCCTCCCACCCAGGAAGGGAATCACAGCAGCAACACCAAGCCTGAATAGGCTCATAGGCAACAACCTGGAGTCTCTGGGTAACACTATGTGTTTATTCAGTTTTATTTTTTCATGCCAATCACTTCTACACCATTTCACACTTCCCCAACACTGGCTCATCCCTTCTCTGTTCCCTCCCACCTCGTCCTTTGAGAGAAAAGGGGATGAGACAGCACATGAAGTGAAGTAAACACAGAAGAATTTGTTTTGCTCTCTGTTCCTTTATTCTGTTACTCCTAATATTCTGTTTCTCTTTTGCATTGGTACTACAAATTAAACTAACATCCTCTTAGAATGTCTCATACCTCCAAGATCTCTGTCCTGAATGGCGGCAGTTAATTCAGAGCCCATCACTGTGTATTTGGGCTTAAGACTATCTTCTTCATGTGTGTTACTTTCCAATGCACACGTGGATCAATGCTGATCTTCATCCCAAATTTTAAAAACCCACCTCTATCCCAGAATAAGTTTCTAACCCTTAAAAGTTTTAAAACACCAAAGAATATGAAGATCATATTCCAGACAAAGAAGGAATAGCCATCGTGCTTATGGATGTATGGTTCTGACAGAGGCCCAGGACCATCACCATTACCCAAGAAAGCAAAATTCAGAGTTTCTATTTTACAACACACAAATCCATCCCATGCAAAGGACACACAAAAACTCAAGTGGTTTCCTGAAGCTCTCAAATCCAGTCACTGTTCAAAACGGTCTCCTGAAAAACCCAGTTTCATTCACTACTCATACACTTTTTATTCATAATATTGCTGTATTGTACTCTGAACAAAAATTATATTCACACCCTCAAAAGAGAAAACAAATCCTCCTCTGCAATAGCTGAAGTACTTTAAAAAGAAATAATGCATCCAGCAAATAAGAAATAAATCAACTATAACACATGAAAGATCCTTGAAACTGAGCAATCGGATTTTTACAAGAGAGCTCTTCGGTATTCTTGTGTTTAACAATCCTTGGCTTTTTTCAGGAATTCCTGTGATTAGGAGGGATAAGCCCAATTAAATGATTGTTCAAAAGTAGGAGCAAGTGAAGAAAGAGGTTTTAAAACAGGAATGCTTGAACAACTTAATCAATAGATCTGTTTATTCAGCACAGCCATTAACATATAAATATGGAAGACTGAACACTTCAGATTTTTCAGCTGCTACTTGGGTTGGAAATAGAGGCTCTAGTAGCACAATCATTTTCAAAATCAGTAAAGTTATTGAGCTAAATTTACCACTGATTTAATGAGTTTTATATGGAATGAATATTGCAAATTCCCACTCCTTAATTTGATGATATAAACTAAAAGATTACAAAAAAAAATAGCTAAATTAGTTTTCAGGGATCAATGCTTCAGAAATTAAATTTGTCCCATGGTTTTGCTAGAGATCAGGTCCTAGAGTTGCAGAGTGGCAATGCTTTCTGTTCCAAAGTATCTTCTTCCTTTCACTGGGCATGCCATCCAAAAGCTAATACGCCAAGCAACCAAGCATTCACTCCCATTATTAAAATATACGGTTCTCTTAATAGCCTCAGTGTATGTGATTTCCTCAAATGTTTTTCCTCAATATAAGGAATTTGGACTAGGCTTGTCAGTAAACACAAGAAGATAATTGCAGATACAAAAAAGAAATAGAGACGACAAGAAAATTCATTTCCTCTCTCCGCTGATCCCTTTTTGCCATAATTCAGCCAGGGAAACACAGCCCGTGCCAACAGGCACCATCACCCGCTCCCAGTCCCACCTGCGCTGAAGGTTCCTGAAGGCTAAGAACACACTTAAAGTTCTGTGATATCACAACGAAACCAGACAAATTTTACGAAGGCAAAGGTCTTAAAAGAGTTGAAAAGCACGACAAAAAGTTTTCTCAGAAATATAGATTTGTAAAGGGCCAGTCACCAACAATTTGAGCGGCGTACGTCAGACGAGTCTGCGGGACGCGCTTATTATTGATTTCTGCGCGTGATCTCCCAATTCAGACAATGCTCAGACCATCGCTGGTTTTGAGCTGCCACTACCTACACATCTGTATCCTTCACATACATCCACTATGCTCTAGAAGTAGGAGAACATCCTATAAAAATACCATCAAAAATAGGCCTAATATATGTTGTTATTTTTTGTTTTTCCCCCTCCAACAAAATACATTCTCAAAAGCCACCTGGGGGCCATTACCGTGGTGTAGTAACTCACTGGTAACAAGAGAATTAATCAGCAGATTCAGAGATCTTCCTGAAGGAAACATGACAAATCTCATTCCAGAATGTAAGTTGTAAAACCATCACATGCTAATAAATCAGAAGAACTCTCCACTTTCAATCAGAAAGAACAGAAAATCTTCTTTCTCTGTGAATAGGAAACAATCAGTCTCTGATTCCTTCCTTTTTTCTCCCAGACACTCAAAAACATTAAATGTATTTTCTCATCTTCCAACAACTGCTTACACATAAATAAATTTTCAGCAAAAAAACTCTCTCATGTGATCACTTCACTCTCTAGGGATCCCCAGTGGAGAACTGACCTAAAAAAAATTATTAATTTAAAAGATTTTTTCAAAATATAGACTTGGGTCTTTTTAGTCTGGAGAAGAGAAGACTGAGGGGGGATCTGATCAACACCTATAAATACTTAAAGGGTG